>WAAE01010601.1:0-40924 GCA_013400495.1 Nicator chloris
AAAAAAAGAAAAAAAAAAGCTGAGGAGGGTGAAATAAACACCAAAAACCCTTGGAGTCTTCACAGTATTTTTGTGTTTAGGAATATTTCTTTTTCCTGACGTGCATGCTGCCATTTACTCTTCACTTGCAGACTATGGGCATTTCAGAGTTCAGCTCTGAAGTCTGCTGTAGAACTTAAGTGAACAGTAAGTATTTTCTGGGTGCTGATAATGAAGACATTAAGCATCTCACTTCACATATAAGTTCCAATTGACCTTTTCAAACCTGTGGTTCATAAAATTCCTTCCCTATAAGCAGTCACAAGGAAACCAGGAACAAGATATGTTCAGACAGACGGACACAAGTTAGCAGACCATTACTCCTCACCACTCAGCCCCTCACCTGTTCCAACACACCAGAGGGTGGTGATTAGCATCTGACATGCCCTGAAATATAGTGGCATTTTGCCTGATGTCTTTCCTATATCAAACAGTCTTTTGAACCATTCTAACAATTTTCTCTTATGTTTTGTTGCTTCCTATCACTGAAATTAACTCAATATTTCAACTGCATGGAAGACACAGCATAAATTTTCCCTCTTCTACCTATGCTTATATTCCACTAGCATTAATGGACATTACAGTCATGCACTGAGCACATACCACTTAGACTTCCTGAACTAAATACAGCAAGATCATGTTCCAGCAGAGCACAGCCATTTAATAAATTGCGGTTCTAGTTTTCAGTACTACTTCTTTTACTATAACCAAGCAGTTTATTAGGGGCCTTCCAGTACATTTTATTTTTCATATCCCACCCAGCCCAAATCCTGCAATGTGACCTGTGTAGGTAGACCATTGAGAATATGCATAGCTACTTAAGTGTCTATGAATGTACATCACATTACAGGATCTGGCTCTGAGTATATGTCTCTCTGCTTCCCAATGTCTGTCCCTTCATGAGTGAGTCAGACCTTGGTAGATCAGTGGTAAATTACCTCAAACTGATATTAAGAGGAATTCCACAAAGTTAAAAAATATTTGCATACATTTCTTTAAATAAATACCCTTACATATGCTATCGCTAACACTTAGTATTATTAAAAGTGGAATCTCTCATTTCTTATTACTTCAGATTTCATTTACACAGTTTATGCCTCTTGTTGCAGTTTTACATTACTGTCATTAAGAAAAGGCAAACTCACAACTCTCTCACATATTTTAATTTCTGTTTCATTTTTCTCTGCAGCCTCTATCCTTCAGTATTGGGGCAATGCTGCAGTGTTCTCTCACTGTAAACAAGCCAGGAACCACTATCTAGTTTAAAAAAGAACAACTCTTGAGAGTGGTTACATTGCAAACAGTTCTATTGGTTTGTATTTGGAAAACACAGTTTTCTAAAACCTGTATTTGACATGACAGTTCTTTTTATAATCCCCTCCCCTTTGAGCCATTTCAAATAACCTTAGCCTGCTGGTGACTAGGATAGATGTTGCAAAAGAAACTGAAACTTCAGTTTAAGAACTTCCTCTGAAATGTTGGGAGGTCAGGTTTAAGTAAAATTCAAACTTTATCATTAAAAAACCCTTTAAATGTTTTACACGTTGAAAAACAGATCTGTGGCTCCTTTGCTTTCTTGCTGTAGGTAGCTAACTCCCACCTGCTGTTGAAGTACCATTTGCAGTTTCATGCAAGCATTAGAAGTAATGGACCGAAGACCATTTCCACTATATTGTGCGTTGAAAATCCAAAAGCCAGGTACCAGGACAGCAGTTTGAATTTGGGGTCAAATTCCAAGTTCTATCTTAAAAGAACACCACCCAAAACCTAACTGTCTTTAAAAAAACTTATTTACTTAACACCCAGGAGGGTCAGATGGCCACTAGGGAAGGGCAAGCCCCTTCTCTGCAAATTTGCAAACTTCCCATACAATCAAGTAACAGAGCTGTAACATTTATTTTTTCCACCTGGTCATCAGCACAGCTCTTGTTTAATACAAACACGTATATTTTGAATCATCGTCAGAAATCTCCCATGTAAGACAGCAAATTTCTCAAGCACGAAAAAAAAAATCCCCAAACTGCCAGCTAATGGATCTCTATGCACTTGTTTTCTCTCCACAGAAAGTGGTACTGGGACCCCATCAGGCCCATATAGGCAGCATCTGTTGTTTCCACAGGTCTGCAAACCTGCTTGCAGCAAGTTACACAGCTAAGGCAGCCATACAAGCCAAAGAGACATTCCCTGGAAAAAAAATCTGCACCTGCCTCTCCTCCCTATGAATGTAAAAAACATTTAACAAAAGACAGAAGTATTTTGCCTAGTGGGAAAGGGGGAAAGAAAATCAACTCCTTTTGTCCTCTTCAGGCATGTCTACTTTACTTCCACATCTGACATCAATGAAATAAATGTCACTACTAGACACAGTCTTGGTCTCACAACCTTTCCAAATTATAATGACTGAGAGGAGTCCACCACCACCCTGCTCTAGCTGGTGGAGATGAAGGCAGCTTCGGAGCTTTGTGAGCTGTCATCTTCACTAGTATTGCTGCAACAACAGCATGTGGCTGCTCAGCAGAGGTTGGTGAATAGAGGAACGTTCAATTAGGTGGAGCAAAAGCTCATTATGTTATAAACTGCCACATTTGTTATCGTTTCTGCTGAGATGGCCAAAGACAGAGTGCACAGGGCAGCTGACCTATTTGCCTTACCCTTGGATGCAAACCAGGCAAGACAAGATCAAGATCTATTGGTACAGCAGTGGAGGGGGGAATATTTATAATGGTGGATTTCTCCTCCTCTCCCCCCTAACAGATAAAGAGACTTTTGTTTTGCTGATGTTATCCTAGCACCTTTCACAGGAACTGCATTTGTTTAAATTAGAAACAACAAAGACAGAGACACTGAGCACTCTTTATCTGGTCAGTATATTTCTGACAGAATCAATAAAAGGGTGCCCAGTATATGGAAGGGCATTTTATTAACAGTGGATTGAGATGAATTTAGTAAGAGTGCTTTATGTTACCTTTTGCGTTTAAAATATTTCAGTAAGTCATCAAAATAAGTTTATTCACACAGCTTTAATAAAGGTTTAACCCTGCAGCAGAAACAATTACAAAGTCAGCATTTTTCAGCAATGCTGTGTAGCTTATTTTGGCATTCAGGCTGTTGCTAAATCCTCCTGCTGCTTCCTCCACAACAGTGATGTGTGGCCTGTGAAAAGAGCACTGGATTTCAAGTCTCAAGGTGCTGCAATCTGTACTTGGAATGGTGGTGGAGGAAAGGAGAGGGCTGGGGGAAGGTCTTTCCTCTCCTCCAATTCTCTACAACAGCCCAGATCTAACCCCCTGCAAAACTTGGTCTGTCTCCAACTGTGGAGGGTAAGGAGCGCTTTTGCAAAAGCACTGCCTGCTCTGCGGCCTTTCATCCCACTTCTCCAAGCACTGAGGGACATACTCAGTGTGAAGATAGGAACTGCTGGGACACTGTGCTCCAGCTCATCCTCTGCTATGACCACCACAGAAAACACTGTAGCCCCCTCCCCTCTCATTCTGCTTCAAGACTAAAGGTAGAGGAACAATCAAAAGGATTGTAACTGCCAACTTCATTCCCTAATGGGCCTTCTGGAATTCCTTGTGTTTTATTAAAATTCAGCCATGCCTTATGAGTCAAGAAGAATGGGTCAAGCCCTGTAAAAGGGCTTTAAGAGGATTTGGTCAAGCCTTTCCCAGCTCTGCTCTCCTCGGGATTCCCTAACCTGAACCAGAACATTGATGAGGGAGTTCCTTCCCACAGTGCACAAAGCTGCCAGCACCAGACCTGGGCTGCCAGCACCTCAAATCCCACAAGAACCTCTTCTCCAGACAGAGCGGAGGGTACCTTTGTACCCTAGCCACACATCCCTTCCCAACACAGCTTCTTTTGAAGGAAATCACAAACTGAGATACATATTTAGCTTGTAACTAAGAACAAATTCCCCTTCTTAGCATTCTCTGGGACACAACTCATCTCTACTCATTTACCCCCAGATCATGACCTGTGTTGTAGCAACCTATGGTTAACCCAGCAGCTACATTATGGTAATGTTCAAGCCTCTAGAGCCTGACTCCCAGTCCACACTCTAGACCCGTTTAAGGTTCCATCAAATTCCAGGTTCATACATTCCCTAAGTGATCATCTCCTCCATTGTTTCCCAACACTCTCTTACTGACTTTAGGGCTTACATTCAATTTGTGCACTTTTTCTTGCTTGTCCTCCCTCAGCTTAGCAATATAGAAAATATCCTTCCTGTCTGTGTGCTGTCATCTCTCCATTACATCACATTCTTCTTTGAAACCTTCATCACATACTCCTCAGAGAAAAGACAAAGCCAGGAATTGCTTTTAATTGAAGGGAAAAAAGTGAAGGCAGTCCTTAAAGGACTTCTTAGTCCTTCTGTTAGGCACTCCAATAACTAAAAAAAGTAACTTTTCATGAGAAACTTTAAAACCCAGAAACACCCTGCTGAAAATTCATCTTTTCCATACCCAACTAAGCAGAACACACTAAGGCTAAGCTGCGGAAGGCTCAGGAATGGAAGACAGGAAATTTATGAACTCCCAGAATTAAAATATTCCTGCAAGAAGAGTGGAAATGGTTTGTGGTGGATCCTTTATGGGAGCAGGATGGGAATGAAAACAACCTTAAAAGATCCACCAGGAAACATATTAAGGGGCTACCTTTGTGCATGATCTGGGAGTATAAGAAATCTCTCATCATCCCAGTACTTCTCAGTGCAAGAATCACTGAGGAGCCTCCAGCCAGGTAGGGCAGGGACGAACAGCACCTGTCTCCTGAGCAGATGAGGGAGAGTACAAAACTCCACCAGAACAAAGACTTAAAAAGAGTGAAAAAACAGAGTACAAACTCTACGGAACGTAACAAAAGGCTTCTAGTCTTCTTTAGGATCCCAAGCTTGGCAAGTGTCAAGCACTCTTATGAGTATTACACCCGAAGGGATACCTACTAATAAATTTTCATCTTAAAATGCATTAAGGCATTCTAGACTGAATACTACTTTACAAAAGAAACATTTGTAAATACAGTACAACATCAAATATACTCCCATTAAGACACGTATTTGTAATCTTCAAAACTCATTTTAAAGCCATTCCAAAAATATTATATGCTCTATTATGATAATAGTGTTCTACTATCATATGACTAAAAGGCAAACATAAACACAGACATTTGTATAATAATGGCACGTGAATGGTTTCACATGCTATTTACTATTGTGATCACACAATGCATATTTTCCACTCTTTTCAAGAGTCTTCCTCATAACTACTGGGAGGCAGTAAACTAGGCATTTGTAAGACTGTATTTTAAATTTTAAAATCTATTTTTGATCCACATTGATATTTGCATTTTTTTAATTTAGCTGGATACAAATGAGTTTTAATTTTTGCTCCCCCACCAATTCTGAGGAACAAGTATGTTCATCTGAGACCTTGTATGGCATACTTAAACCCAGAGCAAATTTTTATGTTCAAGATATAAACCCCAGAAAATATGAATTTATAATGAAAACATTGACAGGCATTTAACCATAGCTATATGGATGGTTTATGCTATAAAATATCAGTCTTACTTTTATTTTCTTTTGGATCATGTGTACAGACGTCTGTAGTAGTACATCTCTGGTGATACATATTACAGAAAACTATGGGGAAGTTGTAACATACATTATTATCTCTGAACATAGAAACAGACAATATGAAACACTTAGTCATACTCAAGTCACACAAAGTTTGACAGTAACTACCATACTTTGAACCCATAAGACTAAAGTCTTTACTAGACTTTTGGTTGTTAAAGCCATATCTGGCAAACAGTATGCACACAGGTATTCCATTGGCATGAGCAGTTTGAGAGTTCAGAAGAATAAATGAATATAAATAATTCATGTATGCAAATGTTTTCAAGATCTGCTCCTAAAAGTAATTCTTTATGTTAACACATTACTGCTAAAAATCCAATTTTGATACCCAGTAATTTTCTGTTCACTATTAATTTCAATTTTATGAAAAGACATTATATTAAAACTTAGAATTAATATTAAGATTTAATAAAAGAATGAGAAACTGTATTATAGATATTTACTTAATAAAGACACCATATGCCCAACACCATCTTCATATAGATGCATTGTAGTTTCATGCTAGAAAAATACGGTTTCCTATTAGTAGTTATTTTAGTATTTAAGCACTACACAACAATTTAATATTACCTAGGACTTTATTATATGGAAAAAAAACCCCAACCCTAAGTCTACCCCTATAATTTCTTCATCATTACTTTTACTTTATTTTACAAGCACCATAATTTTCTTTCATCTACAGGAGAGGAAAAGCCAAATTACCACATGCAAAAAATGTGATATAAGCAGCACAACATTCAAAGAGTTAAAGAAATAAAGGGTCTTTTTAAGAAATGAGAACCCATAATAATGAAAAGACACGGCAAAGCAATATAAGCTATCTTTTTACATTATAGCTTGGTGGTCTGCTTCAGAAAACATATGTACATGGAATCTGCATAATCATGACTTGTATCAGTTGCCTCTTAGTATGTGTAAAGCAGATGAAGTAGTTTTCATACTAGAAGTTTGGTAGGGATTGTTATGATTTTGAAGTTGTTTTTTTTTTTTTTAATTACTTGGTTTCTGTGAATTAAATCCTAGCAGGTGCTGAGTGCACCCTACATTTCCAAAGAAATTCAGAACATTCAACTCTTATAAAAAGGGGGCTCAAGGAGCAATACTTCTGTTTCAGACACAATGGAGCTGTAGTCATCACTGACAATGACAAAACCTTGAACCAATATGATGGTAGTTTACATGTGGGCAAAGATTTTGCTTTTTTGCCAGTATTCTCGCTCTTCTTAAAATACTTGTAAAGGTTCCTAAGGTCTCAGGGTGTACTTTCCGTATGAATGACTCCTAGACGGGAAGCTTTTCATATAGCCTTGGGTGTGCAGAACAGCAAATGCCTAGTGCCATCTACTGGGAGCTCCTGCTCAGACTTGCCATCTTGTCTACAAAAAATGTTACGGGAAAACAGTGCACTAGGTGTGCACACATTGAAACGTTTAGTTCTAACTTCAGACAAAAAGTATTTTTAAAATACAATTTGGAAGAACAGATCCGCACTCCAGGTGCTAATATACAAGAAAAAGAACAAGTAAAAACACTTCACCAGCACAAATGAAACTCGCAAGTGCTTAGAAAATAGTTCAAAGAAGGGATAAGTAATCTCTATTCTAAGACACCTCCCAATAGCATTTAATTAATTTAATTGGGGGGGGGGAGGGGGAGGAGAAGAAAAAATCCCTTGTTTCTGATCTACAACTATATATATAAAATATAAATTATATATTGCATTGTGCTACTTTGTTCCTTACAGAGAGGGCAGAGGTACCATTCCAAGCATAGAAATTGAAACAATACTTTCATTCAAGTCCTTATCCTGTAAATATTTAACTGCATAGTGTTTTAAACATTGTTTGAAAGCCCAGTTTACTGTTCTGACGGCACTTTGCTTCCTTGCTCTGAGCATGGGCTCCAGAAGGTTAAAGTCTCCTTCCATATTGAATTTGCCACCGAATTAGAAGATGGCCAACCTCCACACTGTCCCAGACTTGGTGGACACATGGCATGGTGGTATGATTACAGGACTGCAACTCACAGTACTGGATGGTGGGAAAAGTACTAGCTCCAAGTGTTATGTTATAAAAAACTCATGAGAACTTGGGGTGTTTTCTGTGTATTCAGAAGTCAAAGTCACAGGGCATTGTAGCATTTAAGCAGATGTTGGCTCCACATTTCCTTCCCATGTTTTATTTGATACATGCTATGCCATTTACTTGCAACCCCTTAAATACACCACACACAAAAAACAAACCAAAGGCAAAGCAAGCCTCTGTTAATTTTTAAGCATCTGGGGAATTTAGACTACTCTTTAAATATGTGAGATATGTGATTGTATATTATTCCACTGTTAGCAGATGAATTTGGGCTTATTATATATAAATATCTCTCTATATATATCTCTATAAAGTAGTCAGTCAGTGGAACTCAATCTATTAATGGTCCCACAGTTAGGGATCTCTGGGATTGGAATAAGGAGTAGTGTTAACTTTTTATTCCAAAATGTGACTACTGGATTATGACAGAAAAACAACTTGATAAAACAGCTAATGCAGTGCTTTGGAAACAGGTACAGAACAGCAAAACCTCCCATGGGCTGTGTGTGTTTCTAGCTGATCAACTGGCAGATCTTTTCAGAGTGGGAATGAAATGGCCAGAAGCCTGGGTGTCCCCATGTTAAGGCAGACACCAGCAATATGAGCATACATCGAAAGATGCATAGTGATGTCTAAGGAAATTTGCTTACCCTATATTTTTAGGATTTTAAATCTGGCTCAGCAGCAAATATAACAGGAAACCGAGGTCAAGCTGACACAATGTGGGTTATTCTCTCTCTTCCTCAATATGTGTTTGCAGTTCCTATCAATGTTAATAGGAGTTTTGTGCACATGTGGGGGAAATGGAACGTAAATGCTGCAAAAATTGGACTCAGATTTAGTTAAAATAAAATCTAATAAGCTTTAGGAAAATCCATCAGCTTGAAAACTGATGTCTTATCACTGAAAAAAAATCTTTAAAACATCACCTCCATATGCTTGCTAAGTCCACGTCTGGGAGAAACTGCTTGTAACATTCTGCACTCTCATGAACCAGTTTTAAGTGTAGCACAAACACCCAAACTGGCCCATTTTTGAGGCTTCAAACACAGATAAGCCAGGACTGTATCTTTTTTATTTGGGCATCAAGAAAATTTCTAGTAATGTTCAAAATTTAATCACTACAGCTTATATTTTCTCCCACATAACCGTGTACACTGACATTATTATGCTGACATTAGAGACTGTTGCCATTTAAGTGAAACACAAAACACTTAGGTTCAAGGTTTTCATGATATAATCAATTCATGGAGATAGGGTCTTATCGCACCCTTCCCAGACCTAATGGAGAAACCTGGACCTTACATGAGAAGTGCAGCAGCATGTGGGCATTAAATTGCATGTTTCTACTTAGTTATGTAGAGAAGTGTCACTTAACTAAGGAATATGCTGTCAGAGGAAAAAAAGATTTAAGTTTTAAATTCTGCACACTTTTTGTACATGATTTTCAGTATAACATGCTTGATTTATAATAAAAATGTGAAAAGAAACACGTGGAGTATAACTACAGTGTACTGCTAAATATTTTGAAAAATATTTTTAAATCCTATGATTTAATAGCAACCAACATGTGAAATTCTTTTAGATATTCTCTCTTAAAATTAGGAATGGCATTTAATAAAATATTATCAGTTTAATTACACAGTTTTTGCCAAGAGTGAGGAAAATAATATAAAATTTAAGAGAATTTTTGAAAAGGAAGTCAGCATTAGCAAGTTTCTTAAAATCTCAGATATGAAATTGCTCACTCAACTCAGTGTCTTTTATTAAAAAAAAAAAAAAAGTGCAAATAAAAAGGAAAAGGAAAATTTAAACAGAACAACCCATAGCACATTGTTTCCTGCAGCAGAGACACCCATTCCTACAAGGGCCTTTATTATGCATGACACAACAAGCAGCACCCATTCAACCTGAGGGAAGCCCACAGGCTCGCAGGGCCACTGGCTGGCTCTTTGTCACCAAATGCAGCAGGTTGAATGCAGACATCACTGTGATATCCTCACCAACAAAACCAGAGGCAAAGAACAGGGGCAAGAGCTGAGTAGGGAAGAAAAGAAAAAAAAAAAAAAAAGATGAGAACAAATTAAAACATCAAAAATGTTAAGATACTTTCACAGAAAAAAACAACACTTTAAAATTTATAAGACCACCACATGGGAGAACAATTCTAAATGCACTTCTCTTAGTGCATTTAACCCATTTTTGCTACCCCATTCCCCGATACTTATGATACATATTACACAGTTTATATGCTACAAAGTGAGAGGGGCTGGACATTTTTATAGGGGGCATTCACAACAGCTGCTTTAGATACCCAACTGAGAGCAACTTGGGGTAGTAGCCTAGGCACAAGTGCAGGGGTACTAAGGAAAAAAAACCTTGGAACCTCAGACAGATAGTAGGAATCCTGCTTGGAACACCCAGGAATGCTGGGCAGATCAAACATGCAGGCTTTTTCTATTTATTTTATTTAAACCAAGATCACACTCAGCAACATTTCTGAATGGTGAATGCTGGAAACCAGTCATTGCTAAAAATTGTTCTTTTGATGACTTGTTTGAGGAATATGACATTTCATTGTAATAAACTTGCCAGATATCTTAAAGCCATGTCTTTTCAAAGGCAGGAAATAATTCATGTGGTAAACTGTCCACGAGATATATTTAAACAGTCTTCTAGCCAGTTCAAATATAGTAAACAGAGAGATGACAGTCATGAGATTTTATTTCAAAAGGGTTTAATGCACAAATAGTGATTGTTTCATGCACTCCACAATGGGAAAGAGGAAATGCAGCTGTGTTATAGCCCAGCCGTACACAGCCACAGCTCACTTCAGAAGATTATGTGATGCGGGACTGGAGCCAATCCCCAATCAAAGTCGGTACAGAAACTCTTTGGGACCTTCGTGGCAGCAGGATCAGGCCCCAGGTAGCTGTGGAGCAGCAGGGCAGGTCTCCCAGCCTCCTCTCAGACTCACTCTTTCGTCTGTGGCAGCCCAGGACCGCGGGGGACAGAGTCCTGCCACGGCCCACAGCAGCGGCTGTGCCAGCGGGGTACAGAACTGACCGCGGTCTCGTCCTGAAGAACAAGACTCTGCAAGGAAGGACACTTAGAGAATACCCCAAACAGGTGAAGATGCCCCATCCCTGACAACATTCAATGTCAGACTAGACGGGACTCTGAGCAACCAGATGTAGTTGAAGTTGTCCCTGCCCTTTGCTGGGGGTTGGATTAGGTGGCCTTTAAAGGTGTCTTCCGAGCCAAACAGTTCTGTGGTAATTCCATGACTCTAACAAAGACCCAGCCCCCAGCCGTACCCATTACCAAACCGGTCTGGAGCGCATATGACAGAACCCTGCCCGCATCCACACGCTTCAACTCAGTCGTACGCAAACGAAACTCGCTGCGAGGCCCCCGACACTTCATGCTGCCCGACGGCGGCGGGATAGGAGCCGGGCGGGCACTGCGGGGCAGGCAGCCCGTGAGCGCCATCACACACAGACACACACACACGTCGTGTCATAGCGGCAGCAGAGCCGCGTGAAAACCAGTGCCAACCCCCCGGAGCAGACCGCGAGGAGACCAGAGGGCTGCACGCAGCCCCGCCGCAGCTCCGCCCTTGGCTCCCAGCCGGCACTGCCCCGCAACCCCGCATCTTCACACCCGGCACTGCCCCGCACCCTCGCAGCCGGCACTGTCCCGCAGCCCCGGGCTGAGCCCAGTGCCGTACTCCGGCTGCAGCGGCATCGAACGCCCTCTGCCGGCGGGCAGTCCGCACCAGCCCGCGCGGGTGGCGCCGCCTGGCGGCCACTGCCCAGCACACTCTTGCGAGGTACTGCACTGACAGCCCAGACCGGCGCCGCTTCCCTGCCCTCCTCCTCCTCCCTCCCTCCTTCAACTGTAAACAGCTTAAAGTAAATTATTTTAAATTCCCGAGAATTATAAAATAGATTCTGGCCTCTTGAAAATGTCAAGTATTTCGGTGTTCACCAAACTGTTATTCTTTACTTTCACATATTCTTAAAGATTTGGAGGATATGCAAGTCCTGAGAGCCCAATAAAATAGCACTGAGCAGCCATGAAAGTACTTTATGGCAGTTAATCTAATTTATTCTTTTTTTTGCTAATGCTTTAATTGCTATTGCTATTTTCTCTGTACATTATAGCAATGCCCAGTAGTTCCAGTGGGAGGAGACCTCCTGGTGCCAGGTACTGTACGCACACAAGCCCTGCTTCAGGAAGCTTACAGACCCCTATAAGAATGGCTTGTGAAGAATCAGTAAAGAGAAGTGCAAAGTCAAACTCATTGCAATTAACCCGTTGGAGGTGCTTCACCCCACCTGCCAATTCCATGGGTACAAAGAACAGATTTAGGGAGAATGACAGTAACATTGCGACAGGTTCATATCTTCCCTCTGCTCTTTCTGTGGCACATGCGAGCTTGGCCGTAGCCTTTAGCAGGCTCAGGTGCTGTGTTTATGTCTCTGATTTACTTAAGAGGAACATTCAGAGCATGACAAGAAACATAGGAATAAGTCCAGAGAAGGGCAATGTCATTGGTGAAGTATCTGGAACACAAGTCTGATGAGGAGCGGCTGAGGAAGCTGGGGTTGGTTAGCCTGGAGAACAGGATGCTCAGGAGTGATGTTACCACTCTCTTCCACTACCTGAAAGAAGGGTGTAACCAGGTGGGGGTCAGCCTCTTCTCACAGGCAACTAACAGGAGGATGAGGAGGTTTAGGTTGGGCATTAAGAAGAATTTCTTCACAGAAAAGGTGATTAGACATTGGAAAGGGCTGCCCAAGGAGGTGCTGTGGTCTAGTTGACAAGGTGGTGCTCAGTAAAAGGCTGGAGTCGATGATCTCAGAGGTCGTTTCCAACATAAATGATTGTGTGAAAACACCATGCTGGGAATAGATAGCTGATGGTTTAAACTCCCATGCTATACATGCCTAGCCCTCAGATGTACTGGCACAACACCCCACCTTGCCAGTGCTAGGGTCAGGTGGCCTGGGGACAGAAATGCTAACATGACTATCACATGCCTGAGCCACAGTGAGTACCACAGTGCTGCACTTCCACCACACAGATTTACCACCCCCCATACCTTTATTGCACTACTGCAATATGCTACTTTCCTGTAAGGAGAGATGCTACATGAAGAGGTCAGAGCAGAACTCACAATTCAGGGAAGGGGATGATGCTTTTACACATCACTGTTTGAGTTAATTTTGGTGGATTGACTTTTCTTAAAAACACATGCTGTTTGCTGTGCTGCCTGCAACACCCAGGCTGTGGCTCCTCCACAGTTGTCCCTGAGTGTCATCAGACCCTTTGGAGCCCCTTCACTGCACTTCACTCTTTAACAGAGTACAATATGGCTCTTCCGTTTGTCTGGCTCTCATAAGATGGACAGCATGCTCAGCAATAACTTGTAAATCTTGTAAGTACAGATAATATAAATACAGCAGTAACTGTGTCATTAGCTGGGTTTCAGAAGCAGTTTTCTAGGATATGCATTTCAACGCCACGGAAGCCTTCCTTTTAGGAGCCTAACGTTGGCAAATATTAAGACACTTTCAAGAGTTTCTACATTGTCCATTGCAGACATTCAGAAAACATAAGTTTGGCCCTGAAATTATTAGCTATAAAGTAACATAGGTGGTCTGTCAAATTTGTCCTTTGGAAATTAAGAACTTTGTAGGTACTCAGGTTATGTTTTTTCAACCTCTGTCTGCAACAAGAAGAATTTCTATGGGTGAAGGACAACTTGAGAGGTTAAATTCTGATATTACCACATCTTGTTTTTAAGAGCAGTAGGGGAAACATAAAGGATCTTGGGAGCTTGTAACACTACTGGTTTAAATTTTTCCATATTCAGTGTTATTCCTGACAACTCAGGTCCAGAATTCCTAAAATTACATGAGAATCCCAGCTCTCACAGGAAAAAACATGAAGTTTTAGCTCTTTACAAGTAAATTAGAAAAACATCCACAAGTTGTTAAGGGAAGGATCAGGGTTTTTTTCTTGCCCCAATAACAAGGCCTTAGTAGTGTGAGGTTTCTACTTTTTTCCAATTTCCCTTCTCCCAGCCCCAAGTCTCTGGCCTCATTTGGAGGGCAGGAAACAATTAAGAGATAGGCACACACTAGTCAAAAAGCCAGGCTCCCAGAATCTTGTCAGGAATTCCTATGTCTCTGGAAAAACCAAAGAGCAAAAATATTCCCATACTAAAGAAAGCGAAACAAATTAGAAAGAAGTAAAAGCTTGGGAGTCTGCTGTACTCAAGTGTTAAATTAACAGTTTAATTTTCATCAGTATTTGTTTTGTAAAGTTTTTTTCAGTCTTGCAATAAGTTTGAACAGTTGTTTTGCAAAGGTTTTACTTATTTATTTTGACACAAAGCAAACTATAACCAAATGTTTCCCTGACAAATCTTAGTAGAGTATTTCGTATATATATTTATTTTAGTTTTAACATTTGGATATTTATTTTCTTATTTGGCTTTTGATCACCTAAAGCTGCTGCCAGTCAGAGTCAGCAGATAGGACAGATCGACCCTCAGGAACTGCAGAAACAAAAGGTGTGGCTTAAAGAGAGAACCACATAAGCATGTGTTTCAGTAGATCATGTCTTTCTGAATTTTTCTGATCTATGTTTCTAAACAATTATTTACTCCCTAGTCATTTTCCCTTAATACATTCTGTGCCAACACCAAAGACTTTGGTCTTTCTTGCTCTCTGCACTGCACTTGGTGGCTTTAAGGGACTTTATTGTTTGCAGGTAATGTCTCAGGTTTGTCATGGTGTATCCTAAGGTGCAAACAAAGGCAATGCTGAATAACTTGTAAGAGATGTTTAATAAACCATCGTGAAGCTGCCAGTTGTGGCAGGAGACTGGAGCACAGGAAAACTTTTCAGCAGGGGCCTGATGACTGCTGGTTATTTATCAGGGAAAGAAGAAGGGAAGAGTTCCAGTTCCTACTCCAATCCAAGATCTCTACTCCTGAAACTAGCACCCTTTGCAGTGCACAAAGTATTCTCACACTTATATACCTCATTACCTGGGCTGTCCTAGGCTTCCAACAGCGTGAGAGAACCATGAGGAGGCAGCCTTCAGCCCTTAAAAAACACACACATCCTGTGAATATGCATTGTGCTCTATAATTATATTTTTAGACAACTGCATGTTTCAATGCACCATACTGTGTTTGAAGCGTTTGGCACAAAGTAGTAAAGGTAATTGACAAAAGCCTTGGAAAGGATAGTTTAAATTATATATTAGGACGAAATTCTTCACTGTGAGAATGGTGAGACACTGGAGCAGGTTGCCCAGAGAAGTGGTGAATGTCCCATCCCTGTAAGTGTTCGAGGCCAGGTTGAATGGGGGCCAGAACAACCTGGTGTAGTGCAAGGTGTCCCTGCCCACAAGAGGGGTTTTGGAACTAGATGATCTTTAAGGTCCCTTCTAACCCAAACCATTCCATGATTCTATGAAGTTTACCTTTAAAGAGAGATTTTAGGCTCTGGATTTTCATGTGCTTGTACATCTATTGATAACGCAAATTAGGTGTCTTCCAAAGTTTGTGGTTTGTTATTTGCTATCAAAATACCTTGCAAAAGCTCACTGTCTAATGAGAATAAAATACTTTCATCATTAACAGCTAGGATAACAATAAAGGCAATTTAAGCTTCTCAAAGACTTGTTGAAGAGGAAGAAAGCATTCTAAATGAAATTAATTGCATTAACCTTACAGATCTACAGAAGTACTGTAGCATATAACTTGCATACTTGTTGGCATATATTCCCCCCCTATAAAATATTGGCTTCTCAATTACAGCCACAGAAATCTGAAGCATTAGACCTGAATTCCCACTTCACTTTTAAGACTCAATAAAAACATGTTCCCCTTAGCTGCTTGTGCTGGAATGTGTGAACCAAATGGCAATCCTGTCTACTTTTAGGAAATTTACATTGTGCCCTGATAAAAGAGGTAATTACTGCCATACCTCTTAATATTTGAATGGAACACCAGGAAATGTCAAGGTTTAAACTTGAAGTCAGTACTGCCATTAGAAAGAAGCCTAAACAGTGAAGTTCAAAATCTTTTTGTTTTCTTGAATTTTACATATTCTCTTATACTGGATTTTGTTCTTAAACCCTTCCCAGAGCAACTGAAACTCCAACCTAAAAAACTTTCCTGCAAAATGCACATAAGACATTTTCAAGTACCAGTTTGGCTCACATATGCTTTAGGATACTGTCAGATCCAGTCATTTTAATGGCTCTTACTTATAGGAATGATCATTTGCAAAACAACCAGAGAAGTCACTAACTGGGGAGTCTGTTCAGTGTTTCATAACATAAGCTGTAGCAGTTGTCCCTGCACCTGCAGAGCCAGCAGGGCTGGAGGTGGCAGACGCCTGCCTGGGCACAATAAGCATGACAAACACCATGGCTGTTTGTTGTGGTGCATTTCACCTACATATCTCCTAGAATCCTGTGTCTATGGGTATCCCCTCCCAGACTTATGTTCATTCCCCCCTTTTCCCTACACCCTGCCAATCACTAGTCCCCCTGCCCCACAGACATAGGCTTTCCTTTACTGCCCCTGAGGAATTCCTCAAAGGGGCGTCGAGCGATTGGAAGAGACAAAGGAAGTTCCACCTTTACCTGCAGACATTGGATTTCTCAGGTGTCCCTCTTGTCCTTAACCCACTCTCCCCTTGTCCCTGGTTGGTGGACTCTCTGCCCCCACCCCCTTCTCCATCCCCAGATATAAGGAGCTGTATGCCACATGGTCGGGTTCCAGCCTGGGGAGTCATCTCTGTTTGGTTGTCTTTGCTACCATCAGAATAAAACACCAGACCTAACTCCTTAGCTGGTTCCAATTTCTTGCTCCACTGTACTCAAGTCTCTCCTTGGACGGATCCTGCCTCAATCTAAGACAGGAATTCTCTCAGCCGCGTGCAGTAAGTGTCTCTTGGGAATATTTTCCTTAGCAGCCTCTTTCTGCTGGTGAGATTGAATTCCCCTCACTTGGCAAAAGTGCAGTAACCACTGCAGCTGCTCAAGCCCAAGGGGTGCACAAGGCCCTCCCCAGTGCCGCGGCTTCCTCAGGTTCCTCACGGTGCCCACAGACCAGTCCTCCTTCTCCTGTGAAATGGGGTTATGCAGTCCAGTCTATTGACGTTCCTGAGGTATCCTTATAATGTTCTAGCTGGGAAGCTTCAGCAGCAATGCCTTCTATATTGCTCCTGTTAATGGCGGGAGTAGGGAAGGAAGAAGAAAATCTAAAGGTTGAGATCAGACAAAAAACGGAGAAAAGAAGGAAAAGAGAATGAGCAAAAATGCTCATCTGCTCACACTGGGTCCCACTCTGTGATACACAATTGACAAGCATCACTTTATGGAGTAATATCCTCCATATTTTATCCTTAGGCTGCATAAAGGTTCCTACTGAGGTGAATCAGAGATATTTTTAGGAGTTCAGCCTTTAATCTGAACTTTATTACTCAGACTTCAGTCCTCCATCTAAGAGAGATGAGATTCCCACAACAGATTTTAGATTATCATACAGCCTAAAATGAATATCTTTCCAATAAAATAATCATGAAAAATCTTGGAAAACAAACCAGATTCTGAAACCTCTGCAGACAATTCAGCATAATCTCACTGATTCCCACGGCTGACAAAAAGATATGCTATGTGAGGAGGCACTATATACCTCTGTTTCCATTTGTATTAGAATAGTTCTCCAGAATAGAAAAATTATTTATACTTGAAAAACACTACGTCTGAGCAGAAAACAAAGACATATATTTAATTTTCATCTAATTACCAAATTGAGCTAACATTCTCTCTAGCATCAGCTGCCTAAAATGGAAAGCTCACTATCTCTCACAGGAATAACCCTTTCTGTATGCTGAACTGGCCATTGCATTGTTCCCCTCTCCTGCTAGCAAAAAACCAGCGTGGCAACAACAAGGCAGATGTGACTAAACCCTGAGGAAGTGTCCAGGGGCCAAATTTAAAAAGCCTGAGAAGTGAGAAGATAATCAAAGCAAATGAGTTTTTGGAGGCTTTACACTCCCAAAAATCAACAAAGGGAAAGGCATATTAATGCCTCCCTGTTAGGCAACTGGCTCCCACAGACAAGAAAACTGTGGGCTTGATTTCTCCTTATTTTACTACTAAGGTTTACACACAGCAGAGCAGTGATACTGATCCCCTCTAAATAACCAAATGATGTGGTCTGTGGGGATGTAGAGGACATCTATTCTGCACTGAGTACGAGCAGCGGAGAGGCAACTATTTCTGCTTTAAGTAATATGGAAGAGGGTCCTTGCTCAAGGGACTCTCCCTTCGTCCTTAGGGAGGGTAGTAAAATGGAAGGAGATTTCATTACCAAGATAGCACAAGCCTTGTGAACAACAGATGAAATGGGAAAAGTGAAACTGCAAAGAGACACAAAGAAGTAGCAACTCCAACGAAGGGAAGAAACAAGACAAGTAAGGAGTCCCCAAGCCTGGGATGAAAGAGGATTCTTGGCTAAGGGCAGAAACAAACGAGTCTCTCAGTCCCAAGTGCTCATACATCTGTCATTTGCAGATTGTTTCCCAATAGTTAGGACTGGCAATACTTCCCAAAGGAAAGTAAATATAGGCCAATTGGGATTACCCCCCACTCCTGCTCCTCCCAGATCTGATGCACTAAAATAGTGCTGAGCTGCACTTTCATTTTCCCTGACTTGGTAGTCTGCCAACATACAGCACATTCCTTTTATGGCAGTGAGTTTATAACTACAACCGTCATAAACTATTCTTAATGGGTCTTTTCTGAGAATCACTATCCTTTTAACATCTTGAAAAATTTCTCATCTTTTCCATTCCAGGCAGTCCTCTGCAACACAGTTGTAAAGATTTAATTGCTTCTGGTGCTCAGATGATGAGATGCAAGTGTTCTGGAAATAACCTTTTAATTTACCAATTCCTACTGGCAAACCCAAAAGCATTTTGTGTTGCACACCAATAAAGGATTCATTCTCAATACTAAAAGAAAAAAAATTAAAAACTTATGAGTTACTGCTGTGAATAGAACTATCCAAGGGGTACCCTCGCACTTGAAGACATGAAACCCATTTTTGCTATCAGATTGGTTTGATTAGGTATGTCTCCCTCTCCGCCACTATTTGCATTGTCAGGCTTACTAATACAGCAGAGATAACAAGCTTTCTATTTTATTTTTAATTTGGGAAAAATCCCATGCATCATGTTAAATACAACTTCCTTTTATAGCAATGAACAGAAGCCCTTCAACAGAAATTTCTGTTCTTCTTTTATGAAACACCTTTGTACTAGCTTTTATTTTTCAATGAACAAAAAAATTACTAATTTTGAAGATTAAACAAATACATAATTTGGAATTGGCAGTCTTTTAAATTGTGCTACACATTACTTTGTAACTCAGCAGACCTTTTCCTCACCTTACAAAGATTATCTGCCTGGGTATGAATGCACAAAAGATATGTGACACGAGCAGTTTCTATTAGGTAGAATATCTCATAAATTAAGCAAAGAGAAAGCCTCCAGCTAACTGATATGACTTAACAGGGCTTCAAACCAGCACAACAAAACAGTACACGCTTTTCATAAGAGTATTGTCTCACTCATTCCACAATGAGATGTGAGCAAACCAGCCCTGCAGTGGTTTGTTTGCTGAGCAAACTCACTGTGTGTCACACTGCTGTGTGCACTCCCAACCCACACAGCACACACATGCTGGGAGACAGATGAAGGAAGCTGCCACTTCTGCTGCACGGAGAAGCTGAATTCCCAAACATCACAGACCACATAAATTTGATTACTGTCTTTTATGAGGCACTGTAAGGAAATGTAGAAATGACACTTACTAGTCCACTGAAGGAGACAAAGTCCCTGAACACATCGGAGCCAAAAGAGTTGTGATTCCAGACATGATTTTACCCTCCAGTTTAGTGAGTTCTCAGAGTAAATCTGTACCAGGGAATGAAAACTCCCAACACTCCCTGCCACAGCAGGAAACTAAGGCATTCTCAATGGATGCCATGGGGTCATTACAGTGTATATAGGAAATTACCAACAAACGATCAGTAGGTCTATTGCCAGCAGATTTTTAAGATGTTTGAAACTCTTTTAATTGGAAAAAGTGGTTAGTGCTAATATCTGCCTGCATGTATATGCACATAATGTGCCTATAGATGCCATGCACCCTGCTAGAAAAATAAACTTCCAGTGCAAAAGACACATTTATCTTGTTTGTGTCATTTCATTCATTCTGCATTCTTCAGCACAAACCATTCGAAAGCTGAATTATCTCCCTGTATTTGTATTATTTCCTACTTGAGAAAATATAATTTTTAGATCAGACTCTGAACCAGATCTGAGTACCTTGTATTTTGTAAAAAATGTTTTTAAGTAAAGGGTTTATAAAATTTAGTTATGATCCCTCTGTCACGTAGTGTAACTTCATCTCAGAGCGATTCAGGTGGTGGTTTCTTTTTTTATCATCCCAGCTGCTAGAAAAACACTTGGAGTTAAAGACATCATAGCTGCCAATCTCTCCCCAGCAGTCCCCCTTACATGGAAATTTTCCACGTGGCTTTCTCTACAAACCAATACCGCTCCTCACCACCGAGCGGTGCCAGCTCGCTTTGATACAATCACACGCTGCACAGCTCTGTGAGTTGTCCTTCAAACAACTCCCTCAGCACACACAGGTCTACACACATGTCAACGAAACAAAAGCATCCTTTAAAAATGTACCTTTGATCACACAGATTGTGTCACGATGGTATGCAGAGCAGCCTTATGAATATACTAGAAAACTTCAGTCTTTTATCCAAAAATATTTTTTAAAAATTATAGCATATAGAAGGTCTGACATTGCACAAATTAAAAAAAAAAGAAAACCACAAAAAACAAACATCATAAAAGAATGCCTTACATCCTGCAATAGGAACATTTATGATCAAAAACCAAAGAACGTTTATGCACCTGAAAAAAATCCCAAACATCTAATGCATAACAAAATAAAATACCATCAAGTAAAACAGTCTTCTCTTGTCGAGGCTGTACTTTTATTTTTATGAATAGCAGTGAGAAGGCACCACAGTAAGTAAGGAAAGAGTATAACTTAAGCTTTCAGTGAATACTGAATGTCAATGACTGAAAAGTGAGAGAGCAAGGGAAAATATTTCTGTCCTAACAGCAATAAATACCATTCAAATATAAAGACCACTTGATTTTAAACCACTATCCAAATTTTCTGCCATTTAATAACCAGGATTATGTGCATCTACCTGTATTTACATAATTACAGAGATAAAAACATTTATTCAAGACTCGCCTTCTTACAAGAGAAAATGCCATAGAGCCATAAAATCACACTGGATTGGGTTGGAAGGGACTTTAAAGACCATCTGGTTCCAACTCCTCTGCCATGGGCAGGGGCACCTTCCTCTAACCAGGCTGTGCAAAGTCCCATCCAGTCTGGCCTCAAACACTTCCAGGGATGGGGCATCCACAGCTTCTCTGGGGAACCTGTTCCAGTGCCTCACCACCCTCACAGTCAAGAATTTCTCTCTAATATCTAACCTAAACCTACTCTCAGTTAAAAGTCATTCCCCCTTGTCCTGTCACTCCAGGTCTTTGTGAGAAATTCCTCTCCAGCTCTCCTGTAGCCCCATCAGGTACTGCAAAGGGCTCTAAGGTCTCTCCAGAGCCTTCTCTTCCGCAGGCTGAACAAAAACGCAGCTCTCTCAGCCTGTCTTCACAGAAAAGGTGCTCCAGCCTCTGAATACCTTCCAAAGACAAACTTTTCCAATGAAAAATGTTATGTGGAATCAGTGAGCTGAATTGTGATTTTCATTCCAGTGCATAAACATAGCACTTTATTTTTTTAATTAACTAAATGTATTTACATTGTCTTTGCAGCACAAGGATCTGCACCTTTAAGCATCCTAAAGCTATTTTTCAAATCTTGAACAAAAGAAGTATTAATTCTAGCAAAACTTGCTTACATTATTTCCCTTCTCTTCAATTCTCTTTGAAGTGTCCAAAACACAAAAGTGTCTCTTCCACCTCTTTTAATTGATTGAAAATATTTACTAAATTTCCCAGCCCCAAATGCATTCAAAAGGCAGAAATACTCATCCTATACCCCTCCAGCTGGACTTGCAATAACCATGCAAAACCTCTTCTGCAGGGCAAAAAGCATTTACCTTTGGAAAAAAAAAACCCCATAAATATTTTCTCCTGCTCTGTTAAAGCAGACTTGCAGCACTGCCAGACCTGGCAGCAGCCACACAGGCATGCGTGGAGCTCCCCCAGGCAGTGCTGATGCAGCCGGGGTGGCATCGGTCACAGAGCAACAATGCAACCACCAACTTCATTCTCCTCTTCCCTCAACCTTCGGCTACTTCCAAGGCTTTATAATAAATTACTTTCCTCTGGATCAATATTCTAAGGTAAATGTTGATGTTTTCTTTGCATAATCTGTCCCTAAAAGTGACATCTGTTCCATTTCCTGGTAGCAGGCATCTGCAGGCAGCCCCTCCACCACAGCCTGCTGTCAGGAACTTCATTAAGCATTGCCCCAAAATGCAGTTTGTTTCTGTCCTACTTGGACTCATACTCCAAAAAAAGAAATTCCTGCACTTAAACCATCAGGGCCCCTCTTTCCCATCTTGATCCTGATATTTCACACCGCTCTGAGACATTAGAAATTCCTCAGCAACTCAGCCATGCCCCCAGAGCATCCTCCAACCCCAGCACAGGGCTCTTCTCCTGTAATTCGCTTCAACACGTCTCAGTGCGGGCCTTCAGCATCCCCAGTCAAGATAAAACAATGAAGGACATGCCAGCTCTGTGTTCACTTGAAGTATTTTTGAAGTAATAATTACTGATTAGAATTCTGATACATTTGCTCAGTATGTTATTTTTATAGCCTTGGTATGTATGTACAGAAAGATTCACATTTTCTTACAGTTATCTATATGTTTGAAAATTCTATGTAGTTGCTAGGCAAAACAAATAAGAAAATTAATAAATCATAACCTGTAGTCAGTTAAGCCCATCTGCAGATTTCACACTTTGTAACTCAATACAAAGAAAATAAAACCAACACATCAGATTATCAGGTTGGAAACAGGACTGTTTAAGAAACAGCAGAGGCAGTTGCCTGGAGTAGCTGCAGTGACTACTTTCAAACTTGAAATCTGTTGTGCATACATTGCTTTGCACAAAAATTTTCCCTAGAGCTGCCAAAGCTAGGGTGGGTTGTTTTGTTTTGTTTGTTTGTTTTTTTTAAAGAGACATTTTTATCAAAGTCTATCAAGAATTTCCATCTCATTCTTAGGAACTGCACCTCAGGTACTTTAGCTGCATAAATATGAGACTACCAGAAATTAGGCATACTGATGTTGATCACTATATTCCAGGATGATGGAGCTGTCCTGTGTGCCTGAAACCTTTCCCTGAGGTTGCTCTTCCTCTTCTGACAGATTAGGAAATTTATCCTAAACCTTTGGGAAACAAAGAGGGGAAATCGTTCAGAAAAGAGCATGTACCTTGGAGGATTTTTGAAAGGTTTTTGCCTTCACAAAATCTCAAGAGAAAGAGGGTAATATCAATTTTTTTAAAAGGAAGAAAAGACTGACTGGTGAATTACATGGCCATAAATCTATCTTCAACACACAGAAAGCTTTTGAAACAAAATACTAAACAATCCATAAACAGGCAATGAAAATTAGAAAGCAGTAAGCCACCATGATGGGCTTGCCAAAACCTAACCCCATAACTAACATACTTTCCTTCTTTCCCTGTACTCTACAGGCAGAAGGAAAGCAGCAAATAAAACAGACCTCAAATATAAAATGCTTTTAGACAAAGAAAACTGGAAAAGCACTTTTCTTTTGGATCAAGGTCCTATACCACAGGTGCAGAGCTGCTTGAATAAACACACTCAGTTCTCCTCCTACTGACCAGGGCCAAAACCCAGCAAGTAGTCCTACTAAAACTGCAGACACCAACCCACATGGAGTGTGAAACACCCTGAAGACCTGAGCAGAACTCAAGATGGTCTTAATAGATTGGAGAAATGGTCAAAAACCAGCAAGATAAAATTCAGTACAGCCAAGTACAAAGAATCACATTTGGACTTTAAAACAAATCTTCAAATGCACAAAACAATCAAATGCCAGAGTAGCAGCAGTACAGCGGAAAAGAATGTCAAGGTTACAGTGACAATAAATTGAGCCAACAGTGTGAAACTATTAAAAAAAAAAAAGGCAGATAACAATCTGGAGTTTATTAAAAAGAGGAACATAATACATAACAGGAGGGATTGGGGAAGAAGTCTGGTCTCCTCAGTAGGAGTGAGGTATCAGTTGGAATATGCTTCTGGTTTGGGGTGTAGGACAGAGACAGCTGAGGAAAGCCCATAGGAGAAGTAAAAACAAAAAGGGTGGTTCAGAATGCCAAATCCCTGCAAAAATTTTTAAGCACTTGGCTTGTTTAGTCTGCAAGAGTGATTGTTGATTGGAAACGGGATAATGCTCTGAAAATTTTCCTCTCAAATAGCATTACAATCACTCACCTATTACACTGTCTTTATTACTGCCACAGTTATTACTTGACTGTCATTAGAGCAAAATGTACTGGTCCGTAATTTGTATGTAATTGAGCAACAAAAAGAGCTTTTTTTTTTCCCCAGACAGCTACCATATATCACATTTTAAGACTTCATAGGAAGAGCCTAGAATCTTGCAAAACATCAGTTGTAATCCTTCCTAGCATGGTTCAACAACTGCTAGAATAAATTGGTACAAAGCAGCACCTCTCTCAAGTTCAGAGGCAAGTAGCAAAGCTGCCTTGTGTTTTTGGATAAGGGATGCCAGATAGCAGTTTAGATACCAGGAGCATATGGTGGGTCCTTTCCCCAGTGAGCCGCCAATTTCCTACAAGATCTTGTCCCTTTCATGAGCTTGCCTTTAAGTAAAAGCAAGAGTACACAGAACAAGCACATGCACAGACAATTTGGTTTCTCTCATGAAAAGAGATGTTAAGAGGTGTGCTGTCAGCACAGTGTATTTTTCCACCGTGTACACACAAGATCTGATGAAACATTGATTTTAATTCTGAAAAAAACCCAAAAGATAAAAAATGAAAATACAGTCTAAAAGTACATAGCAGTTAAATGTTAAGGCTTTGACCAACAGGGGTGATTTTCCTTTTCTGCAGCCATTCAAAAGCAGAGATGATAACGCTATAGAAAATGCAAATAATTTTATTTGTGGGGTTTCTGAATTTGCATTTAAGGACTGTAACTTCACACAGCTGACTGATTCACCTCTACTTTTCCACCTGTCCCTGACCAGGCAGCCAAAGCATCTGCTCATGTCTTATTCCTATCTCTCACGCTTGTGCTATGGCTACTGACAGTGCTGTTGGTGTGCAGGAGTGGAAGCCCAACCAATCTGACCTGCAAGCCTTGGTTTCAGCATTGTGCAGACTGGATCAGTGCACTACTGAATAACTCATTAGTACGAATTCAACTTGAACTGAGTGTAAGCTCTGACAGTTAATCAACAGGACACTTTAGGACGGATCTGCATTGGTTTTATGCTTAATATCAAGCTTCCTCCCAGCAGCAGGGTGGTGACAATCTGATCCAGGTGCCAAAGCCTGCTTGCATATTGAACCATTTTTCTTAGCCAACTGAGCAACTTTATATCAAGCCAATGCTTGCTCTTGAACCACCTGCAAGAAAGCCAAGGCCAGACTCACTGTGCTGCATGAAATGAAAGAGACATCCATGAGGCTCTCACCAACCAACCCACCTTGAAGGTCCTCGAAGTTGTTAAAATCACCTGCACTCTCCGTGCAGGCACATAGAACAGCCTCACCTGCAGATTTCCCTGAGAACCACGCACCGGGGAACGGAGAGAGACAAGAACAGGGCAATCACTCAGCTAGAAGGAACACTTTGTGGGCTGTTCCTTTTGGCAATGACTGGCACAGATCACTTCCCCAGGAAGCTGCTAAGGTTCCATGTGTTGAATTTTTTTTTCCATTTTCATTGTGTGGTGAGAGTGACAGCTACATTCCATCAGCGCTATTGTTACTCCCTGGTAGTAGGGATTTGTTTTCTATCAGGTGAAACGCAAAGGTGTTCTCCTCTTTTGGAAGAACACAGAGTTAAAGAGACCTGTGGGGAAATATTCCAAATGCCATGCATGACATTATCCTTAAAATTTCATGGATGAGGTAACACTTCCCAACAAAATGTGTTAGTACGCTATGTACAGTTTGCTAAGCAGCTGCCCACAGTTCAAAGAAATCATCAATCCTGATGGTCAGATGCTATGGAAAGGAAAAAGCAAACTGGAGACCTCTGCAGAAGCCCTGTCCTTAGACTTTGTGCAACACTCAAAAGCTGAATCATGTTTAAATCCAAAACTTCCCGGAAATAAAGAAGTACTTATGCTATTAATTATTTTACAAAACAATGCTAAACTGTAATTTAAGTCTGTGAGGACAGCAAAATTGTGTTAGCACCTTGTAAGTGTAAGTATTCTTCTTGCCTGTTTTGGGATAGTATCATTCAATTCCTCAGATCCTAAAGTCCTTATTGCAAAAAGCCTCTTTATTCCCAGTTCCAGTTGCTAGATTGTCTGGTTTTCAGATAATGTTAAATTGAATTTGCTAAATGAGAACCAGAAGGCTGGAGCTAAGCAGATAAATTATAATTACCTCACCATAAATGGGGTTCCCAAAGAATTCTTCTACCCTATTTTCACACAAAAAATACAGATTAGCATCTTCACAGACTAAAGACACAAAAATCCCTGTTAAAATACACAATGATATTCTTCAACTTCTGGTAGAAATTAATAATGCAATACGTGTTTCCTTTGTTTTCTTAAGTGGTTAGTTGAAAATTAATTTAAAAACACTGCTAGCTGGTTATACATTCACAAATTGGCACTGAGAAAGACTTAAATCTTTAGTTTTGTGGCTTTTTTTTATTTTTAAGCTAGTACATATTATAATAGCTCACTGAGAACCAAAGATCCTTCTGAGGGAAATGAAGCCTCTGAAAAGATAACAATAAATCATAACCACAGCAAGGTGAGTAAGGGAAGGGAAAGTTAACCTCTAGCCACTTCTTATTCTATGAGACACAAAATGCCCCAAAAGCTCTCAGTTTTTTTTGTTGTTCTGTTTAAAAGACCTCTGTCTTGTGTGGAGAAAGTAACCTTGAAATAACTCCATGTATGGACATGATTACTCCCGAGCAAGAAACACCCTATTTCTGTCTAGCCTTGTAGTTTTTTCCAAAATAAGCATACCAACTTCAGAGTTACTCAGGGAAAGATAAATCCACACCTGACGTTATTTGACGGTAATTCCTAATTACAACATCATAAACACACCAGGAATTTGAGGGTCCATTTTTGTGAGGGTCTTTTGGCTATGGAACCTTTAAATTAGAGCTAGACTCAGCTATAATTAGGCCAATGTTTATCCCACTTTCCTATCAGTTAAAGCCTCCGTAGCTTAAGTTCATACATAGCCTGGGTGCTGCCCATACTGCAGCTTTTAATGAAAAAGTAAAATAATAGAAAGGGGGAAAGAAGGTCATATTCCCTACCTATGACTAATATAATGCTGTACATAGCTTAAGAGTTGCTGTGTAATGAGGACATTCTCACTTAAATTATGCAGTTCAACAAAGCTATCTCCAAATTGGATGGCTTTACTGCATTGCTGGCTTGTAGCAATGCCAGTCAGATGCAGACAGTCAGACTTCTTATCGTTCTGTCTGAGAAGATTAAATCCTTAACAGAGTGTTCTCTTCTCTCCCACTACTGACTCTTATTACTACATATTTTAAAATAAGTCACAAAAGAACGGTTAACAATTCACCCAATAGAGAAATTCAGTTTTCTAGCATTTCTAATGTAATAAAAAGGCTGGATCTCCAAAGATACAGAAACAAGTATCAGCTTACAAAGCTGACAAAACATGAGTGGGTAAACAAGATCCTCCCATACCTTCATAAATAACAAGGCAAAGGACCAAATATCACCCTCATGTGCAAGCTGGCCCTTACCAAACAGCTGTAAAGAATTCTTATGATATATACAAAAAAATAATAAGAAATCCTTACAGTACGTACTGACATAAACATCTGAATTAACTAACCCCTGTGAGAGCGTGTAACTGCTACCACTTGGAAAAATGAGCAAGGTCATTCAGTCAAAAGACTTTATTTTTGTCTAGGATCAACTGCTTTATATGGCTTTGCTACCAAATATAGAAACATTAGCCCATCTACAAAGGCACTATTTTTAAAGATTGGGCTTTTGGAAGAAAAATAGAACTGTTTTTTCCTCCTAAAAGATCTTTCCAAATGTGTATTGTTAAGATCCAATGTACATCAGATGGGAAAAGGACCAACCAACCACATTCTGGACTGAACTATATACTGTTTAACTCCACTTATTTTACTGGTTTTAACAAAGCAATGCAGAACTTTATTTTTAAAAAAAATCCTTTTTTAATCTCAGAATTCTAGGATTATTTAGTAACTCTGGTTAAGCTGATAACCATATTTAATTCACTACATAAATTTGAAAAGACAGTTGAGAAATACCGTTCTAAAATAAGCCATGTCTAAAGCAAGGCAGGCGATTCTTTTAGGAACTATGAGCAAATGTCTGATTAAGATGACAAGCCACATGGAAACTACTCCCAGAATCAGACTCAAAGGGCACTGTTACCAACCAAATTTGGCAGACAAGGAATCATGACAAACTGCAAAGGCATGCAGCAACATAACAAAAAGTTAGGAATCATCAGCAAGTAAGACAGAAAGCACTCATGTCTACTCAGCAAGGGCAAGAATATAAGCAGGACAAATTCAAATCATTAAATTGTGGGTTCAGATAAGTGGCACTGTGCCATAGTGGGAGTGGAGATGGCTGTTCCATTTACAGGTGACTTGCCATATGCAAGCTGTATCAGTAAGGCAAAATGCCTGGCTATTGCAAATTTCCCATTCTGAATTCTATCTGTCCAGAGAGCGCATCTTCAGAACCATTTTAATAGTAACAACAGAGAAAGAGCATGACGTATATAATGTAGGGCTCTATAGTTTCCTAAATGCTGTGTTTAGGGTCAGAACACTTACAGAGACTACCTTACAGCATTTATCATAAGTTGACATCCAGCCTTATCTGTACATAACTACTGTTAGATTTGGCATTTTTAATACACAGCTATGCTTGGTTTAAGATCATTGCGCTTTGAGACAGTCTTTGTGCTAAGAGGGTGATGACTGAAAATTCAGCTCAAGCAGGAAAGACAGCATTTATAGCTAATTTGTCAAATACTACAAGAAGCTTAATTAAGTCTCATTTCTGTTTCCAGGAATATTACAATGCCCCAAGTAGAGCTACAACTTGGGCAGGGGACAGTAAGAAATAAATTATACTTTTTCCTTTGCATCGATTGTATCTGTCAGAAGAATAACACCAAACAAACCTAGTCAGCGAACACACTGAGCTTCCTTAGAAAAACACAACCAAATTCTGAGCTCATTTGTGAAGTTTAAGCTCCTGTTTTGACGCAGCCCTGCTATTTACCGAGCTGGGGATCGCGGCTGAACTGAATTCATTACGCACTTGGCGAAGCGCTGCTTCCCCGAGCCAGCTATTCCGCTGTGCATCCCGTTTGAGTCAAGAGCTCCAGCTACAGCGCAGAACGCCCGGAGCCAGGGACTGCGCCGCGCCAGGGTCCAGGCGCTGCGGCGGCCACAGGAACGGCACGGCCAGGATGCAGCCGGGATGCGGGGGACGAGGAGCGCTGTCAGGGGCTCACGCCGTGACACAGGGTCAGACCCGAGCGACCCCCGACCCTAGCTCTGCTCTCGGCAGCCAATAGGGCCCGCGGGATCCCCCTCAGCACCGACCCACTCCCCTCCGCTCCCGCCGCAGCCCCGGCAGGTGCGGCCCAGCTCGGCCCGGCCCCCCGTGCCGCCGGGGCCGCTCCTCCCCTCGACCCAGCCGCAGCCCCCGGCCCGCGCTCCCCGTGGCACGGCAGAGGGGGCCCGTGTGGAGGCGGGGGGCTGGGCGCAGCTCCTACCTGCTGTTCCTACCTGCGGCTCCTGCGGCGGCCGCCAGCGCCAGGCAGAGTGCAGGGAGCAGCGGCGGCGGCGCAGCGCGCATGGGAGCGGCCCGAGGGAGCGAGCGAGCGGCCCCGGCCCCCCCGCCCCGCGGGAGCGCAGTGACGGGCCCGCCGCCCAGGGAGCATGACGGGAAATTCCTGGGCACCGGCGGCCAACGCCAAATATGAACACGGAGACGGGAGACTCCTGCCGCACGCCCAGGACGACCTGGCAGCGCGGCGAGGCGGCCGCGACCCTGTCTCGTCCCGCCGCCGCGGCACGGCCGAAGTGCCCTGTCCTAAAAGGTTAAAGGGTACGCTTCGGGCAGGCCGACGAAGCGGCTCCTCGCCCCTTTAAAGAGACGTTCGTGCGGTTCCAAGGACAGCCCCAGCCGGAGCGCTCTGGCCGAGTGGAGGCAGCCATGCCGTGACCCTCAGCTGCCTGCGCGGCGCCGGCCGGGAGCGGCGGCAGCCCTATCACCGCCGCAGCGGCTCTGGCTCACAGCTCCCACCCGCAGCCATCTCCTGACTTCAGCACCGGCCGCAAAACTACGGCACCGCTCAATGCTCACCGTGCCTAGCTTCCAAAAAGGAGGGAACTGAACGACATCGAACTTCTTCCTCCTCCTGCTCCCCTTCCCCGCGGAACACGTAGATGTATGCAGGGCAAATGAATGTAAATAACGGAACTTAACACACCCTTTTTTTGTTCCTCCTAGCCCCCGAACCTTCAACCTGTCACTAAAACAATTCTGAAACAGCGTAAGATAATGAGAGGGAAAAAAAAAAGCCAGTCTCTTCTGTTAGTCTACCAAAATCCCTTTGATGACCCTTTGTATCTCAAAATACAAGAAAGAGGCTGAAAGCACAAGGTTAAGGCTCTTCACCCCTGTCCTTTAACAGGGGAGACAACATGGCATGGCCACGACTTAGGAATCAAGGCAATGTCTCTGCACTCCCTGTGTAGGACAAATCAGGACAAAAGTCAAGCTGACAGTTAATTCAGCTGTGTGTGTCAGCTCATGGTAGCACCTGTTCATCCTAACAAATACTAAAAACCAGTTACGTGGTTGTAACAAATGAATCTCCCCCTGTGCCCCCAGACGAGAAAAACATTTGAGTCAGAGACACCCAAATATCTAGAAGGTGAGACACATATAAAAACCCCTAATAAACCTTTAATTCGAGTCTGGTTTGATTTTTTTGTTTGTTTTTACAGGATAGGGTGACAAGTTACAACAAATATCTGATTTTTCTCAAATGTTCAGATATTATACATACTCCCCTGTCTTGCAGGAAGGGATATCAGTCAACTTAACAGTTTAGTGTAAAATAAGCTGCATAATAGTACATATTACAATTAAAATGTACAGTGTTTACAAGAAATATATCTTCGAAGCAAGACAGATGCATTTGCATCAAGGCGACCTTTTAAAATGCCACAGCTATTTTTACATTCACTCTTGCAACAGGTCACAAGATGGGGTCACCAAGGTCAGGTTAACAAATCACTATGATGCACATCAAATACAACAAAATTAGTTTATATACATATATATAATACATATACATGTATATTATACATATACATATATGTATATAATAAAACTCATCAAAAATCTACCAGACCTGACAGAATCCACTTACTCATCAAAAATATGTACTTGTCCTTGGTAAATAGAATTCTGCATGGCTGATTATATATTATATATACTCATTCATTAGCATCTGAGACATAAAACCGAGGATTTAAACTTTTTCGGTTAACAAACTCTCCAATAATAAACATGGTGCCCACAAAAGCACAAAGGTAAGGCACAATAGGATTTCCTGTTGCAGAATAGTGTGCATCATGTTTACTTAACCGTAAGAAAAACGTGCATTATTTGTGCAAGTTCATGCTGCAGATCCATCATATCTACAAAGTAAAGTGAGTTTCAGTAAAATTATGGGACTGGTGTAGTTCCAGTCTCACCTCCTACAGGATGTTCAGCTGGATAACTAGGTAAAATTGTTGTAGGAGTGGGGATTAGTAAAGCCAATTATCTTAGATTTGCAACTAAGCTTCTCAGCAACAATTTTGTACTTCAAGGTAAACATTAGTAAATTTACAAGCTTGGAATCACAAGATTTACTGTCAGCTGCAATAGTTTGCATGAGCCAAAATTGTTGCAAGGAAGTATGCACCTTTTAAAAATTTAACAGATAAATGGTTCATTAAAACATGTTATAATGTACTGGGAATGTCACTTAATCCAATGGTATTTTGTCACAGTCCTGACACTTGTAATAATAAATACAGCTTTTCACAAAATATTTTTCCAGTATCTGCCAATTGCTTCTTTATTGCTCACAAATTTGAATTCATTACAACTGATATCAGACCTTTCACACAAAATCAGTCAGGTATTTTATATAAAACCTATTAAAGATATTTAACCTGTATCCAACACTTTTAAGTATTTGGCCTCTTGTCCTGGTACAGCTGAAATCATATAAAACAATAGGTTTGGAATAAAATAGGAAGCTTATTTGCTGCTTCAATGCAGACATCCTCACTGAACACAACCCTTTTTGCCACCACCAGCATTTACATTTATATACAAAACCCAGTACATCCGCAATCAGTTCATCTTTCCTCACACTGATATGCAACCATTAATGCCAAATTCACTTCCCCCTTACCCCAGCTGCAGAAAAAGATTCTTATACAGCAACAAAAAACTAATATTGATTGAAATTTTTTAACTTATTTACCATCAGGAACTGTAGGTGGCTTGTTACAAAATACCCACAAGATTATTTCACAGGAAACTATGGAAATACAGGAAGTCTTCTTTTCTCCATGCTTTTGTATTATCAAAAACACTTCTTGGTGCAAAAATACGCCACCACATCTGCAAATGTATAATGAAATCGGTATTCCTCATGCAAAACTTAAATGCATCGGTTTACTATAGCCCCGGAAAACTTTGTGAAGCAACTTTTTTTCTTTTTTGTCAGCTCAGTATTACTGCCTCATTGCTAAGTCCCTTTGGAAACAAGACTTCTGGAACGTTCAAATTTTTATTTAATTCATTAAAGTATTACATACAAAAAGGACTAAAAAAGGAAGACGGCAGCCAAACAGGAACATTCCTGTTGCAAGTAACAGTCCTAGTAGTTGTAGAAAGTTTTCTCAGGAACTTCCCTGAGAATTAGTTGTGCCTGTCCGAAGACGCAGGTGTGACATAGAGTTCATGTGTTTGTTTGATGGCTTCAGTGGAGTGTTACAAGTAAGAGCCTGGGGAAAACGATGATGATACCGATCTAGTCGCAGGTATTTTACTGTTACCAGCTTTCCTATGAGGCAAAGAAATAGGAAAAGAGAAACCTCCTCGTTCAGTATTACTGCATTTTGCTTCAGGATGTAAAACACAAACATCATTACATCAAAATTAGTTTACCAGTTAGGTTTTTGTTACTACTCAATACTTTAGATACAAAACATTTCACCATTTAAAAAATTTCCAACTGCACCCATGGGTAATTTCTATCCATGTTTTGTTATAAACTCCCATTTCTTACCATCAAACCAAGAGCCATGTAATGCCTTGAAAGCCTTTCCAGCATACTCCGGGGAGAGACACTTGACATATACACAGCCCTAAGTAAGAGAGAGAGACGGGTTTGGGTTTTTTGCAAGTCCAGCTGAAAAGGATGAACAAAGTATTAAGATGTTACTGGAAAGACACTCACCTCACGTGAATTTTTGTCTACAGCAATATGAACAATTCCATCATTATCACTACATTTCTCCAAGATTGCTTCTTGAATTGCTAGATGCCAGTGGTCACCTATTTCCCTAGGCAAACAATGAAAGATTTAATGGATTACATAATTTTTTAAACATTCGCAACACTCTCATACTTACTTCCCCACTGAATCTGGTTTCTCTGTAACTTGACATAATTTTCTGGTAAATGCCTCTGGGACAGAATTAGTACTTTTTCTACTGAATACGCCATAAATTGGCTCCTACAGTCCACTTTGGAAAATTCAACCCTACAAGTCAAAAGGAATAATCTCTATTTGGGGGGTGGGGTGTTGTCCTAAAATGGACACTTATCACTTATCCAAGTGATGCTTAGACTGACAGCTAAAAAAAACGTGTTTCTGCCTTGCATAATAAATGTCTAGAACACACAACAAAATCTGCTACTGTGATGTGAGGGTTCACAATGTACAAGTGAACAAGTTGGACAAGTTGTTCCCTTGATATGAGTCGTTCCTGACTTTTGGCAGGAGAAAGATGATTATTTGCTGTGCTAACATTAATAAAAACAATTTAAGTGGTATATTCCCAGGTGATTCTCAAGTCAAGAAAAAAGACCTGTTTCATGGGGCTGCTTCTAACAGAAGAAAATAATTCAGTACTTACTGTTAGTATCCAGTCAGTTAAAAAGCAGCTAAAACTACTTTTGTAAAACATACCTTGCACACACTGCAAACGTCAAAACAATACTTGACAATCTAACCACAGACACTGGTACATTCTGTGTTTTAGGTGGTGACTGAAATTATTCATCCCTTTCAGGTCTGGAACAAGAACATAAGCCTCCTTCCTCTAACGACACAAGCAGATTAATAATACAGTTTATCTTGCACTGAGGGCTTTGGATTTCTATTTGTGTTTGTGTTTTCTTTAAGATAACTCCAAGGGTATGGTAAGAACTATTTCCTTAAACAACACTCCTCTGAAAGACAGCTCACAGAAGAAGAATGCACTAGGGAGTAAAATATGGAATTGGATGAAGTATCCCACTATGAATGTAATCCAGCAGTCCAGTAATGGAGGAGCTAGGTCAACTTCCAAAAGAAAAGGTCTACAAAAAGTCAATGTATTAGAAGTTGCAATGTTCAAAACAGCTGACTGGACATAGGCACTAAAGACAAGTGTCAAAACACAACAACTCCTAGCCTATAAATGTGGGGGCTTTTTAATGCCCCTGTTGGACATGGACTGGGTCTCTACTGAAAAACACTAAAGCTTACAGCAAAGATATAGGCTAAAAAGGGAGATTGTTCTGACAAAAATAACATCTCAGTAATTAGTTCCATTAACCGCGGACATTTTGAACTGCTAACATTCTGAAACAGGAAAGTAGCCAAAACAACATACCAATAAATATTACAGTGAAACTTCAGGAATGAACTTATTTCAGTACCACTCAGACTAACCAATATAGCTCACAAAGTCTTCTTTGAAACAAGGACAATAAGGATGTTGATATCACTTAAAATTCTCTGCAAATCTCATGTTTTATTTAATCCTCCTACAGGAGGATCAATTTGCTTCAAGAACAACACCTAAAATGTCTTTAAATGCCCTACTGCAACCTGAAAATTATTATAGAAGCCACAGAAGCTGGTGTCTTTGACCAGTCATTAAGTCTTAAAGCCATTGAGAAAAGGTTTTTAGAGTACTTCTCTATGCTAGAGGTAACATTGTCTTCATCTAAATTAACTAACAGCTTTTCCGTTAATAAGGCACGGAACTAAAGTAATTAAGTGTGGCTAGAAAAAAGGCTGAAGAAATACATCCAAACTTTGCAATCACTTGTATCCATACTTGGATTTCCTCCCCTATTTCCTGTCCTAATCAATAGGTTTTATTTTCCACTCAACTTCTTATATTCTTCAGTCCCAAGGAGCATCTCACATTTATCCTGTAAGACATAGAATCTGTATTTCTCCCTTATATAATCACATTAAAGGAATAATTTACTGCAGAGAATTTACTGGAGTTCCTGTATCTCTTTACAGTGGACAAAGAGACTTCAAAGATTAGACAGGATTATCTGGCGTAACCTATGTGTTAGTTTCCATGTCCTGCCATGATCTAGTCCAGAGCCAAAGGGGATATAACAGAATAGTGGAGTGCAAGAAGATTTAAAAGACTACAAAAAAAATTATTTTTCTTTAACTCTTAGTACACAAAACAAGGCTTGCTACTTATTCATACACAGTACATACATCAGAATTATGAGAATTACATGAGCATCAGAAGCCAGTACACAGCACTAATTTGTTTCCACTACAAAAATCCATTTGCTTCAAAATTAGGCAGTCACAGTGCCATAAAGTAATAAGTGATTTAAATTCAGCCTTTTAAATGCAAACTGTGCAAGCTCTGTAGCAGTCCAAATACTCCAGAATATTTAACAATACTTTAAAAACTTACAGTCTGTTGTCAGGCCACATGAGTCTCCTCTGTAAGTTGATACAATCGAACATTTACAAATTTAATTAATGGAGAAAGATCAGTCATTGTTCCAAATAGTTTGACTATTATGCTGAGCCAAAGACACAGAGCAATACAATGAAGGACAGAAGACAGTTAAGATTTTTTTATGTCTTCTCATAGATGTTAACAGAAACATTTTTTTTTACAACCTGTTTGGTTTTTTTAACACGTTCATGTTTCTTCACTTCTTCCAAACCCCTCTCAGAGGTAAGAAATGGACTCTTCCAAAAAAACGCAGAAATACAGACAGATAACTGGTTTTACTTACATAACTGGATCAAACATATTGCGAATCTTTAGACATGGTGTCAAGCTGTTTGGTGGTGAATTTCTTCTATCTAGATGAAACGCTAAAAAGAAGAAGAAATTAAATACTAATTATTGACAGGCGTAATACCATTGAGTTAAGAAATGTCAACTTTATACATTAATACCTTTCTAGTTTCACTCAGAAGAAAGTTTCCTTCATACATGAAAGAATTCAAGCAAATTAAGTTTCGCACAGTCTTCTACCACACTGAAGAAAACATACCATATTTAGCTGAAATTTTTCTACTTAAAACTTCTACATTTAAGGCACTCTCTTATATCCAGGCCACATGGAAGGAATTCAGGTTATTTTTTAAAATACCATATACTTGAGAAGAAAGGATTTGCACTACGTCTCCATGAAAAGACAGATATACGTAATACCTGGAGTAAATTCTTGGAACTGGAAGTTAATCATACAGTTCTAACTGCCTGATAAATTTTCATTTCTTCCACTTTTGGGGCAATTTGCTGCCCATCTGGCTAATAAATAGGGAGACCTTAAGATGAATGTTGCATTGCATCTGTAGTGCAGTAACATGTCAAGAACGCTCTACAACGACAGGGTTTTTGTAGCCCTAAATGATCACACGTGATTGGAAGCTTCTAAAAATCTGAAAGGAAACATACCAGAGGATAAAACAAATGTAAGAAAAAAAAAAAGAAAATCAAAAATAGCAGAGTAACTCAAAGCTGAACAGTGCCATGAAATACATTCTGAAATCCTAAAATAAATAGTAATTTCTCTAAAGTTCACAAGTTCTACTTGTGGGAGTCACAAGAGAAGACTGTACCATGAGAAAAGGAATCAAGGAGCACTTCAGACTCAGATAAGGCAGCTCCATGCCTTGAGAAGGGCCAACAAAGCAGCAATGGAAATGAAAGGGGATAGCCTAGTAAAACAGCTTTCAAGGCTTGAAGGAAGTTTTACTTTGAAGATTGAGATAAGTAGATTCAAGAGTTTAAACGTAAGATTAAAAATCTCAAGAAAAAATGATGTTCCAAACTGCTGCTAATGCTTCTCCTTTGCAATCTCTATTTTAGAAAAATATGACATATTCAAGATGTTACATCCCAAGGTCAGAAGACTGTTTTGGGCAGATGTCTGTGCTTCTTACTGCTGATCTTTAAAAACTTGAAAGTACATCCAACATACATGAACACTGCTGCTCTTCTGTATGCCGCCCAAACAAAAACTGTGTCACACCGACAAAATTAAGTCATGTGGAAGACACTGCTTGTGAAAGATAAGCACTAACCAAGAGAAAATTCACTGCCTGGAGATACAGCATAGAAAACCTGCTTCTTATGTAAATTCCCAAGACAAATAAAATACACCTACCAACTAGAAATTACAAAAGGTAGCCTCCAATACTAATATCAAACCTACTGCAAGTTCCCCAAGTAACTAAAAACATTCTTATTAAGAATACACATGCACACAGAGTGCAAGTCACCAACAGCTGTAACAACTGTCTGTTTTTCTTTTGGGAACAGACTTCTAAATATGCTGGTGACACTGCATCTATCTCTGAGCTGCCTACAGTTGAAGGACAAGTCCTTTTTCAATAGCACATGGTTTTGTAAAGTTTTTTGTCCCTTATTAAAAATTATACTTAGGGTGTACAATAAAAACTTTACAGAACTAAGCAACATTGAAAAATACATGGACTTACCTTACTCATGGAGGTTGGCTCCAGCAGATCAAGGGTGGGGTGAAATGTCACCAGCATATTGTACACTGGGGCACCACACCATACTGGAGAAGGTGATCTGGGGTGGCCTAGTCATGGACCTGGACCTGAAAAGGTGTGGGGTTAAGGAAATTATGTGCTGATTGTTTATAAGTAGGTTTATTCAGCACATGGTTTTAATCCAAGGATAAAGAATGGTGAGCTTATTTGCAGAGATCCTAGACCCAGAGGATCAACATTTCTGCAACCTGTTTATGAACTAAAAAAAATCCATACTGATATTTACAGGAGCAGCTACAGCACTGAGCTATCCAAAAGTAACTAAATGGGGAATTCACCCTTTAGTGTAGTTACCTATATAAATCAAACTTTTCCAGTTTCTAATAACTTTGATGTCCTTTTGACTGGAAGATCTCGGGTGCTTACTGAGATAACTTCAGCCAGAGCCTACCACCAGCACAAGACTAAACTGCTTCTCACTTAATGTAACATCTTACTGGCAGAGAAATGTGCCCAGGGCAGTGCAGCATATGAAAAGAAAAATGAACTCTGTCTTTTCTCAAAAGAAACTTTTCAAAATCATGGTAAATTAAAAGTAATTTTTGCAACTTAGATGGAGCTTTTCATGTATAAAGGAAAAAAATATTGTAGAAATCAGTGAGGTATGAAATTAATGCTAGAACAATAAGACTTAATATGTATACCAGAAATGGCACCAAAAAAAGAGCTTAGAGAAGACACAGGCAAGTTAATGCTGTACCTACACAGCAAAACTGAAAAAAATAGCATAGTTAACTATGTCTCTTGAACTTCATTACACATCTGTAAAAACTGATTCTCCCTCTCCCCCAAAAGAGGAAGTTTCAGTGACAAAGCTGTTGAGAATACAGTACTGATTATTTCATAAGTCACATTGGTGTGGAGCATACAAAATATTCTTGATAAGGGCATAAGCAGACATTCTTGCAGGACAACAGTCTAGACTACACACTGGTTCACTTAGCGTCTCACATCTTTTTCTACACAGGTCTAAGGAGTCATGCTTACAAGACAAAGATAGAGATGAAATAGGATAGATGAAATAGGAAGCAGAGGCACAACTTTGTGCAGTAAGTCACTGGCAGGACTTCCATAAATTCCTCCTGGGGATTACTAAGTACTTTCAAGAAAAGGAAGCTACTTTTTATTTCACTCATAATGTACTTTGTTTTACTACCTTAAACTGAATATCACTGTATCATTCTAGATTCGAAGAGCAGCAGCAGCTAAACACATGTGCTTTTGTCAAGACCTTTATCACTGTATATGATGGAAGAAGTGTCTCTTGCACTGGCTTCAAAATGAATATTGAAGACATTGTAGTACAGCTTTCTATGCCCCTTGAATTATTAATATATTATTGTTAAAGGAATTCCCAAGTATCATCACCATGGGTTACAAGACAGCCCAAAGGATCTTTACATGTGAACTTGATGAACCTGGTAAGGCTGAAGACTTTCAGCCAATATAGGTAACCATGTATCTTAAAACCAGGTTTTTTTGATGTTAAGCCACGGATCACTGCAATTTATTAAGTACTACCCTTCTTATTAAAAGCAAAAACAAAAAGAGAAAACAATTACCTAAAAATATTGAAATTATGCCCCTTCACACAACATGAGGTTCTTTAATACACATGGAAGGTACTGAAATCAGCATCTTATCAAAGAGAAGAGTATGGTTGAATCGAGGTTTCATATAGTTCAGCTATAGAAGGCAAACATAGGATGGATATGGAATTTTACAAGCAGCATGAATTCCAGTTTCCTTGCAATAGTTAAGAGTATAATTGTGGTTTGGGGTTTTTTTGTTTGCTTTTGTTCAGATAAAGGATTATGTTCTCACAAGCTGGGGAGGAGGGGTATCATTCACAAAAGGTAACAGGTTATCTTCCACGCTGCAGGATGAAATATCACCCTAGATGTGGTACTTCAGAGAACCTCTTTATCTCATCTCCAGAGCTGTCAAGGCACTTTAGCTTCTACTGTTAGCTTAGCTACACTGCAGCCCTGACTACCTAATTTTCTTCAGAGTTCCAGTTATCAAAGGTGTGACAGGACAATTGTATCTGTTCTTTCAAAAGCAAACAGAACACACTAGAATTGCAGGGTTCTCTCCACTGATTTAATTAAATCACTTGATATAAGCAAGGTTGTTTCTCAGTTGACTATTCTCTTGTACATTGTTTTCAAAACATTGCATTTGTCCATCCTACAATGAACTTACCTACCCTTTTCTTTTTAACAAATACATCTACTGTACCCAGTAGGTAATATTTCAAAGGGATAGCACCAGAATTTATTCTGATCCAGAAAAAAAAAAACCAAACCAAACTGTCACAACACAGGCTGCATCCTGAAGAACTGGACAAAATGTCACAGTGATGCTTTAACACGCTGCTAATAGATAGCAGACATTAGATCTCATGCAAGCTACAGGTCCCACAGTTAAAATGCACACTATCATTCATGGATATCCTTGTATATGCCAACAGGCCTTTCTGAAAAGGGTTTCTTCTTCAATTGCACATGCTCAGGTGCTGTTCTCTACTACAGAGCACTATCAGATCTCAGATGGTTAAAAAATTGCAGGCTTGAAATTTATTCACAAGATTCAGACCCAAG
>WAAE01010603.1:0-15200 GCA_013400495.1 Nicator chloris
AGATAGATAAATAAATAAATAAGATAAAGCTACTGCAAACTTGTTGTTAGTAGATTTATTGTGATTTAATCCTGGTAGGCAGCTAAGCCCTACACAGACACTCGCAGGACAAAGTAAGGAAATTGGAAGCATAAAAGACTTGTTGGTTGACATAAAGGCAGCTTAACAGGTAAAGCAAAAGGTGCCCACACAGAGTAGAATAAGAAGATCATTTGCTCTTTCCTGTTGTCAGGGAGATGTGCAGCCATGTCCAGGAAAGCAAGACTTCATCACACCTAGCAGTTGCTTGGAAGACAAAGGCTGTAACTTACAGTGTTCCACCACTCCCACCCTTTTTCCCAGCTCTATATGGTGTCATGTGGTCTGGGATATTCCTTTGGTCAGCTGGGATCAGCTGTCCTGGCTGTATCCCCTCACAAGCTCTTGTGCACCCCCAGTTTGAGAAACAGAGGAGGCCTGAGTGATGTTCAAGTGCTGCTCAGTGATGGCTAAAATATTCTTGTGTTATCAACAGTGCTTTCCACAAAAATCCAAAACACAGCCCCATGAAAGCTACTATGAAGAAAATTACCTCTACCTCAGTCCAAACCGGAGAAAGATTTCATAGTAAATAAAGTGCTATTTCTTTTATTATATCCATGATTATAACCTTTATGTTATCATTGCAAACATGAATAATCACACATATAATGGGTATGCCTTGTACTAAGCTACTTAGAGCAATAGTTATTTGCATACTGAGCCATATAAGAGCAACAAAATATCCCAAAATTAGTTCTCTAGCACTCTCATACCATAAAAATATTGTCAGATTTAATATGTAATACAATCCAGCACAGCATTCTCCTGATCCAATGCATTAGTTTTTATCACAGATCTTTCTTTCCTTTATTTCATCTTCTGTCTGTTTTATATGTAATGTTAACATGGTAGAAATAAGTGACACAATCTTTTTTATACACACCCTTAAAGTATTACCACTGACCTGTAGATTTCTAGGTAAGGCCATGGTCATTTAAATTTCTTAAAGGGCATTTGTGTCCTCTTTTTGTTCCATTCACTTAGATATTTGTGTCTTCTTTTTTTCTGCTGCTCTTCACTTTGCTCACTTAGCTTTGCTGTCATTCAAAAAAAAAAACTGAAACAAAAACCCATAAGATGTTTGGCTAGCAATGCCTCTTCAAGAAATCCATTTACTGCCAAGTGTAACTCTTTCTGTTCATTGAAAAAACTTAAATCATTTCTATGTGCTCTCTCTTTTTGTTTCAATTTCTTGTATATAAGAATAATAGTAATAAAATCCAATCCCTCTTCATACTTTGAGACAAAAGACCAAACCCCCCATTCTATATAGTTAGTTGCATTAGGATTTAAAGTAGATATAATATTTCCTTCTTGCTGTTCATAACTGCAAACCATTAAGTGATGTATGGTGGAGTGTTTAGTGAGGAGAAAAATCTTGTGTTGAGCTGTGCAAGTGGAGACACAAATATTAGTAAGCCTAATGTCACCAAGACCATGACAAGCACCTTGTGCCAACAGGAATCCTTTCAATACATTTTCAATCCTTTCAATCCTTTTATAATGCTTTTTTGTTGTCATCTTGGCCAAAACCCACCCTGGCATCCCAGCAACAGAAAGTCAAGGTCATATTTGTGCCACGGCCATCCACAGCCTTGCTGAAGGAACAGGAGAGACCTGCATAACTTTCACCATCCCTTGAAAAATTCCAGTAGAATACAGCTGTCTTCCACATGTCCTCACTGGAACAGGACTCCTTCTATCCTCCCTAATAAGGCCTGCCAAGACTGTATTGAGTGCTGACAGGGTAGGCCACAAGGGAAGACTGAAATTTATTCATGTGCACCAACAGCAAGCAGGAAAGAATAATGAGAACCACAGGAACTCTTAACATAATTGCATAATGTCCAGCAGAGCCAGCAAAATATGAAATCTAATTTCACAACAAAAGCTGATCTTACAAAAACCTAGGAAACAAAGTAATTCCTCACTTCCATGATTTTCAATAGGGAAACAATACTTCAGAACAATTAAGTTCTCAGATGTTTTTCTAGAGCTTTTTACTTTAGGTCTTTCAGTCTAGAGGCTGAAAAGAAAGCTTCTAAAGGCAAGATAGGTAAGGGATATGTGGTTTTGTTAACAGCTAAAGGAGCATTCTTCAACCTAGAACCCCTTCTGCCTGGATGAAGGGGCTGAGGAGGAGAAGAGACCCCATAGTTTAGAATATGGGTACATTATTTCTGTTTGCTCTTCTGCGAAGCATCGTGGTGCCTTTGTCTCTCCTGCTGCTGCACACAGACTGGGAAGAGGACAGTACAATGCAGATGCAAAAACACAGTGGGGCTTGCCAGGAAGGAATGATGATACTTGATGAAAGCTAAATTTGGTGGCTTTAGGATCCCAGGTCACTCCTCCCGTTCTTGTGCAATAAATGCAGATTTTCTTTCAGATTTCAAGGGAAGACACTCCCAGTGCAGACACAGCCAGCTGCATAGATCCATGCAGAGTTCTGACCCTTTACTGACATCCAGATAAACATACACATCTCTTATATAAATATGGGAAAAAAGAGGTGTCTCAGCCCTGTATCTCATTTCCAACTGATCAGACTGAAAATTCACTGCTGATGTGTATACATCTTCATCATCTGAACTCATAAAATCCCACACATTCCCCTAAATATTAGCATTGACTTTATGTCTACCTAATAACCTGTGTCCAGATTGCAGGGCCCTTATCAAGTCACTTGATCAGAACTCTACTATTTTGAGGAGCAGATGTCCTATTCACCAGCTAGTCTACTTCAAAGCTAATGAAAACACACATAACTCTCCCCATATTTCCTGAATAGAGAGCAAGATCACACAAAAATATATCCTGGACTCACCCAAAGCCCCGTGGGCAGCAGGGCAGGGAGGGGATTCTGCCCCTCTGCCCCGCTCTGCTGAGACCCCACCTGCAGGGCTGCAGCCAGCTCTGGGCTCCCAGCACTGCAAGGACAGGCACCTGCTGGAGCCAGGCCAGAGGAGGCACCAAGGGGAGCAGAGGGATGGAGCAGCTCTGCTGTGAGCAAAGGCTGGGAGAACTGGGGCTGTTCAGCCTGGGAAAGAGAAGACTTTGGGGTGAGCTCATTGTGGCCTTCCAGTACCTGAAGGGAGCCCACAGGAAAGATGGAGAGAGACTATTTACAAGGGCCTGGAGTGACAGGACAGAGAGGAATGGCTTCAGACTCAGAATAGGTTTTGCTTAGAAAGAATTTCTTCCCTGTGAGGGTGGAGAGGCCCTGGCACAGATTTCCCAGAGAAGCTGTGACTGCCCCATCGCTGGAAGGCCATGTTGGATGTAGCTGACTCAGCAACATGGTCTAGTGAAAGGTGTCCTTGCTCACAGCAGAGGAGCTGGAATCAGGTGATCTTCAAGGTCCTTCCAACTCAGGCCATTTTATGATTCTGTGGTTTAGTAGACAGAGTTTAACCAGATGAGATGAACAGAGGTGATCAAACACAGGGCTCAACCAAAGAGATGTATACCCAACAGTTTGTTCATTTTCCACTGCCCTGTCTGTCCCCCATTTTCTCCATTATTTTATTGTTCTTCCCCTACCCTCCTCGATCCCTTGTTTTTCCAGACTTTGCCTTATGCCAAAGAAATAAGAGGCCCTGGACCTCATTTTGTATCAACTGTACACCCATTCTGTAACTTTCAAACCATCACTTGGGCAATCTTGGTCTTTAATAAAGTTCCTGTGGTGGAGCCAAGGATAGCCCTCAGTGACCCCAGGACCAAGAAGGGGTTGGACCAGGGCTGGGATCAGGGCCTGATCTGGGCAAAGGCTGCTGCTGAGCCCAGAGCTGAGGTGCAGCTCCTGGATCCTGGGCAGGAAGAATCAGTGGGGCTGCGAGGAATAGGCAGATCTGGCTGAATGCTTTGGCAAGCCCCCTTCTGTCGTAACACCTGTGGAGTTTCAATAGCGGGTGCAAAGAGCAGCTACTGAACCAAAGCATTCATTTTCCAAGGTTTAACATATTTCTATAGAATTTTCATACTGAAACACAGCAAAATGTTGGAAATTTTTAGATGGCCTGCAAAGCTTTAAATTTTAGAGATGGCAGTAAAACCATCACTTCCATTTCTCAGTTGGTTTAATTGCGCATACTCACACAGACACACACACACAGACACACAAAAAGAGACTTAAAAAGTCATAAGGGAAAACAACATGAACCTTATTTTGATAACAAAAAAATACATAATATAATCTCTCCTCATAAAGCTATCCCCTCTGGCCTGCATACTTGTGTAAGACTGTGAAAAAATAATTCAAATAGCATCATGATATTCACACACTCTAAAACATATTCAAATATTAAATTGATTCATAACTATGACTGCAAGAGAGGTCCAAGGTCTGGAAAATATACCTACTGTGAAAAATTACGATAGAACTGTCAATTTTATTTCTGCAACATTACTTAATGAAACAACTCTTATGGCACTCTGAAACTAGATACATTTAGAACTACACAGATTTTGGGGAAAAAAGGAAGGTGTTTGCAAGGATACCAAAACACGCATACACACAAAATACAGAACACTTAATTGAAAAATATTAACTTGATGTATTTTTAAATATTTAAAATTAATTTTCATTTCAAAAATAGGAAAGGGAAAGGGAAAGGGAAAGGGAAACAGAAGCTCTAACCATTGGATTCTCATTACCATCAAGACAATTACTCTGAAAGCTTGGAGTTGAATAGGTTCCCTATCCCTCATAGACTTTTTACAGAAGTTAATTTTACATAGTGAGAAATCATGAAGAGTTGTGGTCAGTAATATATAGAATATTACCTGGCACAATCATGAGTGATTACTTCTTGATTTATAATCTATCACAAAAAAAAAAGGATGATGTGTTCTGCCCTCCTTACATCTTGGTGTTTCATCTGCATTTTCTAGTCATCTTGTCTATTCATATTCACTTGGAATATTTCTTGACTCTTCACAGATGAAGAGTCTAAACCCCAAATATAAAAATCTAAACAAACAAAAAACCCCTGGAAAAACTTGCATCCTAGTCTGTCCTCTAGCTGCATTTTTTTTTTTTTAATTGTCACACAGTAAAAAGGGATGGTCTGCAAACAGAAAATGATCCACCAGCATTTTGTTGTTTTATGTGTTAAATTAGAAAGGTGAACAATATTGAGACTCTCCAGCTCTGGGCTTATGAAATGAAAATCAGTAGTAGTGTCAAATGTCACTGAGTGTCTGACTACAATGACCATAATTGTCCACATGATTTCCATCAGACATCATGGGTAACATTGAGACATGGTTTTGGATTTTTTTTTTTTAATTATGCTGTTGTTTGCCTACAAAAAAATAAGGGTGGTACTACCACTTAAAACACACTGAATGGTTCAGTGGAAGTCTGAGGCAGCTGAAGACCTATCAGCTACAAAACTGTGTTGGAACAGTAATACTCTTTGTGTTGCATTTTGCTGCAACATCAATTTTATAGATATTACAACCAGCACTTTATCTTGCATCTATGGATTTTGCAAGACTAAAAGCAAATGAAAATGCTATCAAAACTTTTTTGTTTATTTATTATTAGTTATTCTGTACCCAGTTTTGTGCTGATGCTGGAGTTACAGAAGAATATAAAGTAAATAAGTTAAGTAAGTTGAGATTTCTCTATTATATGTGGGTTTGTGAGCAGTTTTGTGTTCTGGTTTGAACAGAAAATATACTTCATAAGTACTTTTCTTTGGAAGTAAATTATAGAATTATACAGTAGACTTTGATAAAAAGCAAGAAATTAAATTCTATATTATAGTAAAAGCATCAGTGTATGAGGCTTTGGTAGCTTCTCAGTGGCTTCCTTCTTTTTAGCCCCTGGTGAAAAACACACATTGTGATTAGACAAAAAGTCCGAATCAGAATTAGTTTTTACAGAGTATAGAAGCTAGAACTTCTACTAGTATAGGATAGGGTAGGACAGTGCACAATATCAAAGAAATTATATTAAAGCAATTATGTTAAAGCTAGCAAGAATAAACAATTATTAAGTAGAGATTGATGTGATCCACACCAAGTCTTGTGGGCAGGTCCCTTTCTCTCAACTTTGAGGTGTAACCTTGTTGGGCGTCCCTTCATCCAAGCGAGGAATCTTCACACATTTCAAGAAGGAATATGTTCTATGAACCTGCCCATGTGAAGTGGACTGGACTTAAACACTATAAAGTGATTGACTGTCAATCATGTCTCCTGGTCAGCTAAGCACCTTATCTGCCAAGTCTTTGCCTTGCTATCAGGATGTTGATTTGGGATTGCTGAGCCAGACTGAGTTTTAGGATAATTCAACACCAAAACCTGCATGCAGTGCCTCAGCCCATCAGTGACAGCTTTGCAAACAGGACATTTTCCAAGTTGTTACCTTCCCACCCAAAGTACCAGGGAACTGTCACCCCACACCCTGGACATTATGACATGCTCTGTTTAATGACCCTGTTTGCAGCATTCTTGGTCACTGGAGTTCCTTAAGGTTCCTTTGTGGCTATAGATGTGAGCATGTTAATATAATGTGAGAAAGCACATTTTGCTTCTCTCTGGGAGTAAGACAGAAAAGTCAGAGTAGTCTTCAAGTTGAAGGGCAAAGAGCATCATGAGGCAATTTTCTAAAAGCAGATCTGCAAAAAACAATAACCTACAGATGGTATATTTTTGGCCTAGTACCAGTAGTTAGCTACTTAAACTCATTTCAGTGCATCACAAAGAAAACATGGGAAAAAAATGAAATTTTGAGGATGTCCTATAGTCTTCAACATACTTAATCAAAGTTTGAGGAAGACGTACTGCGATATGTTCTATGATGTAAGACTGAAGTCAAAATTAAACTATGTAAACCAGTATGTGAATCAGAGAGAACTAGAGAAGTATATAGAGAAATAATCTATAGAAATAAAGTTTACGCAGAATTGATGGCATAGAATATATCTAGAGTCATATAATTTTTATAGTCAGATAGGATTGCAAAAACATTTGGATCACTGTACAACTCAGAATGAGGAACAAATGTTTAATATATCATGCTATTCCATGACAAAAAGGTGACATTCTTTGAAAGACACAACGATAACTAAAGAGGTCAGATGTTTTTTCACATTTTACCGATTAATCTATGTTCATTTAATGTGCTAATGTTGACTTTTTAGGTCATTCACAAAGAAAACCATGAGATTTAATGAAGAAGCAAACAAGCTTGTATATATAACCTCCTATATTCCAAATTTAGCATAGAAACATAGAATATGTCAAATGCCAAAATATTTCAGAGTTAGTAGTCTAATTTTTGTTGCTGAAAATTTCCATAAAGCTCAGCAGCTGAGTAGTATGAGTTCAAAAGAGCAATATTAATAATAAAGTGTAATTTTTTCAAGGCGTAAAATCATAAAATGGATATTTTTTTGATTGGAAGGACCTCAAAGAACATCTCATTTCAACCCTCTGCCATGAGCAGGGACACATTCCACTAGACCAGGTTGCTCAGAGCCCCATCCAGCCTGGCCTTGAACAGTCCTGGGGATGGGGTCGCTGCAGCTTCTCTGGGCAAACTCTTCATTTCCTCACCACTGACAGTAAAGAACTTCTTCTTATCGGGCAACCTAAATCTTAATAATCATAAAGTGTTTCTCTTTACAGTATGTCATTTTGGATGTTTACAGTCCTTTATCTTTTTTTCTAGATGGTCTGATGCTACATCTGTGAAGATAAATTTAGCAGAAACAAAAAAACAAATACTGCCTCCCCAGTAATTTGGCTGAGAGAATGCTGGTTATCTGGGCAAAAGGAGCTATAAACCTAAAATAATTTCTTACATTCTCTACAGGATAATTATACTTATTTTAAGGATTTTTTTCCCAGGACAAAAGCAATAGAAAAATAAAGAAAACAATCTCTAAATTTTATAGAGAAAATGTACTGTTCTAACAATGTCCAGAACACATTCATATGCCTTCATTATGTTTACTTTAAAATGAAAGAAGCAGTGGGACATAACTTTTCCTTCAGCATGTTCTGCATTTAAGATCAATGAAAGAGAATTTTTCCTGGGAGTAAAAGTAGAATTTCCAGTTGACTAAGTGTTCACATAGTAAATACTTACCCAAACTTTTCAAATGAACTTTTTAAATTTGTCACTGTCAGTTTCATCAAGCTCATTAATCACTCTGTAGGTTTTTTTCTAAATTCAGTCTAATATTGTCAGTGTTTCTTTCTGGTGTTATGAACATCAGAAAGTAAGAAATTGTTGTGAGCACTAGTTGTTGAACTTTCACTGGAGCACAATAAAACTGTGTGTGACACAGTTATAGATCTTCCTATTTTTTTTAAGTATTTTTTAAACACAATTAGTTTTCCATCAAAAATATTTTGCAAATAAAGAAGTCTTGATAATTATCTGGTGAAAATTTAAAGTTTTAGACAGTTATAGCTACTAACAGTATAATGAAATGATGATGAACCTATGATACTTGAATCCAAATCAGCCAATGAAGCTACATTCAGTACACTGTGAATAATGTATTTATTTTCTTCCTCTTCTCAGGTAGCATATTCAGTGTTGCTGCAGAAGCTTCCACTCTTAGAAAAAATGCAATTAGAAAAAATACTTAAGAAGTAACTGAGGAGTGATGGGATGTATAAATTAAAATGGTTCGTAAACTTATCCTAAAATCTACTTTTCTTCTCAATGCAACAAAATAAACTCAGCATTATTCAGTCATTTGGGAGAACCAAGTGTTTGATAGTAAAAAATAAAGAAAATGAAAAACGTTTTCTGTATTTGTATTCAAGTTTTCCATGTGGTAAGTGGTTAAAAGTCTAGATGTAGAAGTTATAGTGAAAACTTCAGATCTTCATCAACTACATAATTTGAAAAACAGGTATTTATATCTCTAGTGGGAAAAATACCTTTTAGAGCAGACTATTTGCTGTTGAACAGGAGGACAAAAGTCTTTTGTAATTATTTGGTTAAGTATGTTGGTATCTGTATTTCTTGTCATACCCAGTAATTTTATGCACTTTTATGATTGGTAAATTTATCAGCTGTTGGTCTCCTTTTCCTCAGGTATACATTTTTCTTTTTCATTACTCTGAGAATATTGTTTTTTTCCTCAGAGTCTGTATGCTCCTTCCAAACTCACAGGAAATTTAATGACAATTTTTGCAAAAGCTTTAGGAATCTTGTCCTGTGTCATAGGTGTGTTGGCAGCCTCTAAAAGAAATTATTCAGGTGTTCCTGTTGTATAGATTTCAACAGAAATTTAAGCCTATATGTGGGAGTTAGAAATTAAATATAATTATTTGTTGGTCTACAAATATAAGTCATTCAAAAATAAGGTAAAATTACATTAAAAATTAATATCATCCAAAATTACAAATAATAATATGAATAACTTGAATAATATATTCTTGCTGTAGCCATGCGATTATACAAAAGTGACAGAGTTAAAAAAAAATCCTTAAAGAATAATTTGAAGACTAAATTTAAAGCCACATCCTCATTACTTTCATATTTTCAAGAAAAGTCTTGTTATAACAGTCAAAGTTTTGTGTAAAATCCAGGATACAAATTTCAAATGTTAAGTTATATCCTTTGCTACAAAGAACACTACTACAGAACTTGTATTGATTTCAAATGGAGTTGCCATTTCACTTTGAACACGTAATATTTTATTACTTGTACAGTGATATCCATTAGAAAAAAAAATTCAACTGGTCAATAACAAATATGTGGATATGTAGATAAGATTTATTTCTACACATACAGAATATTTATATATAAAAATTTCTGCTGATATTTTACAAATATGGTTTATGTGCTAACTTTAAAATATAATGAAAGAGTGTAAATTTAAGACAAGAAAAGGAAGACCACGTATAATAAAATATAGACCCTCAGGAAATTTTATTTTTTAATATAAAGTACTTGAGATTTTAAGCTCAATTTTTTTAATACAGTCTCAGCCTGTGTCTAGTTAAAGAAAAAAATTATTAGAATGTTTTACTTTAGTTTGGCTTTTGTCTTTAAGGTATAATGGTGTTACAGAATAAAGCACCCTCAAAAAATAGTTGATACTGTGACTATTCATTGCTACAGGTCACTACATCTTCTGGAAATTATTTCATAAGGATTCAGCGTTATTCCCCATCAATATGATATATACAGATATTGGATTAAAACCAGTTTAGTTCTTACAGGTTTTGCTAAAAACTCCATTCCATATCATTGAATATAATTTATTGTAAGAGATTTTATGCAGGCAAATTTGGTGGCATTTCTACTTCCAAGACTTTGAATGATGTAATTTCTTCTCTTCTAACCAACAGGTGAATCTAACATAATTTGACTCTATACAGAAAGAGACCTCATTTTAAAGCAATAAATTAGAAAATAAAAACGCTTCTCTAAAAGATTTCCAGCTAAAAACTCCAGCCATTAATTGGGTTAACAAACTAATCCAGAATTAATTTACAGCATTCAGAGTTCTTATGCTCATTTGATCAATATCAAAAGACACAGTTAGTATCAGCAGGAATAACAGGACCAACAGGCAGGAAACCTTGTGAGATTGTTTGGATTTTCTTCTAAAAAAAACCCCCCAAAACCAACAAACCAGCTCTTGTCACCTCTGTGGTTGCTGATCAATAAAAGTTAATGTCCTGATGTTGCATTCACTACAGAGCTTTTCAGAGAGATAGCTCTATACAATTCTTCAAGGACATTTCATGGCAGTCTAAATACTTATATCCTATTTAATTTGCCATGGCTCAGAGCTGAGAGTAGCACTTGCATTGACAGTGTTAGCAGGAAAGAAGCCTCAGTCTACATACCATAAAATACCTTTGTGGAGATTGGTGATGGCTTCAATAAGAAGCTTTCATGTTAAAATGTGGAAAACACATGCAGCACATATTGTATTACAGTTTGGAGAAGAATGCAGCCTTTTCTTTCTGTTCTGTAAATTTTAGTGGGAAAGAACTGCTCAGTTTCTTGATTTGATTTTAATAATTGCCTTGAAAACTTGATTACATGAAGTCAGTTGGAAAATAGAAGCCCTGCAGGAAGTGATACTCTCAGAATTTTTCATTTCCTCTTCAGGTTCATTGCTGGATGTGAAAAAGAGTTTGAGCCCAGGCAGGATTATTTTTACCATTTAACTGAGAGCTCCTTAGGACCAAATTAGGGAATATCCTTCTTCATTAAAGTAACCACATATTCTAGATATGGTGGTCTTATATGTGTCTATTGAAGTAAATAAAATAAATAAAATTTATGTCAAGAAGTACTTTATATCCTTAAATATTCTAAATAAATACACATATTTTTATATCTACAAATACCACATGTCAAAGTAATGAGACAGATTACAGAAAACTTCATCAGGTATGATCAAGGTACGTTTCACCACAGGTGTTCTCAAATCACGAGCAGAATTCAGATGCCGATAGACCCAATTCAATATTTTCCAATGTGACAGCAGTCATACAGTTGCCAGAAACTAAGACATGATGTACATTTCCCAATCCCTGAGAGCTAGATCTTACTAAATATTAATATTTTTTGCATAACGATTTTCACTTAAAATAAAAGCTTAAAAATTAATTGTTCTGCAAACTTTTTGCTTGAAATTTCTTGATGTTTCAATTTCATTTTTGGAGCAGACTAGAACCTCTTTTTTGATTTAAATTTGATTCTTCATTTTCAACCAAAGAAGTGCTTCTCTTGTCATAGGTGATAGGAAATGGCCAATTATTCATAACAAAATGGCCAATTATTCATAACAAAAAGTAATAAAAATGTATGTATACATTTTTAAGTAGGGCAATAAGCACAGTTCAGGTATTTGCAAGGAAATTACTAATGGATTATCTTAATAAACTAGTTTAATAAAAATGTCCTTGGTTAGATTTCACTGTTTACATCAGAAAAAAACATGAGTTTTAAAAGCCTTCTCAACTACTTTTCCATATTTCTAATGACAATAGTTTCATTAACTTTTAAATTGATAGACTGAAGTTATATGATTTCTCTCAGTACATTAAGCCATTAGAATTCTGTAATTATAGATTATAAGGATTATAGCCCCTCGCAAGCATAAAGAATAAATAGGATCCATATTATATCCTATTACCATCTTTTGGGAAGACAAAAATCTGAAAGCTATGATGGTTTGTTGTAAACACATCAAAACAGAGTTCCGTCCTTTTAAACTTATCTCTATTTTAATGACTGCTTTATCTCAACCATCCCATGAAAATGCAATAGTAGCCTGTTAATACACTGACAAAAACCCCAAGGTTTTGCACTGAAATTTCTAGAACAAATTGTCATTGATTGGAACTGAAAAGTATTGTTTTCTCACAGACATGATTGTCAGTAACAAAATAATTACACAAACAAATAAATATGCTTCCTAGATTGTGGAATTTTGTTTGGATTTTTTTGAATATAATAAGTCACTTTTTAGACTTTCAATTCCATCGCAATTTTTATGGTGCCATAAACAAAAGCATACCAACTCTTAAAGCAATTTGGGAGGTAGCAGACTTAGAAATTCAACCAGCATTATCCCCTTATTCTACTACTACAACTTGATGGAAGTGCTAGTGGAAGCAGTATATTTAATTTTAAAGAAAGTTAAAGTACATTGTTTCTCTTACATTTAACCCATGGCCCATCCCATGCATTGTGAATGATATCTCTATGACGGTAAGTTGCAGGGTGAAGAAGCAAGAGAGAGACAACAGGAGGCAGACTAAAATAAACAATAAAATAAACAGGGCATAACATATAGTTCCTAGTCATACAAAGAATTAATGGGTTTCTATTTTTAACCTGATTGCCAAAAACCAAAATCACGCAGAGAAAAGGCCTTTCCTCCACATCCATATTTAGGCATATTTCCACCATGCATCATCTGGATGCTTCAGGATGTAGATGTGATGGCAGTTGCTGCTGACATTGTCAATATTCTCTTTTTCACAGATGATGACACATTCCATTGTGTTTAAGCAAGACATTTAGAAGATTCTACCAAAGAGTGACTTCAAAAAAAAAAAAAAAAAAAGAGATCCATTTAGGGGGCATTTCATAAAATCACAATCATACCACTGAGTTTTTTCTGATGTAGCTCTGTGTAATTCCATCCATCTAAACACTGTTTTACAGAGATTGTAGGTTACTTTCTAATGTGGTAAAACAAAATATAAAATTTTATCTAAATCTCATCTAAGTCAGCAAATCAAAGGTACTGCTTTTGGGAGAATAGGTTCTCTGTTCTGTTTGATGTTTTATGTTCACGCCTGACCTTCAGTACATTTTGGAACATCTGTACCTGGCAGGTAAAACAAAACAGCCTTCTGGCATAAACCAGTTTCATGACAACTTTCAGCCTGAGTTAAAATCAACTCTATTAGCAATATTCTCAAATGCTAGGACAAAACCAAAAAATATACAACCCAACAAAACATTAAAAAATACAGAAAAGATTGCTGAGATTTAGTGGTCACATCAGCCTTCCACCTGTGCTGGGCTTCCTCCCACTTTATATTAATTGAGCCAGTGGTTATAAGGACAAAAGCATATTTTTGGTAAGGGCCAGAGACTTTGAACAATAAGTCAGAACACTTGCCAAAATTAGAGGAGGGAGAAATGACGAGCTATGGAAAATAGCGAGGCTGAACATAAATCGTACTTGACAGGCGAGTTATAGTCATTGTGTTCATGACTTCAGTGCAATTTTGCAAGTGATAAAAGGAGATAGTTCTGGCATGATTGAAATTACAAGAACATCTGCCACAAAGAAACAAAACAAAAAACCAAACCCAACAAGACCTTCAAAGATGTCTTTTTTTAGAAGACTGTAGTTAAGCTACTGAATAGGATTTGATCGGTACATCAACTTTGTTATTCATTGCAGATGCAAGCCTAACTCATAATTAGCCATTCATAAATTTAGATTTATACACACTAGTTTAGTCATTCCTGCTAATCTATAGCTGGATTTTGAATTCAGGTGGCAAATGGCACACTACCAGCTTTGGCATTCTGTAGCTATGCTCTCTTTCATAATGACATATTAGCTTTTTGCATGTATTAACACCAAGCAGCTTCTTAAAAATTAATTTAGATTTAAATAATATTTGGTGGGTAAATATATTGGTTAAATATCTTCAGATGAACGGCCAGCAGAATGATTTCTTATGAATAGTGTGCTAGATCATAGAATGGCCTGGGCTGGAAGGGACCTGGGCTGGAAAGATTGTCTTGTTCCAACCCCCTACCATGGGCAGGGACACCTTCCACTATCCCAGGTTGTTCAGAGCCCCATCCAACCTGGCCTTGAACACTCCAGGGATGGGGCATCCACAGCTTCTCTGGGCAACCTGTGCCAGGGCCTCACCACCCTCATAGGGAAGAATTTTTTCCTAATATGTGGCACAAACCTATTCTGTGTCGGTTTGAAGTCATTCCCCCTTGTCCTGTCACTAGGTGATCTAGTAAATTAATTTTGTGTATGACTACATAAAGTTAACTTCCAAAGAAAATATCATTAAATATTCATTGTTGCTACTTGGGACACTATTGATACTGTGCATTTTTCTGCATTTTTTAATTAAAAAATATCAGAAATGGTGATGATCATATTCCAGGTCTTTTACTTAGTTTAAAAATCTGTTGTAAATATACATATATATATGAGTTAAAATTAATGCAAACAAAAAGTACAAATTATTTCTTTCCAGTGAAAAATTGTAAAAAAATTCAACGTCTAGGGTTGGAAAGTATTAAAAATAACAAGCCTTGGCACAGATACTAAGTGACTTCCTGGAGTTAACCCCTTTGAATTGGAAACAAGACTCAAGTAACTGGATTTTGGCATGCTGAGCAAACTGAACAAAGCAAAAGGAGAACTGAGACATAATACTCCAAAGCTGATTTCTTTTTTTGGTGGGGGAGGGGAGCAGTGAGGGGAAGAAAAGAGCATAAAACTGAAGATTCCAAAGAATTTAAAGTCACATTAACTGTTTTACACGTGTGTGAGATTTTGAACAATTACAGACAGGAAAACAAGACCATGGAAAATAAGGGGAAATAGAGAAAAATACAAAAAATT
>WAAE01010611.1:0-14109 GCA_013400495.1 Nicator chloris
AAAAAGAAAAAAAAAAAAGTCATGAGTCTTTCTTGTTAGAAAAGATTAGGAGATTTTAGCTTTTTTTCATTTAAAAGAATAAAACCAGACAGAAGAAAAGGTGAAAACCATTGATAAACAAATAGAGACATCAAATGACTGTAAATTGAGAGACGGTGTTGTCATGAGAATAAATCTGACCGCAGTGTCTATGATAAGAGGCTACTGGACTCAATCCCAACATTTATATTCTTATCTTAGCAAAAAATACACAATAAAACCAGCAGACTTCATTTTGCAAATTAGTGAAAGTTTATAGTCTTGTATTTATTTGCTTAATGTCTGACTGCAGTCAAGGCAGCTGATGTACAACAGAAGCTTGTGTAGCCATAAAGTATTAAGAAACTATAGTCACAATGTTCTATTTCTAATACAAGATAGATAAAAGGATTTATAATTCTTTACAAAGAGAATTTGCAGCATTAAGGATCAGAATTCTTAGCAAGAAGGTGGGATTTTTCAGTATGAATGCTTCCAAAAAATCTCATCTAGTAAAAGAAGGTACTAGAAGAAGGAATGATCTGATGAAATACTGGCATTTCTAATTGAAGAATACCTTTCAGCTAATCAACTAAATTCTTTAAACAAGCTCTTTCACACCATGATTCATCTGAACTCCTCTAGGTTTTACTTTACTGTGAGATGAATTGTGCCCTGAAAGTGACTACTTCTCCCTGCTGACTACTAAATTACCCAAAGTGCCGAGATCGGGTGTATACATGGCATCCTCAGCTTCTACAGCTGAAGCAACAGAAGACAGATCTTTCAAGATATCTCCTAAATCAAAGACAGTGTATGTGACCTTAGCAGCATCATTTGGTCCCTCTGTGTCTTTATGCTCATCTATAAAATGAAGATAATAGAATTTCCATACCTTACAGGGTAACACAGTAGGTCGTGGGTTACGTAGCTCTCTAATACCATGGGAATGGATGCCCTATAAGTACTTAGGCCTGTTCTGGACTGTTAAATGAGGAAGCCAAGAAGAACAAAGAGTAAAACTTGCAAACTAGTTTATTTTCAGAGAGACCCATTTGTTACCTCCATGAAGCAACACACCATTGAAAGATGGGATTCCTGTAAAGCATCCTGTTAATCATAACAGTAAGAGTAATATTTTTGAAAGAGGTGGTACTCCTCCCTCCTGAATAAGAGAATGCAGATGGGATATGTTCTTCTCTTTTGTCACAAGCTGTTCCTTTTGTCTCATGACTTAGGTAAACAATTGCTGCACCAAGAAAATAATCCTTTCTATTTATTGCCCACTGACACGATACTTCCTTCTAAAACGTCTGTGTCTTTTTTTAAAACGGGTACCAGGGAAATGTTTGCCTGCTTTTAAATATTTCCTGAAGCATTCGTTCCAACACATTTCTAGAGTAACAATCGGTTTTATGCTAGGATACTTGTGTGTCTCATATATGCAAAGGCTGATTTTAATCTTGTTTACACCAATACTAGTTGACTTCAACTAAATGAGCTTATTTTACCCTAGGATTGCTGTCAGAATCATCCTTATATGTCAGCCAGAGCTTACAAATCTCCAGCAGGAAAGTGTCTTTTTATTGTAAGGATAAATTGGCATTCACCCAGAATTCCCTGGGAGAAAGGTTTTTTTAACCACATTGATTTAGAGAAACATAGAGGCCTTATTTATTTAAAATCAAGGATATGAATATTTTAACAGCAGCAGCAGAAGACATAAAGAGAAGGCAAGCATTCAAAGTTGCTGCAAAAAAAAAAAAAGAAAAAGAAAAAATACTGCCTGTTACATTGTGTGGAGCTAATGGCTGATGATAGAATTTGGAGAGTGCAGAGAAAGAGGTACAAAGAAGTACTTGTCAGTAATAAGAACAACAGCCCTATATTTACAATCCAATGTTTAAAGCCAAAATAGACATTCTTTTCTCTGTTTGATCTCAGGAAAAGCTATCTGCAGCTCACAGGCCCAAAATTTGAGTCTTCTTATATCACTCAAAAGAAGTACTGAGATAACTGTGCTAGAGATGACAGACTAGTAACCCCTCTAGCATGCCAGACCAGTGGGGGGGTGTCATGTTTTTTGTATCTGGGCTGAAAGCACTCTTCCTACTTAGAAATGCTCTCTTTTGTTCTCCCTGGTGCCTGAAATTCATTCTCAAGAGATATGAAAAGTTGAAATTCATCTCATAGAAAAAAAAGGTGTCTTCAATTTCCATAGGAACAAAGAATCACAAAACAAATGTAAATGCTCTTCTCTTTTTATTTCCTCTCAAGACAGAACTGCTCACAGTCATCATAAACCAAATCCCCAGCTGTATCAGCTGTTACAGCAGCACTAAAGTCAGAGGGTGCCACCCCCAGCATCTGTCCCTGTAAGAGAGACATAAGAACAAGCCAATACTATTCAATACCAGCAATGTAAAAAACAATGAAGTAAGGTCAGTTGACTTGTAAATATAAATTTGCAACACACATCGTTGCTAACCAGACTAATGTCAGGACAAGAAACAAAAAATTATACCTTACTGCCCTATTGTATTTTAATTGAAAATTTTTCTCTCAAAGGATTTGCACAGTGTTTTACTTGTCATAATAAATTGTGACTCTAAATAACTCAAACCACATTATTCAAACCATATCCTGAAAGATGAAAACCAGAGCTCCTAATCTTATAAGCTAGTAACATTACTGATTGAAAGATATTACAGTACTTCAGTTTGGCAATTCTTTCATCCAAAAGCAAAACTTCCATGAAAGCAAACATGTTGCTAAAACAATGCAATGGCAAACTTTCATAGTTTAATTTTCAGTGAACAATTTTAGAGAATGTCCTAGCAATGGCTTTCATTTACAACGGCAAAGAACATTGAAATCTGAATTGTCAAGATCCTAATAACGTGCAATTTCTAGTTTTAAAATAATGTCTACGCTATTTTAGCTTTACATGGGGGCTAAGGAAGTTCTGCTCTACTCTATTAACCCCATAAGCTTTCATATTGTGCTTTCTCTTGGAAACTCTCTATTACGCAGAACAATTGTAAAACCCAATTTCTTGTCCTGAAGTTCCCCTTCTGACTTCATCTACTGACCACAAACAAATAATATGTGTAAATAATAAGCATGTAGTCCACTCACAGCCCAACAGCCATCAGAAGAGGAGCTAGGCAGGCACAGTGGTGCCCACATGGTAATTTGCACTGTGAGCATGTGACTTGAGACCAGAACTCCAAACACAATCTCCCTTCAGAGTCTTCTCTACCACAGACTGGTTTGGGCAAAAAGGGAACTTACTCTCTCAATGGTGGATTTCCATATGATTTTATGCTTCACATGGCATATTGCTTCTGATTAAGGTCTGCTTAAGTTTTGGAAAATTAAGTGTAAAAGACAAACAGATGTCTTGAAGACTAAAAGATTTTTGTCTCTGAAACAATTCTGAACTGTTACTGCATAAGACAGTTACAACTTCCCTTGTAGCGTAAGTACTTTACTACTTGAGGTGTTTGTGCAAGGAGACAGCAGAAAGTGTTGATGACTTTGTTCATTATTTTCCTTCTCAAGCATCTTATTCTTGGGCCACTGAGAAAGCTGGAAGGGGAGAAATTACTTCTACCTCATCTACACAGTAGAGATATTATTGCAATTAGGAGTGATACAAGCTTTTAGTGGCGAGTTTACAGCAGAGCAAACTAAACCAAAAACAAGACAAAAGACGCAAGAACCCTCACATGCAATCCTTAGAAGTTCTGGTAAAGCTACTCTGTGAATGTAGCTAAAGAGCATCTGGGACAAAAGCAATAAAAGTGTCTTTCAGCTCTAATAAAGGGGATCCTGTTTCTTAGGCATTGCCACACAGTAAGCCTATCACAGCTCTCTGTATTCACTCATCAGTCCCAAACCCCAGACATATAAACTCTGTTAGCTGGATCAACTAAGGCAAATTATTCCTTTTTTTGTCTTTGTAACTAAAAGGGTTGTCTTTGCTTTTACTTTTCCTAAAGTTTTATGATATTTACACAACAGAGGGACAGACTTTAAATTTTTTACTGTCCTTAATAGTTCCTTTGTTGAGTTTTACAGAATATTTGCTTAGAATTTGATCCTGATTGACAGATAATTTACTGAATCAATCACCTTCAAAACTCTGACAAATCAATAGAATATAAAAAAAACCCAGATGAACAAAATCCCCACATTTCTTTAAATGCTCTCTCAGTCTGTCAACATTTTTTTTCCTGTTTTTTTCATTTCAAAAGGTAGGAATACCTGAAATCTTCTACTCCCAATGGAAAAAAAAAGTAATAATAATAATAGAGAGCCTGTTGTATTATTAAATTAATTTTCCTTATGATTTTACCTTTGTCAACATGAGAAAACATTTAACATGTAGTCACACTGAACACTTTTGCATTAAATATACTAGAAGACTGTAATTCTTATTCTTTTTACCAACAAGCTCTATTTCTGGATAAGAAATATATCAACTTGAAATATTGTATGACTTTTGCTTCATAGAAAGTCTGGGTGTGATTACAGGTATTCTCAGTACAATCCAAATGCATGAAGAGAAACACTATTTGGACATATAACTGCAAGGAATAATAATAATAAAAAAAGTTTAATTTGGCTAATTTCCAGACCATAATCACAGATAAACTTTTGGGAGATGAAAAATGCACATCATTATTTTCAAATACAAAAGAATCAAGACACTCTAGACCACTCTTCAGAGTATACATTTTATTTGTGATCAATATTAAAAAAAAAATCTCATAGCTAAATGTGCAAAAATGTGCCAAATGTGTCACCCAAATCATTCATTAACAGTAAGCTGATTAACACAACACATTTTATTTCAGAGTAAAATTCAAAGCCTGTTATGACAAAACAATTTAGGCTTACAGGATTGTATTGAGCTTGTGTTATGCTTGACCATGCTAATGTAGCTGTTTTTATTTCAGAAGCACTGGGGAGGGAAGCATGAAATCATTATTAATTATATAAATATTAAGGCCACACAAACTGGCTCTATTACTGTTTTCAAATGGTAGCATCTGCAAATTCAGCCTGTAATAAACACTAATGCATCCAGAGACGAGAGTGCTGACACATGAATGGGATGCTTTGTCAGACTTGCATAAAAATGTAGATGAACTGCAGGGAAAGAACACCAAAGAATTCAAAGGATTTCTTGATTGCCTTCTTTAAAATGCCAAGAACTTAAGCTGGCCTTTCTTATCTTCCTCTACATGCATGTGACACTTTAGGAGGCCTTTCTTATTGTACTATAATTCAGTAATTGTTCCAGCTCTGTGCACCATGCCTTCCTTCCAAAGGGCAGCATGAGATATATAATGCTGGTAATGAACAGCTGCATAATTTAAGGGTCAAACTAGCAGGGCACTGTTCCTTATTTTTGTTTTCTTAACAGTTGCCTAGGTATTCAAAGCCTATTTTGGAATACAATCCTTTGTCTGGCTTATTTCTCGTAGATGATATATGTTTAGACTTGGTAATGTTCCAGAAAACAGATTTTATCAACTGAAGTTGCAGGGCAAGCTTTCCTCTCATTTTGCTTCAAAGGGCAGCAGTACAGAATGAGAACAAGGTAATTTTTTTCCCCAACCATGAACATCCTCTGTTCTAACATGCAGACTTTTTCAAACCCTGAGCGATCCCCTTTCAAAAGCATGATAGACTAAAACACAGAGCTATCAAAGGCATTTCCACACAACATTTCTCTCACCAAGGCTAATCTTCCAAATGTTAAAAAGGTCCAGGCAGCTAGGCCCTACAAGACGAAGGCTGCATGCTGATTAATCAGCTGCTTTTTTATTCTGTTCTGGCAAGTGTTCCCTATCTGTAAATAAAAGGTTTACCGTGGATTTCCTGTAAACTAAGGAACATAAGGCATCTTTGGATCAGACTCATAAAGCAACAAAGCCTTCTGCTGTCACATCCGCAGGGGTAGGTTGTTTGTTCTATCACAAATATCCTTTCAGGTGTCCTGGGGAGAATGAGCTAACCTAACACAAACACCATTCCAACATAAGAAAATTACATGGTAACCACAAAGTCGCCTCATTATTAATTATGTTCTTTGGCTTCCTGCAGCACTTTAATTGTTACTTGCTCGAGGAGACCTGTCTGCAATTTCTGCCATTGCAGAAGTTCAGGTTGGTTCATGGTGTGCAGCTTAGCGTAGCTACAAGTCCCTCAAAGAAACACTGTCATATTAAAGACAAATACATTTATTTATGTCTCACAGTGCTGGCTTTCTATTCAGATGGTAAATAGCTAGTGTGAAAGAGATGTGACAGACTCAAGAAGACTAGAAATTGTCTCCAAACTGGCAGCCACTGTGGTTCACTGACAACCAGAATTACTTTCAGGCACTTTGGCACATCTCCATTTGTCACACTTAAAAGCTTGGGCCAAAGTTATCCAATTAATACAGAGCATAGTCTTTGTCCCTCCTCAAAGCTGAAACAGAAATACAAATGTTTGAGATACACAGCGTGCATCCTGCCACCTATACATCACAAAGGAGTGTAAAACACTTATAAATAAACATACATAACTCCCATCACACCCTCTTGGCTGCCATTCACCTCAGGTTGTCTTCTATGCTGTGCATGCCATCTCTGTACTCTTTATTCCAGACAATGATTTCTTATGTAGAGTGAATCCCTTCTGCTGTAAATCATGCAAAGGGCTAGCACAAATAGTTTATGAATATAACAAGTATCCGGGAATAAGCTTTTGGAATATCTATCTAGGCCAAGAAAGGGAAACAGTTCCCTCCCCCAGCAAGATTTTGAAGGCAAGGTGAAGGTTACTTATTTTGAAAGTAGAAGACCCTTCATGATTCAGTATCAGTTTTTGACATTATTATATGCCCATCCATCACTGCACAGCAATAACCACTGTATCTTGTGCTATGACCCAATGCCAGTTTATATATGAATTTATTTGAATTACTGGTAGTGCAGTCATGAGGGTCAGGTTTATACAGCTCTTATATGGATGAAATTTTTCATTGAAGCACAGGATTTCCTTGGAGAATTTCCACTGTCCCTAAGTAAGTGTACAGAACTCCTCTTTTATCCGGATGAGCTTTTGGTGTTCAAAGAAGAGAAAAAATTCAACACTTTCAAATACTATGAATGTTAATCAAAAAGAACTCTGAGGTGCTTCTTTAGGTCTTCTCTAAGGTCAATTTAGATATTTAAAATAGACAAAAGAAAGGCTACAGGCTACACTGCTGGAATCCCTTAATCAAAAGGTTTGAAATACTTGTACTTTTCAAAGTAACTGATGATACAGATCTTTTTAAGAAGCAAGGAAGAAATCACAGGGGTTAAATAATGAACAAAGAATGAGAATGGCACTTTCCCTACTCTGCTATTTGAAAAAAGCTTGATCGGGCCCTCTTATTAGCTTCTCCCCCTTGAAGCTGCCATGAAAACTGATTTAGAAAAAATATTCTGAGATTCTTATCTGTTACTTCCTACTCCCAGTCAAAAGCTGATATTGAACTTAAATTGGTAGAGCTAACATTATTTCAAGTTTAGTGGAGTAAATAATATCAGAATCCTTGCTTTTAATTGCCAATTAACATATTTTACCAACATTCTTCCTGCTTAATGCCATGATATTTTTGACTGCAAACACCAGTAATAAATATAGCAAAATAAATGTTTACTAGTGAGGATATTTCCAACAAAATTTTAAAACTAGTCTCTGGAATATATTCTGTTTTTCAGACATTTTCCTGCTGAATTTTTCCTATATAATTTCCTCAGCTATATTTCACCTTTGAATTTACATTCTAGTTATAAAGAAAGTATAGCTTTACTTTTTTTGTTGTTTTATTCACAATGTTTTATTCACAATGAGAGAAATGGGTGTGACTGGAAAGAGGTGTAATTTCATACCTAGACATATATATGTTTCTAACAGTGATTATTTTAGAGTTGGGATTTTTTTTTTCCTCTTTTATTTTAGGCAAACCAGCCAAAGAACCTAGAAGGCTAAAGCACTAAGAATAACCTCTCAATTACTTCAGTGTCTCACAGTCATTAAATTAAGAAAACACCAGTGCCTAAGTGAGATAGGGCCTAGAATGATTGTCTACTGGAACAATCTCTCCCTGCCACAGTGTGGGGAGGAGAGCATGGGGCAGGGGTTGTTCCCAGCAGGCAGTCAGCATCCAGCCATGCTGCTCCTGAGGCTGCACAGAGATACAGGGTACCCAGCTGGCCTCATTGCCTTGACATAGTTCCAGGCATTTTTATGGTATAGGCAGACTCTGTAGCAAAACCAATAAATGTACATAAAAGACATTTTGTAATTTGTGTGATTTCCTGCTAATAAAAATAGAAATGGAATTTTGGTTGTCTGAAGTTATGTATGTAAGCAAACCAATAAGCATATTCAGTTTATAAAAATAAACTTGGAGCAAGGGGAAGAACCACCGTGTTGTTTTTTTTTTTTTTCCCTTCCAGAGATTCTAATCTGCTTTTCAATATATTTACATGGGTAAATATATTTCCTGCATGCAATGTTACTGCCACAAAAAAATATCCTAGTCTGTGTCACATTTTGTCCAGTCCTTGGAATTACTGCTTGCCTTTCACTGTTCTGTCAAGACTTTTTCAGAAATGCTTGATTTTATTTTTGTCTTCCTTTTAAAAGAGGGGAAAAATATGTCTTTCATTCGAAAAAAGTTTGAGGCAACTTCCAGAAGAAAAAAACATAATGAACTACCCTGTCACAAATACCTAGTAGAACTGAAAAGAGAAAACAGAAGAAGATTCATTACACTTGTCTGTGTACAGATGATTGTTTGAAAGGTCACCCAGATGAAAAACGTCCTCCAAACCAAGAACATATGTCTGTTAAAGAAAATGACACTTGTAGGACAAAATAAAAAATGCTATTCTTATCATTTACATTAAGAAAAAAAGGCGTTTTACTGATCGAATACACACATTTCACTGTTAAACACATTGCCTTTCTGATGGGTGAAAAATCCACATACAATTGTCTTATTTGCTTCCTTTACATACACATACAACCAGATTTTATTGTAAATAATTTTCTCACTCAAGACAATAGAAGTTTTCCAGATGAAGCTGCTCAATCAGACTGTGAACACTGATTAGGTATGAATCTTCAATCTACAGTCTTGAATAACTAGTTATCTTTAAAGCTTTCTCTGCCCTTGTCTCAGATGCTTTGCATTTCATACTGCATTATATAAATTCTTTGCTGCAATTGCTGTCCTGACATGTTTCCAGTGAAAAATAATTCTATTAGAAGATGCATCATGCTCTTTCAGCTCAAGAAGAACATTTTCTTCAGATAAAACCAATGTTGGGACACAAGCTGAGAAGCAATAAGGTTACATGAATTTAATGGAATCTAACTGGAGAATCTAGATCAAAGTTATGCTCCTTCATCCTAAAGAAACTGTTTGTGAAATATGAGGAATTTTAAGCTAATGTAAAGTCCATAAATAATAGAGAGAATTCCCTCAATTAGTTACTGCTGGATGAGAAAGTGCTGTAGGGTATGCTCTGAATTCATAACTGAGGAAGAAACCCTGCAAAGGATTTATATGAACAAATTGTACAGTGTCTCCAAACAAAATATATTCAGCATGCTGGTTTGTTTTTTTTTTTTTTTTCTAACTACTGTATGTATGCTTCTTTTGTCCTAAATATGTCATGTCAACAGTTCTGTGTTTATTTTATGCACTGCAACACTATCTCCTCAGCTGAAGTCATTGTGGTTGCATATCAACACACAGGAGCCAACTGGCTGTTTAATGATAACAGAAGTGTTTTCTGAAAGACTTGCATAATTACACAGGGACACATAATTTAGATAATGAGTTCTTTTTAGGATTTCTATGCTTGGTATTCACCTTACTGAAATCTACATGAAACTGGAGGTTTAGTAAGTAGAGGCATTCCTGTTAATGACAATAATTAAAAATCCATGCCTGAATGTAACTCTGACCTAAAAGAAGTTTAAAGAGATTTCAATTAAAATTATTACATTTCATAGAAATGGAAGAAATATGCTTAAATTTAATGCGGTAAAGAAAATAAACAGAACTACAGGTAATAAGTTTCTTAGTCCTTTTGAGCAAAGTATCTTTAAATGATGAACATCTGGTCTCAGTAGCTGGCCATCATCCACATTTACCAGAAGTTAAATTTTAACAAGGATAAAATGAAAACTAGTATAATAATTAGAATAAGAAAGGAAAAAAAAAATAAAACAAACAAACAAACAAACAAAACCCCCACCTTTCTTTACTTAAGATCACCTAAAGCACAAGGATGTGTTTATATAATTGCTTAATCATAACCCTACTTATAGGACACATCTAACCTTGTGTAGGCACATGTGTATGGATAAGTATGTCTTTCTACACATATATATCCATAAAACAATAATTGAATAAATTTAAAGTTAAAACCAAAACTAGTCAAAAGTATTGACAGCTCTTCACAGATCACAAATCCTTTCTACTTCAACTTGAATCTTTCTGTTTTGATAACACTGCTTTATAAATTGTCTCCTAATATTATTGCTTCAGCATCTTTCAGTTCTGGAACAGAACAGAATAATCACGCTATTCTGAGAACGTGGTAACTTATGAAGAGCTAACAGTGCTCAAGTAAGTTCTTTCCATTGAACAATCCATTACAGCGTAATCATGACCAAGCACAGAGCCCTGATCAATACAAAGGTGCATAGTTGCTTTAAAACAGCTCCACTAACCAGGGTAAGTAATCCACCATTCTAAACACTTGAAGAACCAACCAATTAAGCACCAGATAAGGTCAAATATTATTGATTGTAGATTCAAGTGGAATTCCTTTCGTTGCTTCTCCTTTTCTTGATTTTGCTGGTAATCCAAGTATTATTTCCTTGAAAATACACTTTTATTTTTTTTCCCCAGTGGCTGCACTTACATAGCAATAGGATATGAGTGGTTACACAGAACAACATAATGATGCATTGACTTGAAGATCAATACTGCTAAAAAACCTTGGAGACAGAGAAATGAAGAGGAAAACATATTTTTCAAAATCCACTAATGGTCGAACTTATACAGCTTTTAAACAGCAGGGTTTGAGAATCCCCTGAACTTTTCTAAAAACTATCAGATAACTGTATTTTAGTAATTAGGAAACACTTAATTTCATTTTTCTTCCATGGACAGTGGTGAAGGAGTCTAAAATGCTATAAGAATCAAGAGTAAGGTGCTCTTAATGAATACATTTCTGTGTATTGAACACAGTAATGTTCTGCTACAGTCTAGTCCTATTCTTCTAATATATGCAAAAGTCCAAGATACCAGCTACAGGTTATATAAACAATGTATTGCTCTTTTGTTCTCTTGTTTCGTTCTTTTGCTACTTTAAAATCTTCAGTGAGAAGATATAGATTCCACAGTTTGGAAAGAAGAAATATGAAGTATAAAAACAAATTACTCAGATGAAAAACTGATGACAATAAAAATCCCTTTTATTGTTAATATTTTTTCTCACCCTTTTATTCTTGGCCAAACTCATAAAAAAGCCCAATTTTTTTATAAATCCTTTTTTTCAAATGCTCTTCTGGGATATCTTCTTGTCAAAGCAGTTAATATCTTTCATCTCCCCTTCCAGAAACGTTTTCATACCACCAACATGTGGTTCTTATTTTAGACCCACGAAAAGAAGGGAGTGAAAATATTCCTTCCCAGTTGGTAAGGAGACCACCTCCAAGCCTTTTTCTTCTAAGACTCTTTCTTTCTGAGAACAAAGTCCCTTTGATGAAGTTTCACACTGGCCAGATATGCCCTACATCAAGTTCCTGAATGGGAGTCTTCAGCACAGAGAAGGAAATGGGAAACCTTGATTTCTTTGCCGTTCTGCAGTTCTGTGGGGGACCTACCTTTGAAGCACCAAACTGGCAGGAGCTAAATGCACACTACAGCAAACTTCTGGTTCTGTGATTCCAAATAAGCCAGAGAGCTCTGTCAATCTGACAGTCATCTAGTTTCTTTTTTACTCCAAACACGTGACTAATGCAATAGCTATTTAAAGTTCATCATAAACTGCTTTAAACACTGATAATCAGGGCATAATAGTGACTATTTTAAGCTTCTACAGTACAGTGATTTATTATATTTGATATAGATCCATCCTTCTGGTGTGCATGCTTTCATTTTTCAAACATATTTAGCACGTTCTCTTAGCTTTTCTCTAGCTTTCTAATAACATTTTCATTTACCCTAAACTCTTTAATAAACTTCTGCTTTGTACTGCCTTTTTAGTCTGCTATTATATTAGTCACAGTATCATATGCATTTTGATTTATCCACAGGTAGAATGATATTCTGGTGTATTTTTATCTGTCTGTCTCCAGAAAGCTGTGAACAGAAACATGGAAATAACACATATTTGGAGAAATGTCACCTGGCACAAATCAGTCACTAGGTGGCTGGATATTGTGAAGAGAAACAACTGGCTAAATAGAAAATCCACTTATTAAAAGCCAGCAGTGCATCTGACTTTCACATTTAAGAGTGAACCAAAATATTTGTCTTGGTTAGGCTTTGATGGCATTTAACAATTTCTCTATTTTTGCCTGTCCCAGTAATGTAATCTCTTATTATTTGTCTGATGATGTTCTACTTTGTTTATTTGTTCATTTGTTGGTTTTGGTTGGTGGGGGGTTTTTTTTGTTTTATTTTTGTTTGTTTGTTTGTTTGTTTGTTTTTTTCTTCCCCAACACATAGCAAAAGAATAACAAGAAAAGTTTTTTTATTAAAGAAAGCACTGGTACTTTTCATGGGACTACAGAGACCAACAGAAAATCCCTTTACACAATACTTTTAAAATTTACTTTCAGCCCAGTATGAAATAAAAGTTATCAGAGCTTCTTCAAATCCAGTGGTGTCCTTTGATGTCATCTGTTCCTATGGCATACCCATTCTACCTGCCTCTGTATTTGTGACAGGTTTCTCTATAGGTAAAACAGAAGTGAGAAACCAATTACCTGAGCTAGCAGAAACAAAGCATAAATTTTGTAGTAGATTTGGTAAACTCAATTGAAAATTTCCCATAAAAATGTGGGGCTTTTCCCAGTGGAAAATAGAACTTTTGGTGATGTAAATGTCCACCATTTCTAAAAGTTTACTGCAGATGAAAATCCAGGAAGGTCAAACTATAGAAAGGTGCGTAAAGAATCTGCATTGAAGACCTTTTGGTGTACAAGCACATATTTCTGAATTAAAATACTTGATCCTTGGCTAGAAATTATTTGGTTTGGATTTTTTTTGCCCAGAAAAGGTCACATTAATTCTTCCAAATATCTCTTTTTTACATGATTCTAAGGTATAATTTAGATTGTGTACAAAACTTGATTGACTTTCATTATTTACCATTTTCTCCTTCTTGTCTTAACACAAAAGCATATGAATGAGGAATTAAATTAGGATCAACAAACTTTTCATGCCATCACAACTCTAGCCTTATGGCGAAGGCTTTATAGGATGTGACACTGAGGAGCATGATATGTGAAAAATGATGCTGAAGTCCTGCTCTGCATTACCATCCCTCCATGCTTGTTTCAAGTCCAACACCATGGTGTGGGCTACTTCATGCTGACAGTCCTAAATATGACAAGGAAGGATGATCTGCAGAAAACATGATATCAAGTGGCAAGTCAAAGGAGGAGGTACTGCAACTAAATTTGATGTGATAAGACACATGCAATAAACTCTGCAAGTGTAAAATTGGGCTGCATTTACCATGCATCATCTTGCCTGTGTTTGGTCCACAAATTCTGTTTTACTGGACCCACTTTGAATGTTCCAAATCTCTGAGCACCTGTCAAATATCTGTTTGTTTGATTTTCTTGCCTTTAAAGGAAAGCCAACTGCAAAAAACTCATGTTCTTTTTCTTCACCACGTTACATTCTTTCTTGTATAGACACTCAAAATTATACTGTAGCACTTGCAGTTAGAAGCCAACTCTGAAGAGACTTGCACATGAAATAAAATAGTTGTTTTTTTGTTT
>WAAE01010617.1:0-76282 GCA_013400495.1 Nicator chloris
CAAACAAACAAACAACAAAATTTCACAACACCCCCCACACACAAACAAACCACCAGAGCTTTATTTTCACTTTTGTTGCATCCTCCCTTGCTGCTCCGAAGTTTGGAGAGCCAATGAACAGCTCCCAAGAAACCACAGTGCTGAGTAAGAACCAGTCAGTTCCCTAACTGCCTGGGTGCTCTTTACATGCAGATGGTGGGCAAACTGATCAGCTGGCAAGAGAGCAAGTGAGCTCTCAAACCTGCTAGCGTGTAATGAGAAAAAAAAGTAGTAGGTTATAGAGAGAAGAGTAATTATCCTGTAACTGTTAACATGGTGCATGCTGCCATTGCAGCAGTGTAGATCGTATTGACACATCTCAGGACAGACATAATCCAGGTCACCTCCAGGAAATCATTTGTTAGAAATACTGTTCCCAACACCCACCAAAAAGCATGGATTAGACCATGCTACCAGACCCTCACCTGGAAGAAAATGATCACTTCCACGTGGCCTTGTTATTTTATGCCAGCTGAGTAGACCGACCCCAACATGGTCTTTCTTTTTCTTTCAAAGCTCCAAGCAAACATGTTAAATAATTTGAGGCAAACAAAGGGAAAAGACAGACAGTATAACTTGAAATATAACTTTGTTTCATATCTTTTGCTAATTTGTTTCTGAAACATGATAGGAAATAGAGATTGGCAGCATCAGAGGATACTAATGCAATGACCAATTGTAATTGGACAAATAAACTCTAGTCCAACAGTATGTTATAGGCTCCTGGTTTTTTAATGTCTAAAAACAAGCAAGGGAAATATTATATAAACCAGAAAAATGTTACATAAACTGCCATAACAGCAAAATCTGAGTTAAGTCTGTTGGCGTTACAGACAAAACCTCACTAGTGCATTATTTGCGTTATTCTTTTGCTTAAAATCAAGTGACTGACACCACACCCCACAACTCAAATCCAAAACTTTGTGCTCTCTGCTAAGGGGCCAATGGCAAATTGCTTAATTACACCCATGTTCTCTTCTGCTGTTCATACTTTCCCCATGATGGAAGGCCTTATGTAATTTGATGGTGTAACATCAGGAATGCCATAAAGGCAGTTTTATTTTTATATTGGGGCAATTAAAAAAAAAAAATTGGTCTACTCACAGCAAATTTGGAGCCAGATCATCTATGCCAAAAGTAGCAATAACTGCAGTGTATAAAGGAAGCTAGAATTGATTGTGTCTTCTCTGAAGCAGAGGACAGAAATTTGCTTATTTGATATAAAAATCTGGTTTGTAGCAAGATTGTTGATCTGCACATGAATTTTTATTGCTTATAAATAATTGAGTTGAATCTAGAAAAAGTCTTGACACTCGTTAGTAAAAGATAGATGAATGTAAATCCCTTATGTATTCAATGCAAGAAAAAAAAATAGTTGCTTGATATTCAAAATTACCTGTATCTAGAATTAACAGATCTGTTCTTTCTTTCTATGGTATTAGATAGTCTTGAAAGAAACTAAAAAGTGTTTTATATTCTTCATTTACAAACACCTGAAAGAATGACATATCTTAAATTTTTGTCATATTGAAAATATTGGTCGAAGTTAGTATAAAATATTTTAATAAAAAAGTTGAATTGGGATACACATTTTCAAAACTTTGGCTCAAGAGTTCTCTTAAGCTGATTTTTATCTCTCTCATGTCTTTCTTTTTTTAATATATAACCTCCCCCTTCACATGCATATCCTTAATGGGAGAGCTCTGTCTCACTGGAATGTTATAAGTGCTACCTCTGCTGTTTTCTCAAAATTAAAAATTCAGTGACTAAAAGACTGGATCTTGCAGATTCTTAGCAGCATGAATAGTTTTTGTTCTTGAAAATATCCATACTAGACTTTTGCAAGCTTTGTAGATGCACACTGTAAGCCAGCCCTGCATTTTGAACCTCCAGTAGGACAGGGTGTCATGGCACTAGGGATGCATCAGTGAATTACTGATGACAGCAAAAGCAGCATCCTAGGAACCAGTCCTTCACCCTGCTGGGTTCAGGCTGATTCCTTCACCACGTGGAGTCCCACATACTCACAAAAAAAAAAAAAAAAAATCCCTGCAGCAGCAAATATTTTGCTATTAGATTTAGCTATATTTTAATTCTTTATGTCCTAATTTCCACCTGTTAGGTTTCATTTGTGTATCTTATATTTTCTGATCTATGAGAATGTTATGAGAGACAGGTGTAAAATAACAGCATAATCATCTGGGAAACAGATCTGGAATCTGAACCAAAATTTCATGTAGGTTTCCCTACTCTGGAATTACAGGAACATTTGGGGTATGCTAACATGGATAAATATTGAGCACTTAGTTTCTTCATCTATGTTGTAAAAGTCTCGTTTATCACCATTTTATCATTTTTACTCTTTGTTTTCATTATATCTTTTTTTTTTGGACAGGACAACAAAATGACTAGTTTGTAGTCCATCATATTTTTAAATTGTTTGTAGTTACTTCCAGTTCTTTCCAGGCCAGAAAAGTGTAATACTTGAACAGTAATAATGTTTTTGGGTTGAATTGTTTTATTAAAGTTGTGTAAAAAAAAAATCTGATTAAAATCAGACTAAGCATGATTTTTAAAACATTTGAATAATTACCATAAACAATATCCCTGTAATGAGCTCCACTGACATTTTTTGTGTTCTTTTCATAGTAGATTACTGTATACTTGCCTCTAATTATAGCAAATCCTATTACATTAATTTTCATTGTACTGCTAATCTGATTAAAATAGTATAACGTTAACAGTCATACACATGATAATGAGAACAGCTTTATACACTCTAATGAGAACAACCTCCTTCTTGAAAGTGAAAAATGATTTTCATATTTGTGATAAGTGTGCAAATATACAACTAGAGATATAAAACAAGTCTTCAACTCAGATTATAAAAAATTTCAGTACATTCAGGAAACATCCAGCCAACTTTCTGACTTATATCTCATGGATGTGGAACATTCCTGTCAGCATTTAATTAAAGATAGTAAAGATGCTAAATAAGGCTCTGAATGTATAAATTTCATATTTATAATATTGTAAATAAATTATAGTTAGACTTTTTTATATAATATAAAAATAGTTTATAAAATTAAGCATGTTTAAAAATCTTGGCAAGAGAAACTCCTTAAATTTTAGTAATACTCTCTGTCATTCTGATCTACTCCTGATGTGTACAGGTACCATGCACAGCACTCACTACTGAACTGAAAACAAAAGGGGCAAAGTAAACAAGTAGTTTTTCTAAACAACTTTATATGTACAACCATATGAATTGGTCCTCGTTCCAGACTTTTCACAGTGGTTCTATAACACAACTACCACAGCAGTTCAGGCAGCCATATTTCTTTCTCAGCCTGCAATACTCTGAATTTTTGTTTTTCAGAATCTTACACCCTTTCTCTGGGGAACAGTAGCTATCCCCTGCTTTCCACAATCTTTTATTTCCTTTTAACTGTTGTGTGCTTGGAGGCTTGCCTATTGGGAAGAGCATCTAAAAATGAAAGCTATTAACAACTCTACATCCCCAAATCATAGCAAGGTTGGATCATACCTCACCTCAGAGTTACAGAGCCTCGCAGCTCTACCAATACACAGTTAGCAAGATTCATTAATTAGATCTTTGTGTACTAAGACTATGATGTGTTGCAGATGGCAGTCTGTTCCTTGGAATCTTTTCTGGGAAGCGATGTTACTTACGCTTCTCTTTCTTTGCATCTCACATTGAAATGGTATGCTTGGTGATTTCTTCCCTCCAGTAGTTTTCTACATGAATAAGCCGTATCAGAGAGCAGCAATGGAATTCATGCATATGCTTATTTTTTTCTACATTAAGCTTATTTTATCCTGTGAGAGGGTCATGCTTGTCAGGCATAATGTGATATTTGGATAATTTTGACTTAAGGTGGTTTTCTCTTTCTTTAAGAGTAAAATCTTAGCATTACAAGCTTGCAAGGAATGGGTATATCTAAAATCACTGGACAGTGGCTCTACAAGTTCACTTTGGTCTAGCCTGAATTCCTCACTTTAATAGGATTCTTATTTTTGCAGTAACTTAAAATCTGCTTGTAATAGTATAAAGCAATTCCACATCAGACTTGATAGAACAGCACTGACTATTTGTATGGAAAATCACTTCTAAATGCCCTGACTGTAGTGAAACAGGGATACTTGCTTGCAAGTTTCTTGTAGATATTTCGATTTCTTAATCTAGAAAACCCTTTCTTCTTAATAATCTACAGTAAAGTTATTTATTCTCACAGATTCACAGAATGTCCAGGTTGGAAGAGACCTCCAAGATCATGGAGTCCAACCCTTGCCCTAACACCTCAACTAGATCCAGATACTGGCACCAGAGGGCCATATCCAGTTTTTTTTTAAACACATCCAGGGATGGTGACTCCACCACCTCCCTGGGCAGACCATTCCAGTCCTTTATCACCCTTTCTGTAAAAAACTTTTCTGTAATATCCAACCTGTATTTCGCTTGACGCAGCTTGAGACTGTGTCCTCTCGTTCTGTCAGTTGCTGCCTGGTGAAAGAGGTCAACTCCCACCTGACACAGCCACCTTTCAGGGAGTTGTAGAGAGAGATAAGGTCACCTCTGAGCCTCCTTTTCTCCAGGCTAAACACCCCCAGCTCCCTCAGCTGTTCCTCACAGGATTTGTGTTCCAAGCCCCTCACCAGCCTTGTTGCCTCCTCTGGACGTGCTCAAGTGTCCCAACGTCCTTCCTAAACTGAGGGGTCAGAGCTGGACACAGCACTCAGTGTCCTTCCTAAACTGAGGGACANTTCCTAAACTGAGGGGACAGAGCTGGACACAGCACTGGGTGTCTTCCCTAAACTGAGGGACAGAGCTGGGCACAGCACTGGGTGTCCTTCCTAAACTGAGGAGCCAGAGCTGAATGATGTCGCCCTGATTTTTAGCCTTCTGATGTTTTAGTCTCTGAAATTCTTTTCCCATGGATTTTGCTGTAAATAAGAGAATTGTTTGTGTTAGTTTTATCTATGTTTGCATTCCTTCTTAGAGGTGGGAATCTTTTGATGGACATTGTTTTGACCAATGTGATTGAAGAGGTGTTAACTTTGCCTACCAATCACTGGGCTTGTTTGAAATACTATAAAAGGGGTCAGATTTGAAATAAAGTAGATTATTAGCTTTCAGAATTCTGACAGAGTCCGTCTCTTCATTTCCTGTCCTATTGCAACAGACACAGCACTCGAGGTGTGGCCTCACCAGTGCTGAGCACAGGGGAAGAATGCCCTCCCTGCTCCTGCTGGCCACACCATTCCTGATCCAGGCCAGGATGCCATTGGCCTTCTTGGCCACCAGGGCACACTGCTGGCTCATGTTCAGCCGGCTCTTGACCAGCACCCAGTATATTCTGTGAAATATTTTCTCTTAAGATAATCTCTTCTTCTGAGAAAACATGGTGAACATTCTTTCCTGCCAAAGCAAAATTATTTCTATTTTGGCAGCCCAAATAAATGATCAGAATGAACAGTTTCAGAAAATGCAAGCTCGTTTTAAATGACCATGTCAGTTCATTACTGTACCCACTTAGACCCACAGTTCTCTGCCACCAGTGAAGCCAGCCTATCATGAAGGCACTTCAAAGAAATGTGAAAACTTCCCTTTGTGTACATGGTCAATTACAGAGTAAAGTGCCACGGGAAAATTCCTTCAGGTGTTTCTGCTCATTTTTTAATCATGATACTGTGTGTATCTCTCTATATATTTATATAATCTTCACTTAACATGTATTCTATGAAAAAAAGCAATAAGAGATCAGAAAAACCCTTTGCCTTATATTCCATAAATACATTAATGTGAGTACAAAGAAGCCTTGTAGATCAGAAAAAGTCATAGAATTATGTATTTTAAATGCAGTTAGGAAACATACAAACACACACCTTTTGCTTACTTTTGAGGAGGGAGAAAATAACCCCCAGAGTCATTGCATCTGACAAACTTGTAGATTCTAAGGAATTGTTTTGTCTTTGACAGATATGATTCCTCTCTTTTTCTTTCTGGAAAGAAAATGGCAGCTGTAACAAGTTTACAGATGACAGAGTGAAATAGTAAGGAAGTTGTTACAGTAGCTTTAATGGAAATCTTTATTAATATTATTACTATAATAGACTACCTGTACAAATTCACATTACTAACAACTCGTGCAGGAAAAAACCTTCCTTATTAATAGGAACATTTTGATTAAATTAGAGATGGAGATCAGTCAACTAATGTCATGTTTTAATGTCACTACTGTATTCTATCAGTCTGGAACGCTGCCACTTTACCAACTGAACTGTGTAATAAAAAGTTCTCAAATAATTTTAAATACCACAGAAGCATAGAACATGACATGTTTCAAGATTTTTTTATCGATCATTGGAGTAAAAGTCAGCAAGGGGAACAGGCTCATCCTAGAAGTAAACAAATTGTTAATTCTTCAGCATACATGGTAGCACAGTCTTGAGAACTATATGGAACAGATGATGCAATGTTATGAAAAGTGTCTGTTATATGCACAGTACAGCTAAAATGAAGACTATCCTAAGATTCAAATAAAAGAAGTTATTTAATATTCCATGAAATCAGCAACAAGTTTATTTAATGTTTGATTTAGTTCTAATAAATTTTGCCAATCTAAAAATCAACACAATTGAATGCTTGAAATGTGCCATTAAGGTCTAATCTGCCCTCAGAAGTTGCTGATGCAATCATTACATTACTAATAAAGATGCGAGTTATTCTGGTAAGATTATTTTTTTTTTTTAATTTTTACCAAACAGTAGCTTATACAGGCTTGTTGAACAAAATAAGCTACATCAGCAAATAAAAAGTATTTTGCTTGTTCACCAGCACAGCTATGCCAGCTAGAAGTGCAGTTTGTTTTTTCTCACATTCTTGCAGAAAAACATCATCTGCAGTAATTTAAGCATAGCCAAGACTTTTAAGAGTGCATTTCTATAGTGTCTCCAAAGAGTCTTTTGAGTCAGACCTAAATTTCCCCTTGTCCTGTGAGCACAGTCAAAACTGACACAGGTGAGAGTTTGAAAAGGATGGCACTACAGGGTTGTGTGATGGGCTGATGGTAAGGGAAAGCAAGATAAGGTTCTGCAGTCGCAGTGACAGGCTTACTGAAATCAAATGTAAAATCTGCAGGGCTACATAATGCTGCAAAATCTTGCTTTGCACTCTCTAGAATCTCACATTTATGCTATCAATATTAAGATGGAAAAAATGAGAGGCACAGCTTAGGGTGAAAATAGCTTTACACCACAATTACACTTCCTCAGGCTTAGCAGGTGATGGGACCTCCTGATGTACAACTGCCTCAGTGGCACCCTGTAAGTTGCAGTGAGTCAGTCTCCTGCTGCTGACAACAGCCTAAAGTCACCATGGCATGGGCCAGGACTGTCACACACACTGGCACTAAACTCTACCTTCTCGGGCTCCTTCCATCAATTTTCTGGACACACCGCTGTCCTGCTGTGAACACACAAGCACGAGTGGAGTTGTTCCAAGAGCACATCCACTCAGTGTAGCAGTCATACACAACATTGCAACTTGTAACCGTGTGAAAGAGCAGTCTGCTCCTCTGAGCCAAGAGGTGCATTGCAAGGTCATTCTGGAGACAGGCTTCAGAAGAGGCCAGGGCATCACAGACTGTGAGAAACAGATTACACAGCTTGTTCTAAGGTAGTGTCTGCAGCTGAGTTACCTGAGCAAATAAAATCAAGAAATTAATATGGTTCTGCTTGGTTTGTACTGAAAAAAACCCTATGAAACAGCTATATTAACCTAATAGGAAATAAATTGTTTTAAAAATACACACTAGGTTCAAAAAGTGTTTCAGCTTTCTGCAGTGAAGGAGAGTACATTCAGTTAGACGGAACAGGTCTGCATGGAGAACAGCAAATAGCATCCAAGAGTCTCTCTTGCATGAATCTCTGCCTTAGAAATTTTGGTGTTAGCTCAGCAAACGGGTCCATGCAGGCCTCAGAGATAACAGTGGGATGTCCGGATGCTTCCCCCAACCTGGAAGTTGCTGAGTGACTCCTGTTAAAAATAGCCTGTTCATCTAAAAGGCAAGAAAGTCAGGATCTTTTTACTCTTTCAGCATATATGTAAAACATTGGAGCTTAAAGCAAGATGTTCTGAAAGGCAATATACATATGATTCTGAATCTCCATAATGATGGAGCCACACTAAGAAGGAACAGGTCCAAGAAAAACAGAAACAACGTGAATTAAAACTAGAGGATAAAATGTCTTCATTAATAAGTGTTTTTTATCTCCGTAATGCACATCAAGAAGTACAGAAGATGATACATAAAATGGACATAAGTTAATTTGTTTATACCAGATGGACAGAATATAATAGTTGAAAACTATAGAGCTAAATTTGTAATAACTGTCATTATTCAGCAAATTTAAATAGATTTAGGAATCCCTATTGAATTAGGAACAGGGATCACACCACAGACTTTTAAAGTTTTGAATGTACACCCATGCTTCACTGTAAGTCTTTATGCAAGGTACTGTTGTCACATTTCTTAACTCTTGTGGATATAAATACTTAAAACAAATTTATGTCCCAAACTTGGTAATGTAAAAGTGAAAACCAATATTTTGAGCTTCTTTAATACACAGTCCTTTTACAAAGTAAAAACCTCTGACAGCTTACCCGCTTCTTTCAGGTTTATCAGCTTTAAAATAAACTTTGCTTCCCATATCCTCAGATTGTCTGATCTACAAAATTCCCACCACTACAACCAGATTAATATTTTTTTGGGTAGAATTTCTATATGAGCTGTATTTTTCTAACTAACAGACATAACATTCAAATATTTAATAATAACAAATAACAATATTTAAACTAATACAGTCTCATCATTCTTTTAGTCAGTACTTCCTACCATTTTAAGGTATATATTATTCTCTTAATAGTACTGTAGAAATGTAAATGACTACTTCAATTACAATGTCACTAGAATTTTGTTAATGTTGTCAAGATCGAAATTCAGCCCACACTTACTCTCTTATGTGTGGGCAACAAGAGTCTTTTCAGCCAGCTAATGATGACTAGACACACAGAAGGAGAAAACAACATGTTCATTTTGTGGTTCTTAGTTTTAAGGCAAAGTAAGATCTCTACAGGTTTTCAAACTAGTTTGATATACTGCGTATATAAGATATATACTTCCCAGTTAGTATACTAAGAGCATTGTTTAAGCACAACAATTAATGCCACCTCCTTAATCTTCCTAATCATTTCAAGTTAGCTATCCCTCATTGCTTGTAATGCCTGAGCTCTTCAAAGTCAAAGAACCCATTAACAGTATCTTGAGCGCTGAAGATGTACACGTTCATACTGGACATCCAGCTGCCATTTGAATTTTTTAAAGAAGTTGTGATACAGAATTTCAGGACATTTGCGCACATCAGATTTCTTGGCAGAAAATGCAAGGCCACTAAACTCATTAACTACAGTAATGCAACTATTGTGTTTCTAATTAAAATCTGTTGTGCGTGTTGAGTATTGCATTTATCTTCTCTGCTCCCTGTGTAGTGAACAGGCCTAGGTAGAATGCAGCCTACTGCAGTCTTGAGGTATATATTATACATTCACACACACACAAAAATCACTGAAATCCTCATCTCTGAGCCATAAAGTCACAATATTATTCACATTATTTCTTCCTAGCTGACAGTGCCTCTTTAGGATCTCAACTCTGGGTAAGGATTACAACTCACTCTATTCACGTTATAGCAACTTAATGACAAGTTGTCACTTCAGCATGGATTTGTTCTTATCTGCACTCTGCATAGTATCTACCTACATGCTTAAACAGGGTATCCCAGGCCAAAGCATTTCCCACCACCACTGATCAATGCGTCCAGCTAGGTGCTACCCCTCACTGCAGGGATGTTTGTGCTGATGGTCTCTGATTGTACTGTACTACGTGTTAGACCTTATTCCAAATGCACTTCTCAGCACCACTGTCTTCTGCTGCTGTTAGTGCTGAGCTTGAGGACGAAGGCACAGAACAGATTAAAGCCATGACAACTGTGTCACACCTGAGGCCGTGACACAGTTACGTGTTCAGCTCTTTGCGCTTAAGCACCCAGAAGGTGGGCACCCCTGTAAAATAATGTAATACTTTTCGTTTGGCTTTATCACCATATGATTCTCAAACACACTTCAGTTGTTTCCCTCACATGGAAAGAAAAAAAATAAAAACGGGTTGCTCTCCTGTTCTCTGTGACCTCACCAGGGTTTTTAGGTGCGACTGCCCGTGCAGGTGCTCGGGGTGGCTCCTGCGGTCCCGCGGCGGGTGCTGCCTTCCAGCCGCCCCTCCTGAGGGAGACTTGCCGGGATGCGCTGTCCCCCTCCGCCTCACCACTGCTGTCGTCCTCATGCTTAGCTCACCCGTACCTATCCTCGCCTCGTCTCACCCCACCCTCCTGCTGACCTTCCCCTCACGGGGCCGCCCCGGCAGGCGGTGAGGCGTTTGCCCCGGAGCTCGGTTACTGCGACCCTCCAAGCGACACCGTTAACCGGGAGGGCGATTAAAATAACATGGGGCTCCTCTAGGCGCTAATGGGATTAGAGGCGAGGCCGGCGAGGCGCGGGCAGCGCTGCGGCCATGGCGCGCCTCTGATGGCGGGAGGGCAGCGCGGCGGCTGCGCCTCATGGGCGGGGGCGGGATACCCCAGGTAACCGCGGAGGGCAGCGGGGCGGGAGCGCCCCGGCCGCCGGCAGGGATGGTGGGGAAGGCCTGCTCGCCCCGGGGGCGAGGGGAGGCGGCGGCCTCCCAGAGATAGCCCAGGTGAGGAGAAGGGGACGCGGGGGGCCTGGTCGGGGGCGGGGAGCGCGGCGCGGTGGGAGCGCGGCGGGGGAGAGGGAGGCGTAGCAGTGGGTCGGTGGAAAAAGAGCGGGGGGCTCTGAGGACGGGAGTGCGACAGCGGGAGGAGGAGAGGAGCGCGGGCCCGGGGGAGGGCAGAGCGCGGCGGGAGGCGGAGGAGAGCGTCAGCTGGAGCGGGGATAGCGGGAGCGCGGCGGGAGGCGGAGGAGGAGAGCGTCAGCTGGGGGCAGAGATAGAGGGAGTGCGGCAGGAGGAGGAGGAGGAGAGCGTGAGCCGGGGGGGCAGAGAGAGAGGGAGCGCGGCAGGAGGAGGAGGAGGGGAAGAAGCGCGACGCAGGGACGGCAGATGCCTGGAAATAAAAATTTGATGATTGCATGCAGCGGCTGGAGAGACTCTGTCGGTGGCGGCGGCGGGGACGAGGCAGGGACAGGGGGGGCGACGGCAAAATGAAGTATCAGAAATACCTGACTGTCTTGCAGATGGCCATAGGGGTGACCGCCTCCAACAGGGGCAGTCTGATGCCCTTAAAGAGGAAGCTGTGGTGAGTAGGCACAAACGGGGCCGCGGGCACTGCGGGCCGGGCCGAGCGCGGGCCGCGGCGGGACGGGCGGGCGCGGCGGCGGGGGCTCCCCGCGGACATGAGGGGCGCCGTGCCCAGACCCGGCCTGCGGCACCCGGCGGGCATCTCCGGAGCACAAAGTTCCCGGCGGATTCGCCGCCGGCCGTATGGAAACGCCGGGAGGCGTTGACGGTGCCGGCGGAGCTGTCCGCGCCCGGGCCGGCGGAGGACGCGGCTGGAGCAGGCTCCGCTCCCGCGGGGACGGCGCTGCCGGACCCGGCACAGCGGCAATGGCAGCGCGGGCTGAGGGCGCGGGAGCGGCTCCGGCGGCGGCCCCGCTTGCGTGACAGCCCGAGTGTTGCCGCCGGTGTAGCGCAGTGTGCTCCCGCCCCGGGCTGTGCAGAGCCGGGTCCGAACTGCCTGCCCCTGCTGCTGCTGACAGGTGTACCGAGAAAATGCCAACAGGGACACGCAGGTCTAATAGATTAGTGAGCGCCAGAGGTGGTGCCGTTCAAATATGGTCATTTTTCCTTAAACCATGCCTTTCCCCTCACTGATTCCCACTCCTTTTGTGCTTGCTGATTGTGTGCTGAACTGATTTTTCTGGATGAATCAACAACATGTTATGAAAAATGTATTAAAGTATAGTGGTGTAATGTGGGTGAGTAGGGCACCCACAGGCGTATGGCACTGCAATACCCAGTCACTCGTGGGCGGGCAGGAGCCCACTGTTAGCTCGATGGGAGCAGTGGGATGTGTGTCATCATCAGGACAAATCGTAAGGAGGAAATATGTGAACTTGTCAGATCTTCTGAGAGGAAGATATCAATCACAAATTTGTACACTGAGAATTTCTTACCTGTAAAAAGCCAGTAATGATATTTAGGTGGTAGTGGTCATACAGTTTTCTTTCACTGTACTTACCTGGTCCTAGTGAAGCAAAGTAAAGTGTCACAGAAGGCATGAGAGGTCATTTTATTTAAACATAAATAGTTTGCAAATAAAAATATTTTCGTGTCAGCAGTTGTAACAAAAATGGGCCTTACATGAATTGTAGAATGTGGGTTTTTTTATACTTTGCTTTTCCCCGCAGTTTCAGCCAGTATAGACAGTGTCAAGAAAATGTATCAATTGAAGAAACATAATGTGGAACTAGTTGATGAATCTGTTCATCCTGATTGAAATGCAAAAAATCAAGTGAAGTTTTAGACAAAAATATGTTGTCATGCAGATAAGTTTTATTACATTTAATCAGAGGTTTTTACAATGTATTCGGTGGTTTGATTCTGATTATGTAAGTTACATAAAGTGTACAATACCTATTATATTCTCCCCAAATGCCACTCCTGTCTGTGTGCAGCAGTGGATGCAGTTGTGTGTTACATCTTTTGAGGAGTTTAATTGTGGGAAATATAATGGTGTCAGTTGTTCTATTTAATATTTCATACGTCTTCTTGGAAGTGCTTTATTTGCTGGCATGTTAAGGGAAAGCTATATGTATTTGTGTGCTTTAAAAGTAAGTCTGAAAGGACCTGATTCACCTCCTACTTTGTCTTCAGTTGGAGTTAGATCAGGTCTATATTGTCCTGTTCTGTGGTGAGATTCTGTGCTTTTTGAGGTACAGCAAAATATTATAGTGGCTCTACACTAGTACGTACCATAACCAGTGCATTTCATAACAATTCTAACTTGCCATCATGTTGCTGCAATGCAATGCTGTGTGAAGATTTAATTGACTAAAAGTGTTAAAGAAAAATAAGGCAAACTTTTTTTTTTTTTAGGGACGTGTGAATTACCTGAGCATTTGAAAGTATGTCTCTGGGGTGTTATTAATNAGCGTCAGCTGGAGCGGGGATAGCGGGAGCGCGGCGGGAGGCGGAGGAGGAGAGCGTCAGCTGGGGGCAGAGATAGAGGGAGTGCGGCAGGAGGAGGAGGAGGAGAGCGTGAGCCGGGGGGGCAGAGAGAGAGGGAGCGCGGCAGGAGGAGGAGGAGGGGAAGAAGCGCGACGCAGGGACGGCAGATGCCTGGAAATAAAAATTTGATGATTGCATGCAGCGGCTGGAGAGACTCTGTCGGTGGCGGCGGCGGGGACGAGGCAGGGACAGGGGGGGCGACGGCAAAATGAAGTATCAGAAATACCTGACTGTCTTGCAGATGGCCATAGGGGTGACCGCCTCCAACAGGGGCAGTCTGATGCCCTTAAAGAGGAAGCTGTGGTGAGTAGGCACAAACGGGGCCGCGGGCACTGCGGGCCGGGCCGAGCGCGGGCCGCGGCGGGACGGGCGGGCGCGGCGGCGGGGGCTCCCCGCGGACATGAGGGGCGCCGTGCCCAGACCCGGCCTGCGGCACCCGGCGGGCATCTCCGGAGCACAAAGTTCCCGGCGGATTCGCCGCCGGCCGTATGGAAACGCCGGGAGGCGTTGACGGTGCCGGCGGAGCTGTCCGCGCCCGGGCCGGCGGAGGACGCGGCTGGAGCAGGCTCCGCTCCCGCGGGGACGGCGCTGCCGGACCCGGCACAGCGGCAATGGCAGCGCGGGCTGAGGGCGCGGGAGCGGCTCCGGCGGCGGCCCCGCTTGCGTGACAGCCCGAGTGTTGCCGCCGGTGTAGCGCAGTGTGCTCCCGCCCCGGGCTGTGCAGAGCCGGGTCCGAACTGCCTGCCCCTGCTGCTGCTGACAGGTGTACCGAGAAAATGCCAACAGGGACACGCAGGTCTAATAGATTAGTGAGCGCCAGAGGTGGTGCCGTTCAAATATGGTCATTTTTCCTTAAACCATGCCTTTCCCCTCACTGATTCCCACTCCTTTTGTGCTTGCTGATTGTGTGCTGAACTGATTTTTCTGGATGAATCAACAACATGTTATGAAAAATGTATTAAAGTATAGTGGTGTAATGTGGGTGAGTAGGGCACCCACAGGCGTATGGCACTGCAATACCCAGTCACTCGTGGGCGGGCAGGAGCCCACTGTTAGCTCGATGGGAGCAGTGGGATGTGTGTCATCATCAGGACAAATCGTAAGGAGGAAATATGTGAACTTGTCAGATCTTCTGAGAGGAAGATATCAATCACAAATTTGTACACTGAGAATTTCTTACCTGTAAAAAGCCAGTAATGATATTTAGGTGGTAGTGGTCATACAGTTTTCTTTCACTGTACTTACCTGGTCCTAGTGAAGCAAAGTAAAGTGTCACAGAAGGCATGAGAGGTCATTTTATTTAAACATAAATAGTTTGCAAATAAAAATATTTTCGTGTCAGCAGTTGTAACAAAAATGGGCCTTACATGAATTGTAGAATGTGGGTTTTTTTATACTTTGCTTTTCCCCGCAGTTTCAGCCAGTATAGACAGTGTCAAGAAAATGTATCAATTGAAGAAACATAATGTGGAACTAGTTGATGAATCTGTTCATCCTGATTGAAATGCAAAAAATCAAGTGAAGTTTTAGACAAAAATATGTTGTCATGCAGATAAGTTTTATTACATTTAATCAGAGGTTTTTACAATGTATTCGGTGGTTTGATTCTGATTATGTAAGTTACATAAAGTGTACAATACCTATTATATTCTCCCCAAATGCCACTCCTGTCTGTGTGCAGCAGTGGATGCAGTTGTGTGTTACATCTTTTGAGGAGTTTAATTGTGGGAAATATAATGGTGTCAGTTGTTCTATTTAATATTTCATACGTCTTCTTGGAAGTGCTTTATTTGCTGGCATGTTAAGGGAAAGCTATATGTATTTGTGTGCTTTAAAAGTAAGTCTGAAAGGACCTGATTCACCTCCTACTTTGTCTTCAGTTGGAGTTAGATCAGGTCTATATTGTCCTGTTCTGTGGTGAGATTCTGTGCTTTTTGAGGTACAGCAAAATATTATAGTGGCTCTACACTAGTACGTACCATAACCAGTGCATTTCATAACAATTCTAACTTGCCATCATGTTGCTGCAATGCAATGCTGTGTGAAGATTTAATTGACTAAAAGTGTTAAAGAAAAATAAGGCAAACTTTTTTTTTTTTTAGGGACGTGTGAATTACCTGAGCATTTGAAAGTATGTCTCTGGGGTGTTATTAATAGGTGACATGATATTTGACATAGTATTCTCATTTTCTTTAAGAACTGTAAGAGCATTAGGCATTATCTATGGATAGATTTTATGCTTATGGATGAAATACTATTTTCTGATGCACTTAGGTGCTTAAAGATACTTTGTCATGTTAATTTTTTCTTATTTATGCACAATCTGTATCAAATAATGCATTAAGAAAATATGAACATTAGAGAGAAAATATGTTGCTGTTACTCAAATCAATGCAATATTTGTATATGTTTACAATACATAAACCAAAAGCATATTCCAATACTGTATCACTGGAAATCTCAAAAATACCTAAAGAAAACATATCAAGTCTGTTTATAGTCCAAGGGTGCTTTTTAATCTATTGGAAGAAGCGCGACGCAGGGACGGCAGATGCCTGGAAATAAAAATTTGATGATTGCATGCAGCGGCTGGAGAGACTCTGTCGGTGGCGGCGGCGGGGACGAGGCAGGGACAGGGGGGGCGACGGCAAAATGAAGTATCAGAAATACCTGACTGTCTTGCAGATGGCCATAGGGGTGACCGCCTCCAACAGGGGCAGTCTGATGCCCTTAAAGAGGAAGCTGTGGTGAGTAGGCACAAACGGGGCCGCGGGCACTGCGGGCCGGGCCGAGCGCGGGCCGCGGCGGGACGGGCGGGCGCGGCGGCGGGGGCTCCCCGCGGACATGAGGGGCGCCGTGCCCAGACCCGGCCTGCGGCACCCGGCGGGCATCTCCGGAGCACAAAGTTCCCGGCGGATTCGCCGCCGGCCGTATGGAAACGCCGGGAGGCGTTGACGGTGCCGGCGGAGCTGTCCGCGCCCGGGCCGGCGGAGGACGCGGCTGGAGCAGGCTCCGCTCCCGCGGGGACGGCGCTGCCGGACCCGGCACAGCGGCAATGGCAGCGCGGGCTGAGGGCGCGGGAGCGGCTCCGGCGGCGGCCCCGCTTGCGTGACAGCCCGAGTGTTGCCGCCGGTGTAGCGCAGTGTGCTCCCGCCCCGGGCTGTGCAGAGCCGGGTCCGAACTGCCTGCCCCTGCTGCTGCTGACAGGTGTACCGAGAAAATGCCAACAGGGACACGCAGGTCTAATAGATTAGTGAGCGCCAGAGGTGGTGCCGTTCAAATATGGTCATTTTTCCTTAAACCATGCCTTTCCCCTCACTGATTCCCACTCCTTTTGTGCTTGCTGATTGTGTGCTGAACTGATTTTTCTGGATGAATCAACAACATGTTATGAAAAATGTATTAAAGTATAGTGGTGTAATGTGGGTGAGTAGGGCACCCACAGGCGTATGGCACTGCAATACCCAGTCACTCGTGGGCGGGCAGGAGCCCACTGTTAGCTCGATGGGAGCAGTGGGATGTGTGTCATCATCAGGACAAATCGTAAGGAGGAAATATGTGAACTTGTCAGATCTTCTGAGAGGAAGATATCAATCACAAATTTGTACACTGAGAATTTCTTACCTGTAAAAAGCCAGTAATGATATTTAGGTGGTAGTGGTCATACAGTTTTCTTTCACTGTACTTACCTGGTCCTAGTGAAGCAAAGTAAAGTGTCACAGAAGGCATGAGAGGTCATTTTATTTAAACATAAATAGTTTGCAAATAAAAATATTTTCGTGTCAGCAGTTGTAACAAAAATGGGCCTTACATGAATTGTAGAATGTGGGTTTTTTTATACTTTGCTTTTCCCCGCAGTTTCAGCCAGTATAGACAGTGTCAAGAAAATGTATCAATTGAAGAAACATAATGTGGAACTAGTTGATGAATCTGTTCATCCTGATTGAAATGCAAAAAATCAAGTGAAGTTTTAGACAAAAATATGTTGTCATGCAGATAAGTTTTATTACATTTAATCAGAGGTTTTTACAATGTATTCGGTGGTTTGATTCTGATTATGTAAGTTACATAAAGTGTACAATACCTATTATATTCTCCCCAAATGCCACTCCTGTCTGTGTGCAGCAGTGGATGCAGTTGTGTGTTACATCTTTTGAGGAGTTTAATTGTGGGAAATATAATGGTGTCAGTTGTTCTATTTAATATTTCATACGTCTTCTTGGAAGTGCTTTATTTGCTGGCATGTTAAGGGAAAGCTATATGTATTTGTGTGCTTTAAAAGTAAGTCTGAAAGGACCTGATTCACCTCCTACTTTGTCTTCAGTTGGAGTTAGATCAGGTCTATATTGTCCTGTTCTGTGGTGAGATTCTGTGCTTTTTGAGGTACAGCAAAATATTATAGTGGCTCTACACTAGTACGTACCATAACCAGTGCATTTCATAACAATTCTAACTTGCCATCATGTTGCTGCAATGCAATGCTGTGTGAAGATTTAATTGACTAAAAGTGTTAAAGAAAAATAAGGCAAACTTTTTTTTTTTTTAGGGACGTGTGAATTACCTGAGCATTTGAAAGTATGTCTCTGGGGTGTTATTAATAGGTGACATGATATTTGACATAGTATTCTCATTTTCTTTAAGAACTGTAAGAGCATTAGGCATTATCTATGGATAGATTTTATGCTTATGGATGAAATACTATTTTCTGATGCACTTAGGTGCTTAAAGATACTTTGTCATGTTAATTTTTTCTTATTTATGCACAATCTGTATCAAATAATGCATTAAGAAAATATGAACATTAGAGAGAAAATATGTTGCTGTTATTCAAATCAATGCAATATTTGTATATGTTTACAATACATAAACCAAAAGCATATTCCAATACTGTATCACTGGAAATCTCAAAAATACCTAAAGAAAACATATCAAGTCTGTGTATAGTCCAAGGGTGCTTTTTAATCTATTTTTATTTGCTTATTTTTAAAAACTAAAAATTCTGTTTAACCCATGAGATTCATAAGCTCTTTGATGTGTGAATCCATATTCTAAGTGGAAACAAAGACATAATTTAATAAAAAAGGGTTAAAATACTCATCCTTTTGTTGGTGGAGATAATCCACCTGAATCCTACTGAAAGAAAATGAAAAAGGTAACAGCAATGTTTTATTTCTTTAGAGAGCATCTGTCACTCCAATTTTCTGCTGCTTCCCCCCTCCCCCCAAAATGTAAGTCCTATTCTGTGATGCATGGAAGCAGAGCTACAAATGAAAATACCATTGTCTCATGATGGGTTAAGTATAAATAGTTATTAAGTGGCTAAGAATAAACCAGGCAATTAGAGAGAAGGTAGCTATGCCACAGGCTGGCAGTGGGAGGTGGAGGGGGCAGAAACCTGCTTTGTGTGGAGTTTATAATTTTATGATGAGGTTTACTTGAGGCAGTAGTTTTGGACTCAGTGCTGGAGGAAGCTGCTGGAGTCCTGAACTGCTGATTCAGACCCTTTCCTGTGTGTGTGCAGTGTTGTAATCTAATATGTAGGAGACTAAACGAGATGAGTAGGATGTTTTTAATCCTCTTGCTGGAGGGACAGTATTTGGATACAAAACTCACCATCATAACTCTGCTAGTACAGGTAGAGTGCAGCAGGGAGTAACATCTGCAAAGGTGGTCAAGAAAAAACTGGCAGCTGAACTGGGAGTAGTTTAAAAATAGTAAATTTTTATAAATATTTACTGAAATCCCAGTATGTGCAACCTGAGTCCTTTTACAACAGGGAAATGCTAAATCACATTATTAAGGGGAGCTACACAGGTACACCGTTGTTTCTTGTCAAAGAAATATTAGTATGTTTCTCTGCTGCAAGGAGAAGGTAGTGGGTAAATAAATACACAAATGAAAAAAACAACAACAAAACCTCCAAGAGGATATCCTACCCATTCTAATAATTCTTCTCACTAATATTCCCTTCTGTTTCTTACAGCATTTGCCTTTACTCTGAAAGAGTTCCTGTGTTTTGGTGGACACCCTGCTGCTCCCCTTGGTGCAGGGGAGTGCAGCATCATGAAAAAAGGCAAAAAGCTCAGTTAGTGATAAGTTTTCATTGGGGAGATGATGGAAATGGCTGAGACTATTCCATATTTACATTCTTTGAAGAATGATTGGTAGCTGTCTGAGGCAATCTGGGTTACACAAAAGAATGCAGATGCAGTGCAGAATTTGAATTCTGACAGGATCCAGTTCCCCTGTTTGATGCTGTTGTTAAAAGAATGTGTGATACAGAAGCCTGGATGTTAAATGATAGCTGCTTCTTGTAAGACACTGCACAGGCACATTTATTTTCAAGCGTAGGAGTAAACTGATTTGAAATCAGTGAGGAGTAACCAGCATGTCTGGAATTAAGCACTGATCTGAATGCTTTGTTGTCTCAGAGTCTTTGTATTTAAGCTGGGTCTTGGCTGTAGAAGCCCAGGCTTATAAGGAAGAATGTCTGTTTTATCATTAGGACCATCCCTAGGGAGACAAGTGCCATTGTTTGTTTATGTTCCAAGTAGTATCATATTTAGTATAATTAAATAATGGGAAATGTCACCTTAATGTAGGAGAAAGAAAACATCAAAGATTGATCTTCTTGGTGTTTCTACAGAACTCTATGGAAAAGTACAGATCCTCAGAATGGATATTTTCCATTTTTGATTGCTGGTTCCAGTTAATATTGTTTGAAATGAGGATAAAAATTTCAGTTTAGCCCATTGTAAACCTTTATTTATGTTGCATGTTAATTAATACTTCTTTTTATTCCTGAGGGAGGCAGGATACCATCCACAGAACCAACATTCATGCAGAGGTGCACACGAATTCGGCATAGCAGCTGAGTGCCAGGTGTCTCTAGCATAGTTTCAAACTTGCCTTTTATTTTCTCAAACAAATATGAATATTGAGTAACTATAATTGTTAGGATTTCCAGTCTTGTGAGCAGGACTAAATTTTGTCTTTTGCAGCCTTGTGTTTGAGCCAGAAGCCAGTGATCACACTGAGCTGAGCCCTGAGTGTCCTCACTTTTGGTGGTGCTGAGGAAGCCTGGCTTCTAATGGGAGGTGTAATAATAATGGGAATTTTATACATCTCTCAGCTGAGATCTGTGTAGCTACCAGAGGCAGACATTTCTGAGAAGTTTGCCTTCATGTTGCTACAAGAACTTTAATGCTTTCTTTACAATATAGGCAGGCAACTTGCAGTATATGAAAAGTGTAATAATTATGTCACCATCAGAAGTCTTGTTGAGGCTACACCGTTGTCAAAACCTTGTCCACTCTGCATTAACTCTAGCACTAATATTGCACTTGGAAAACAAATGCAGAAAATATGTCATTTCAAGATGGGTTTTTGAAACATTCTGATGCTGACTTTTATAACATTGTTCAGAACACTGAACAAGAAGAGAGTTTATGAAGTTCTTGAAGGATTTTCAACGTAACTGGTCTGTCTAGAAATTAAGATGACATTAGTAATTTCACACATAATTTAACTACAAAAAATTAGATAATACTGAAATTTGTTATAAATAGTAATTATGTGTGACTAGAATATCAATATAGCTTTTAATAATAAACTCATATTATACTCATACCATCTGATTATTTTATAATATGTAGTAAGTCATTAGCCCTTGATATGACACTTCACCTTGAAGTCATTGATGCACATTATTTTGTTAGGCTACTGTGCTTGTCAGTGGAATACCTATAGTGGAAGTTTAGGGTTTTTGCTTATTTTACAAACTAGAGAAATAATTTAGAGTCATGGTTATGTAATGTGATATATGATCAGGAAGCAGTCAAGGTCAATGAAACCGTTGTAAGAAGTGTGGATAATAAATAAGGGCCTCAGATTCCAGGTGGGATATACAAAATGGTTCCATTTTACTTGACTAAAATTTTCAAAAGTTAATGAATTGTGTGTCTTAATTTGAGATTCCTGTGATGAGGTCTATTAAAAAGGTGTTATGTTTCCAGGATATTAAATGCATTATTTGAACAGAAACAGCAAATTTGAAGCAGGGCATCAGGAATTGTTCACTACCTTCAAAGATCCTTATGCCATATTCTACTTTTTGAAGCCCTAGACTTCCTTGAACATATCATTCCTAGACTTTTGTTCAAGAGAACTTGCTTTAAAGTAGTTGATGGCCTGCAGATATTTTAAAAGGGTTCTTACATATTTTTCTCCTTTAACCTGTGATAATTCCTCTAAACTCCTGATGCAGGTATTACAGTGACTTAGCAATTCAGTTACTAATTTGCTATTAATATTGTATTAATATGTATTCAGAAATTCAAATGAAAGTTGAAAGGAGGCAATCAGATGCAGCAAATTTTATTACTAAGTATTTTTTTCAACTTAAGGTTCAGATGCCAGAACTATGAAGCGTTGCATTATAGTTTCAGTATTCACTTAAAAAGAAAGTTTGTTTCTCTGATTACAGTGAACACTTTGGAAACAGAAAGCATGATTCAAAAGAGAGAGGGATTTTAAAAAGATGTTTTTCAGATATTTTAATAATTTAGTTTCGAGTCAATCTTAAAACACTTTGGACTTTTTCTCATGAGTTTGCACTCACATGGGTTTATTTTGCAACTTATAGTGTGAACTTTTGAGGTGTATTCACTGTGGAAATATCCAGTATTTGTTGCAGTGCTACATGAGTGCTACTGGAAATGGATTCTTGAGAGTCTCGTTGCTGCACCTGGCATTCTGCAAAGCCTGGGTAAAATTGGTCCAAGTCTGTCTCAGGTCTGTTACTGCTTCCCTTTGCTCAAACTGTGGGAGGAGTGGAGGCATTGGAGAAGCTGATAGTTAATTGTTTTGCACTTGTCCCAAAGTTTCCTCACCAGCCACAGAGTCAGAAACCCCTGTGATGCTGTCAGGATGGATATCTCGCCTCGCATCCTTTGGTGTGCATACCAAAGCTTCCCAATTCCCAGTATCAGTGATACTGATTGGATTTTTCTTTGGTTGGTTAAATAATACTTTATTTGCTTGTAAAGAGATCTAGAAATTAATGAATTTATAAAGGATTGGAGGGAATAGATGAATTGTGATGTTCCTTCTCGTATAATTATATTTTGAAAGTTAAATGTAACTTTAAAAAGACTTTTCTGTATCTTAGAAGCTAACAAGTAACAGCTGTCATTTATTCTGCAGCAGAATGAAATGATAGCTGGATTCCGGTGGCAGCAAGTTTGTTTTTTCAAGTGGCTGTAGAGAGTGAAGCTCCTAAACAGAAGGGCCTTTAAAACATACCACTAGTGTAGTTCTTTGTTAAAACTGTGTAACTTTGATTAGCCTGTTATATTTGTGTTTGTATGGGTTTTTTCCATGTAAGTAGTTTCCTTTTTTTTTTTTTTTTTAATAAAGGCTTTTCAGGATCAGAAAACATTAAAAGACTTGCAGCTTAAAGAAATGCACATTTGTGGGTAAGGCCCTAAAATAAATGGCTTGAAATGTTATTCAAACTAAGGAAAAGCCCAGTGTAGCTTACAGCTGTTAAACTTTCCTATTAAGTATAAGGAGGAAGTCTAACGTGCCAAGCATTTAATTCATCAGAGGTGCATTTGAAGATTAATTAACCCAAATTATAAGTAATGGAGTAGGCAGTCCTCAAAGATTGCCTGTAGAGAGGATAAACAGAGACTCTGACAGGAGGGGAACAATGGATTCTCTGAGGGCTCCAGCATCTGCATTTGCCATGGTCACAGAGTGTGTTCAGTTGGGTACTTGAGCAGAGATGTTTGGAGCCAAACACACAACAGCAACGTGCTGTCATCGTAAATGTCACTGTCTGTGCAGCAAGATAGAGACTGAGCAGTTGTCTTTCTTTGGAAATCTGTCCTGGTAATTCTTGAAGACATTTTAGCAGGGAATCCATGGTGTTCGTGAAGTTTCTATTGTGTGAACAAATAAGTTACAGTAGTAGGCGGGCATGGTTCTCAGAATTCAATCCATATGTGATTAGACAAAAAAGTCCAGTGCAGTGTCATCAGGAGTTTCATATCATGGATATTATAGCTATGTTTTCAGGTAGAAATTTGCAGTTTAAAGTTGGCAATAAAATAACCCAAGGGGGAAAACCATCTAAACCAAATTACTATGTTATCAGGAGAACTTAGAGCAAGCTGTTTGTGTGTGTGTGTGTGTCAGTGTGCATGTGTAAAACCCCCCCCAAAATCAGGCATTTGAGAACAAAATAGTGATTTGGTAGCTGCAGTAATTCAACAAAAAAAATGAAGGGCTTTATCTTTATGAATCGAGTAAGAGATTTGAAGGGATTTGCTCTAATTTTGAAGTTTGGATATTGTAACTTCTTGTCCCTAGCTGTCCCATGTTATCCTGACCACAATGTCGTGTAGACCTGGAAGTCTCACCAATCAAACAAGTGTATTCAGCATGTGGTTATTGCATTTTGTATTTAGAATTGTGTGTTTCAGGAATTGATGTGGCCCACTATGCAGTGTCCTGTTTTGGTGATGCCTACGTTTAAGCCATCTCCTCCTTTCTTTCTTTTTTGCACAAACATTTTTGTGCATACTAAAGCTGTTTATTCTAAGTAAAAGAACATAAAGAACATCCTAAAATATTTTTTTTTTGTGAGAGGAATCTTAATAGTTTTTGAGAGAAATACTGAACTGCTGCCCAAAGACTAGGGAAATGCAAAAAAGCCCATATTATTTATTGTTTAAGCTGGTTTTTGAAATCTTCTGTTGCTGCAATTGAGAAATAATATGAAATAAATGTAAACCTGGACATGAAGACTTCAGGTTTTTAGGTAATTCTTGGTGAGTGTATTTGCTGGAATAGTTTTCTTAAAGTACCAGTCTGACTAGGGACTATTCTGTATTTAAAATACTCACCTCACAAGTCCTAACACATGTGGTTAATTGTTAACCCCACTTTCTGCTCATTAACAATTTCCAACAAGCTCCTTGAAATATGGATTGCTTCCTCCAAATATTTTAGTTATGGACTCCCCCTAGGACTATGTGTAGATTATAATATGATGAAAGACCTTATCAAGTGTAATTGCTTAATATATTACCCCTATGACTTTAACAGATGCTGTTAATGTCATTATTGTTGGTTGTTACTCATTGCTAGAATAGCTGAAGCACCATCAGCACTCAAACTGGAAAAGGTCAAAAACCAAATACTGCCAGACCTCCTGATTTAACTGACAGGCCTCAATGTGTATCACAGGACTTGGCTTTCCACTGAAGAAATAAAGGAAATTAGTCCTTTCTTATTTTCAGAAGTTAAAGATATTTTTCTATGATGTTTCTTTTTTCTGTTTCTACTCACTTTTGTACAAAAAGATAACTTCAGAATGTTTTTGACAAAACAGCAAGCAGTGTGGTCTTGATGGGAGCTAGACTTCTACATACTTGTGGTCTTATTTTGGCACTTAGGGATTGAAAACTGTCACTTGGAATGACATTTCCTGTATCTATAGTATGGTATATATGTGTTTTCCTTTGTAATTTGTTTACTTTAAGCAAATAAAAGAATGTGTTTGTCTGATATGTGGCTCTTTTTGCTTGGCAGGGTAACTCCATCTTCCGAAAATCCCAATGGTGCTACCTGTAGTGTAAGTCAGGGAAAGCCCTCTTTAAGAAGAATAAAAGGGAGAATACACAGAAGCAAAAGTCTTGATAGCATTGATTTCTGTGAATTCACTGTAAGTACTATATCTTTTACATTTATCCTATATGAAGTTAAGAGAACCATTTTAATAAAGCAGTTTGCTTCTTGCATTGGATTTACCTGTTTGTCTGATTACCAAAAGTATTGTACTTAATGTTTTAATTGCCTTGTTATGCTGCCAAATATTACGAGCAGTGATGTCACTTACATAATTGGTGATGTACAACTGCGTTCTGGTTCTTCAGCAACCACGAGGTAGAAATTTCTATGTCAAATTTTAACATTGTTGCCTGTGTAAGATTAAGAAATTGACTGGGAATGGAGTAAATATGAAAAACTAAATATGATTTCATATTTTATTTTTATATTGAGATTTTGGAAGTTGCATTTAAAGTCAAGCATTACTTTTTACAAAACCTGTAAAGCTAGTTCAGTTGCATGTGGCTGTAATGAAGTGCTAGAAAAGGAAATATAATTTTCTAAAAGGTGTGTATGCTTATAGCACTTGAAAGCTGTATCACAGGTGATAGGTTACTACAATTATGCAGTACTGGTATATTCCTTTTCTCTTCTCTTTGGTTAGGGGATAGATATGTTTGTGTTATAGTTTTGAAACTTCAATCTGATCATGGTAAAGAACCATGACAACCTCCCAACTAACTGCGGGGAATTTGGTCAAAGCAAATTATATTCTGATAAACTAAAATAATGTACTCTTTAAATGCTTAAACAATTTCAAAGAATATGTTAAATTATGAATTGGTTATGAAATATGAGGATGAAAGAGCTAAAAAATATGTGCTGTCTTTAAAATGTAGAAATCAATAGTGATGTGAAGATATTGTCTGGCATTGTGTGGTGCTAGAAACAATATTACTAAAATGTTCAGATGGGATTTGGGGAAACATCTTTAAGGCATAGCAGTGCTTTGAGTGTGTTGTTTTTCAGTGGGATGTTTTTCACAGATGATGCCAATAGCATAATTGGTATTTTTTTCCTCAGGACAGCTTTGTTTCTAATTGCGAAGTCTTGCAGCACTATCTTTGGGACAAAGAGCTTGTTGTTTGCTGTTCAAGGAATTAATGAAGTTACTGGGAAGGATTTGGGCTGCAGTGTGTTGTGTGGTGCCCAGATACCTCTGGTTGCGGCCAGTCCTGCCCGGCCGTGTGCCCTGGCCGGGTGTGTGCGGGAGCTGTGCTGGGCTGTGCTGCCTCACTTCCAGCTGCCTTTGGTGCGTCTGTGCAGGCTGGTGTCACAGCACTGATCCCGCTCTAATCACTGCTCTGCCAAAGGTTACTAATTCCCCTGGGGAGCAAAATTTCCTTCTGCTATATGGGTCTTCGTCTGTGTGGTCCTATTAAGGAGTTTTATCTAAATCTATCTCTACTCTTGGGGCCTTCAAAGAAAAAGAGATTATAGCCAAAGGTAAAAAGAATTTCTTGCATGCCATAGAACCTTTGCAAAGAGATTTGAGACAGATAATAATGGGCAAGTCTGTATCCGTAGCGTACAAATGTGTAGAGTGTGTACATGGATAAATTCATACATTAATACCTAAGTATTGATAATTAGGATGAGGAAAGGAAGTTCACTTTTTTTGAGATCTCATGGTAAAGGATGATACAGATTTAAATAGCTAAGCACACAAATCAGAGTTAAAAATACAGATTTTTCTTGCTGCTACATAATTTAGAATCATACTGAAATATTTCTTGATATTGTATAGTTGCGGTTTTATTGTTCTCAAATTGTGATTAAATAGATCTAAAGAAGTAATTGAGTAAATTAGTATGCCTAAGTCTTTCAAGAGTGCTCTCAGAACTGAACGTTTTTCATGTTAAGAGTCTTCATCTAGTAAAAACACTCAGGCACTGGCATACAGAACGCAATTAAAAATTAAAATTAAAACACAAAGGAGCTTTTTAAGATGTTCTCTTTACAACTATTTTGCGCTGTAGTATATTCATTTTATGCACAGCAAAGTTGAAAAGTTTTGTGTTTAAATATGTGGATAACTTATGTGCTGACAGCATCCACTGAACTATTTGTTGGTTTCATTCATCATGTAATGAGAATGAGATGCATTAATAATTCTGAATGTTGCCAGATTTCACTTTAAAATAAGTAATGTCTAAGTACATCCTAAACTAATCTTTTTTGGAAATCTTTTGTTTAAAGGTTTCACCCTTCAAATTCTTACTGAGGACAAATCCTAACAGCAGAAAGACATAAAAAATAACTTATGCTTTCTTTTCTCTAAGGGAATAAATGTGTTCCCAGTGGGGAAGTTCTGCATTTCAGTGCAGTATGCCCATACAAAAATTCAGTACATGAAAATGCTGTATTTACTACTTTACTGTGACTTCACCTGAGGCTGGGGACAAGTTGTGAGAGCTGTGTTAACTGGGAGGCTCATTAAAAAATAGGTTTATTCTTTGCAAGGGAAGGAATAACCAGTGAAGAGCCTTTTGCATGTGTAAAATTTCAGCAGAGGCCAGGGAGGGACTACCATGGGTTCCTTCAGCGAGTTGTCTGGGCAAGGTGATGCTGCCAAGTCTGTTGTTTACTGCAGTCAGTAAAATATGAAGTTTATGATATTAATGGCTTTTGCTTGTACCTGTGGCTCTTCATATGGATGATCTACCTAAGAGTGCAAGGGAGGTCCTTGCCTGTGGAACCTCAGCATCCGATGGCCTGCTGCTGCAGTGACCAATTGCAAGCCCCAGGTGCTTGGATGGCCCTGCCCTGGGAGTGCTCAAGGCCAGGCTGAGTGGGGTCCTGGGCAACCTGATCTGGTGGATGGCATTGTGAGGGGTGGGAACTAGGTGACCTTAAAGGTCCCTTCCAAACCAAGCCATTCTGTGATTTGTGTGAGACTGTCAAAGCACATGATTCCCAGCTGGTGCATTGCATACCTGTATTAACATCCCATACCTGGCTCACTCGTATTAAGCTCACAACACCCTTCCAAGGTATAAGTTCTTCCTGATTACAAGTGGTGAGAGTCTGCAGGACTGCTGACAAAATCTCAGTTTTATTTCTTAGTGATACCCCTGCTGTCTTAAGTGGATGATAGTGGGGTTTGTAAGTGATGCCTCCTTTTACCATTTTGCTAAGGCAGCAAGTGAGAAGATAAAGTGATGAAATTATGTTAAGCCACAGAGTGATAGCACAGCAACTCCCTTAGAATATATATCCGTTTTCAACTTCTTGCACCCTTTTTCTTTTCTTTATCCTCTCCATGTATTAGCAGTGCCACTTAGATTAGCACCTGTTCACCCAAAGTAAAATCTGTTTTATTGCCCTTCAGTTCTCCTTTAAAGGAGTATCATCGTGCTATGCTGTGCCAGATATTAGCCCTTGAAAAACTCAGTTTTTGTGGTATGCATAAAAAATACGCCTGCATTTTATGTTGAATATTGGCAAATGGTTATTTTCAACCCAGAAATATTGCAGAACTCTTAGTCTACATTGCAGAAAAAGAGAGAAAAGATCAAGAATAGCGTTATCAGCTCTTGGAGGCACATGTGGAATACCTACTGCCTTGTAGATTGAGCTTGTTGTACTAATGTTCCATTACATCCATATTTTAATCTTTATTACTCTGAAACAAACCCTGGCTTTGTACAAGCTACCCCAGATAGCAGCAGCACTTCTAAGCCCAGTGTGTCGACAGGATTTTTGTTGTACTAGGCATTGTGCAAACGTGAAGTGTTTACTCTCAAGGACCTTACAATCTATTTCTAATAATAGGTAAGATGTGACTAACCTTTGATTCCTTAGCTGCATATGGCTCTCAAGCTGTTCAAGTGCTGCACTGATGCTAGGGCTTCTGAAGGTCACGTTGGGATGCAGGTGCATTTTGGGACTGCCCTGCTTGATAGAGCCCTGGGATTCGTCTCCTCACTGGTGTGTGAGCTGCCTTGGGAGGCTGTGTGACAGCTCCGAGGTGTTTGAATGCATCTTGTGGTTGCTGCCTGTACAACAGATTTTGTGCAGGTCTCATAGCACTACAAACACTGACCACCCTTACAATGTGTAGATGCAGAGAAACCACTCCCTTCTTTTCCTTTTAGTCAGTGCTGACGTTTTCTGGGAATGACTGAAAGGGGGATTTTGAAAGCTTTTATAAGGAGCTCATGTAATGGATTTTATGTCTAAGATATCTTTTTTCATTTTTAGTTTTGTAACTCTTTGATTGGACTTGAGAAATTACTGAAATCAGCACCCTGGAAAGTGTATTTTTAAAGGAATACAGATTTAAGCCTTTCCTGCTAAAATCAGCCCTTTGGACAAAGGAGCTTGTCTTGGAAATCGGAGCACTGCAGTTTTTTCCAATATAAACAAGTCTGGTGCTGGAGGCAGCTGGTCTTAGCCTGCTCTCACTAAACATGCCCACAGCTAGGTTCAGTTAACCTGCAGCTGGAGCAAACACAAAATCTCCAGTGTACTGCCATTTGCATTGGAGTTAAAATCCAAGGAATAATTTTGCAGAAGATTATAGCAACACAGGTTTCTTTTTCTCACTTTTCCATTCCTTTCTAGTAATTGCTTTTTCAGGTGCATCGTTTTGTCTCTTCTTCACGTATACTGCCAATGAAGTGATGTTGGTTAGAATCACTGTGCACTGATGCTTTAGAGGTCCGTGATGCCAGCGTGCAAAGCACAAGAGTAACACAGCAGGGTAGGAGATTACCGAAAAGAGGAGAGAAGAAAGAAAGCTAAGTACAAAGAGCAGTCTAAATAAAGCACTGTGGAATGCATGACAAAATAAAAGAGGCAACAAAGGAAGAGTTAATCAGAAAGTGAGAATTAGCTAATGTGCGGCCGCCTTCTTTAGGTGGGGAACTCACACGTTCACCTAGAATAGTAATTTTTAGTGCGCTGTAGTGAGTGTTATGCCTTTGAACGGGGTTGGTAGCTTGCATGACTTCTTGCAGAGGAGCTGCAGAAACTCGGTTTGTCTGTGTGCTTGCCGCTCTCATTAGCGGGCTGGAGTGATTGACCTCGCGTGCTCTGTCGGGTGTGCCCGGCGTGTTCTGTGCGCGGGCGGTGCGTGTGCGCCCCAGCGCTCGGGAGCCGCTCCGGCGGCGGCTGGGTCATTGCCGCTGCTGCCGCTGCTCTTACCGTGCAGGGCACCTGCTTTAAGATTTCTAATGAAGTTTCAAGGCTCTTTAGAGGCTGTAGTGATTAACTTTAATGGATGTTTGTGATGACATCCTTATTTCACTTCCCCAATCTCCTTGGTAGATTTTTATAGCATACAACAGGCTTAGAATCAATCTGTTGTTGGAGATATCCTTACCAGTGTGTGTGCTGGGTAACTGTTGCTGTGAGTAGCCTCATCCCCCAGTGAAAAAAAATGTAGTGGTCAAAACATTAAACTGCACTATACTGGTTAACTTGTCACGGAACATGTTGCTGAGCAGGGCAAGTCTGGAGTGAAGCACGGATTTATTGCAGTTCTTTATTTAATTTCATCTAGTCCAAAGTCATCTTCCCTTTGAATCATCTTACAAATGACTTCTGAGGTGGTAGATAGTATTAGGTAATTTGATTTTTGTTTTCTTTTTTTAAATACAATTCTTCAGGCTTTATACTTCCATTTATCTTGATTTTCTTGCTGAGTATTTTAATTTGAATATGTGTCTGTAAAACTAGCAAAATGAGAAATGAATAATAACACAAATGGTATGTATCAGACTCAATTTCTTAGGATGGAGACATAAGAGCGCTCATGTTCTTTAAAAAGTCCTGCAGGTATTTTCATCGTCTCTGTGGATGTGGAAGGAAGAACTCATTAGCACAGCTGGAGTCTTGTAGATGCCCTTAATTTGTTACTGTTCAGAGAAGTGTGGTTGTTCTGCAGCTGTTTCCGAGATTTAAATCCTCTCTGGTAGCTTAGACTTGCTTCACAATATTGTTGTTGTACTGTAACCCATTTATTATAATAATTTAATCTGTTGATGGTGTATGAACACAGTACTGACTTCATACAGTTTTGGCCAGTTTATTTTACCTAAGATTGTTTAAATAATGAAGAAAAGGGAATATTTAAGCAGTTAACACATTTTACAATTAATGAAATGGTCTTACATGTGTATTTTTCTTGGTCAAGTATATAGAAAAAACCAGAAATACACATATTACTGGTTTTAATATATATAGTTAATAATTTTAAATACAAAGGAAAAAGAGTTTAATTGGAACAAGTTTGGCAATATAATACTGATGGAAAGAGGAAAAAAAACTGGAGGCTTTTGATCCAAGATTACAACTCTTCTGGGAAAGAGGAGTATATTTTCAGCATTGTTTATTCTGTCATCTTGCTTTTTATTTAAAAACAAATCCAAAGTTTTATGTAAGAGCTATTCTAAATGTCAAGGCAAATTATTAAGTCTCAATCATAACACTAGGTGAAGCTTATGCAGCCTTAAGATTAACCTAAAGAAGTTGACCATAAATGAACAAGTAATTAATTTGCTAAATTTTGAATTGTGATTGACTTTGATTTGTGTTTCTGAATTGATTCAAACTGAATGATTTACGTTTCTCAACAAATTCAGTGCTCCAGTTTAAGTCTACCAAGGATGTTAACTGATGACTGTGTTTGCATTTAATTTTAATTAGAAATACATTTTTGAATGCATGTTTTAGGTTATTTTTATTTCTTCTCAGAATGGCACTGTGAGTTCAGGCAGATGGAGCTGCACTGAAATTTTCTTTGGCATTTGTTAGAGTAACACCTGCTTGATTACTCTACCACCATTATACGTGGTGGATGATTGTGACTTGTCAGGTCCATCATCTCTTAAAATGTCAAAAGATATGTAGGCCATTGTGTAGTTTGTCTTTAGATTACATAATAGCAGCTCCTCTTTGTGTGCTGGTGTAGGATGCTCTTGTCATGTGTTTGGTGTCCATGTTAGTGCCCACCTGCCAGTGAGCTGCAGCCCCAAGCACAATGAGGGTCCAGTTGTTTGTCCTTCAGCTAGCCCAGAGATGCAGGGAAGCAGAGAGGTGGAAGTATAAGGCAACTATCCCTGCTTTTCAGATACTTCTGAGCTCCCTTGAATGTCTCAATTTTGAACTGAGCTCTGTGTGGAGCCACATGATGATCAGTGTTGTATTAAAGCAAATTGATGGGATGACTCAGGGAAAAGAGTAACGCTCAAATAAATATGAGCTTCTCTAGGTCAATGCTAATGTAATTTTTTTTTCCTGAAAAATCAAGGTTTCTTATTGTAGATTAGATACCTTAATGTTTTGTTAGGCATTAGATACTTGTCTAGTAAATAATTGTTTCTGTCCAAAAGAATTTTATGTGAGCGAATCTAAACTGGCTTTGAGTCTAAGTGCATTTATCTCTCATGCCAAAAATTCTTCCCAGATTTATTTCTAGAGTAGAAGTTAAGATTATATTGCTCAATCTTTTTTCCTGTTATTGATAGATTTTGTTTGACCTTTCTCCGCTGTTGTGCTCGAAAAGAGGCAGACTTGTTATATATGAGAAAGCAAAGACTGCAACAATTTTTGTTGCAGGCTCTCAGCCTTGTGCTTAAAAATAGCAAATAACAGAAGTGTCAGTATGAGTGGCTTTTCAAATACATCACTAGAATGTATATGCTAGTAGCATGTCTGTTTTAATATTTTTATTAGGTTGCTGGAGGTTTTTTCAGTTTAGGTTTGTTGGATGTTTGGGTTCTTTTGGCTTTTGTTCATTTTTTTGCCTCACCAGAACTATTTCCCCTTGGAAACTAGAGTTTGGGTGATTAATAGCTTTTAAAATTTGACTTTTATTATTAAGCAAAATGTTGGTTTTGTTTGCAAAAGCTGCTTGGAATTTTCTGTCATTAAATACTTGTCTATGTGTGGGCACCAGTGGCATGTCTGCAAAGATCTAATAATTACATGGAAATAACAATGATTCTATAATGTGGGTACAGTCAGTGTCAGCATGCAGCCTTTGGTGGGGACAGAAAATTTTTTTGCTGCTGTTTCTAGCAAAAGAACTTGAAATGTTTCCTTTGACCTTCAGACACTCTTTGTTACTGTCTCAGAAACAGGATTCCTTGATCCACGCCTGGCAATACTGCAGAAGGTTAAGGATGGGAGTATTAGTATCCCACATGCACTTAAAACTTGTTTGTGCACTGAAATGAACGGAAAAGTATTTTCTTCCTGAAATAGGGGAATTGATCTACATGAAAAATCAGAGTATCTTCATAACTCATGCACAAAGACAATAGCCACAGTTATAATTAAGGCCTTCGGGGTTTAGAGACATTTTAAGCCTTGAGCCTTTCAGTCCGTGGGATTCTCTCCAAGTGCCCATCCATTGGTATTGTCACCAAGCAGGACTGCAGTCAGACAGGCCAGCTTGGTGTGGAGGCACTTCAGGAGTGCTCCAGAGGAACAGGTACTGGTATGTGTGGAACTGATGCTGGCAGAATGTCTGCCAGTGTTGCACTAATACTCAGCTTTATTTCAATAAGCCTGAAGATGCACTTGGCCAAATACTAAAGATGCTGAGGGCGGGCTGGGCCAGATCTTGAAATACGTTTGGTCTCCTTAGAAGGTCTTTTGAATTTTTTTTTGTTTCAAGTTTTAAGTTTTTTGAGTTGCAATAGAAGAAATATTAACCAAAGTATTCCGTAGCTGTTACTCAGATACTCCAGTAAGGATAGCTACTGAAACACTTCAAAGTAGGATTTCACAGCACTGGGTTATATTTCTTTCCTTACACTTTGGAAGAAGATCTTTTTTAGTTACACAAAGGGATGAGAAGATAATGTGAGTGCCTAAGCAGCTGCAGGATTGCTCTTTTTAAAGTCAGCCATGCTCAAGTTTATCTGTCACTATCCAGACGCTGATGTGCATATCTGTCTATATAAATTATATAAAGATATAAATATACATGTGTCATATGTACACACATGCATGCACTTTGCATTTCATATAAAAAAATATTACTGGTTAGGGTCACTGTTTGTCAGCATGATCTCTACATGAATTTTTAGAGTCTTGTTGACTAAACTCTGCCTGTGACATTGTACCATCTCTGCCAGTAGCAAACATCTCCAAGGGCAGGGCCTGACCCTACACAGGCACTCCTTCAACAACAGTTGTAAAATGTCATCGTCACCCTGTCAAGGTCTGCCTTTACCAACTTTTTTCCTCTGCTCTCTATAAGTCCCAGTGGGCATTCAGGAACGTGTCGTTTATCACTCAAGTAAAATACGGCTTTTTTTGAAAATTCTTCACCATCCCAAAGAATTCTCCATCTATCCCTTTTCCCATCTTTGTTGTCCAAATGGCTGGGGAGTGTGCCCAGGCAGGGGACAAAGGAATTTGCCTTTAGCAGATGGTTTATTTTAAGAGGATGCGCCAGTACTAATGTAGAAGAACTGACAGGATACTCTCAGCAGTAAAAAAAAAATTGAAGTATGGGCTGTAGCATAAGGTTTTGCTGCAGTCCCTGGAAAAATATTAACTGAAGATGTTGTTAAAATAATGGAAATATAATTGTATGCTCTGAAAGTTGAAAATGAAGTACATTGCACCCAACACCCAAGTCTTCAACCTAAATGCTGGATAAAATAATAAAAAGATTGATTGTGAGCACCTTGGAATTCAGACTGCATGAATTTGCAAAAATGTCAGAGCAGACTTCTAGGAGAACGTTGGGTTTTTTTAGTCCAAAGAGATTTATTTGTGAAGTCTGGGGCTGTGAATGGAAAACAAATTGTTTATAAGCTGTGCTTAGACTGAAAAAAAGGGTTAGACTGCGTTAATGGAATAGGGCAGTTAGCGTGGGCTGGCTCATCGTTCTTGCAGCAATAGAGACACTTTCAGTTTGCAGAGATTCTGGTTTCTTTTGGCACAGATGTCCTTTTTGTCCTCTGGCACAGTTTTCCTTGATTTTTCAAAGAAATATTGGATGTTTGTTATTGGTCTATATCTAAGAAGAGCAGCTTGCTTCTCCCACTGGTATAATACGCCTTTGCTTATTGCTCTGCGGTGTTCTGTGAGGGAGCATACAGGACTGGATAACCTCTACAGAGCAGCTGCCTTTGGATATTTGGCACTGTTATTAGCAATATACTATTGGGATCACAGGCTCCTGTAATAAATTTAGCAATCTTGGCTGCACTATCATTATACTTATGTAGCACCCCTCAGAGCTAGAGAATTTGAAAAGTACATATCCTATTCTCACCGTGGTGAATACCACTGCATGAATAGAAAGGAAGCAAATAATAGTGTTTGTATTTTTATGAAGATTTGACATTTAACTTCTGGTATCCACTGACATCTGCAGCTGTATAATGTGTTGCCTGTCATTGCCCTTGAGGACAGCCCAGGGAAGTGGGGCTCAAAGGCTGGTAATGAGAAAGAAGGGGAAAAACCAGCAAGGAGAAGGTCTGCTCTTGGAGCTGCTGCGATGTTCAGAAACCAGAAAGTGCTTTCTCAACCTGCTTGGAAAGTAACTTAGGAGTATACAGTACTCAAGCCTGAGCAATATGCTTTTCAGTGAGGTTTCTTGCAGTTCTTCAGATAAAGGAAAAATACTGAAGTCACATGCTACAATGTGACAGTGTGTTCAACATTCAACTACAAACACAATTACTGTTTTCCCCCTCTCAGGAAGGCACCATGTCTTATAATATTATTATAATATTGCAATTATTTCCTTGCCTCTGGTAATGTGGAATAATATGATTGCCAGTCAGAGCTGCACACTGAAGTGCTCAGGCAGCACTTCAGCTGGCCTTTGGTAGGCGTTTTTGTATATGGACTGTTCAACACAGCTTTGTGAAATCATAATTCATTTACTGTAATGAGATAGGCATGTGACCTCCCAAATGAAGATTCTCAACAGCTGCTAGAAAGCTTTTCACATTTTCACAATTTATAATTGGACATGCAGTCTGTATTATTTCGTTCTTAAACGTGATCCCTGTTGGTCAAATTAACCAAGTTTGCCTTTCTTGGTTATCTACCAGTGCTTGCATAACCAGAGAACTACATGGCTTGTCCTTTCCCTACCTTCAAGGTAAGGCAGGGATGGCCTAAATCAGGTGTTTTCATATTGCACCATTTAACTAAAAGCTGTTTCCAGTAACTGGATGCAGTATTTCCTCTACTTTCACTTGGAACAGTTTTGGGCAGTACAACAAAATAGCTTTGGATACCTGGATGATTGATGACTACAGAATCCAGTACTTGCTAGGCGGTAACCATCCAGGCATGCAAGCACACAGAACTGGCCTGCCTTCATTTCTCCACTTCATGGCAATTCTTGTGAGTGTTCACAGGCCAGCTAGAATGAGTTCAGACACATGCCCAGAAATGTGATGTATTAATCTGGAAGTTCTGTAGCCAATACTTCATAATCCCATATTTGCATTATTAATCTCTGCCGTATCTGCTTCATGGACTCAGATCTGCTGCTGTGCATTCTGTGAGGGCATTTTAGGGCTTTAAGATGGGCCCATGAAGAAATACAATTTAGGATGGAAAACAGACAATTTTTAAGAACAAGTGCAAAACCAGGAAGATAATGGATGAGTCAGGAGGATTTGTTGGACTTGATCCCAGCCACCTAAAATTTCCTGACAGGAGCTTCATTTTTTCTTCTAGCACTGCAAACTTTTCTGTTTAAGATGGTACTTAGAATGGTGCCTGCACTCTGTGGAGTGCTCACAGAAGTGATAAGGCACAATTTGCAGTGTTATGCATCTTCTGCTGACACTGCCTTGTGGAAATGTACCTCTGTGGGCAACAACTGCAAGTGTAAAGTGTCAGGCAAAGTATTATAAGTGACCCCTTCCAGCATAAATCTTTCTTATAAATTTGATTCTGCTGCTAATCTAGGATTTTCTGTATGGGATTGTGTTCTTTCCAGACCATACCTTCAGAAAACATCTTTAATGAATTGGTGGGGTTACCACACTGTGGGCTTGGCATGAGGCATTAGGTGTCCTTGATGAGATCATACTTCATGACTTCTAGCAAGACCAGCTGAAGATCTGCAGTTACATTTGGTCCCTTAGTGCTCTTCCTTAGTCATGGCTTACAGTGGCTCTTACACTAATGTTGGCACAGTTTGTCTTCTCTTGTTTTCATCTTCAGCTTTTGTGGTGGTTATTATTCATATTACAGTAGTAGTTAGAGTACCCTGTTAGCATCAGAATCCTACTGTGTCAGATGAGCTACAAACACAGACGAAAACTCAGTTCTCTAAGGATCAAATATGTTAAAATGTGTTAAAAACTCACTAGTACAGATGCATCAAGTGGAGTTAAAAAGGTAAAGATGGCTTATCACCACAGTGATAGTGCCCCTAAATTTACCTCAGTGCACTGCATGGAACTCTTAAATGTTTTCCTCTTCTACCTTTTCACTTTGGTACACTAAATATTCAAAAACTTGGGGAGAATTTGCCCTGAAATCACTTTTTGTCAGGATCTGTAGTTCCTCTGGTGTTAAAACAGACACCCATACTGTCTTTTGTGTGGCTGCTCTAGTTACAAGTGAAGTGGATGTTCCGCATCCCAGCAATGGGGAAGACCTTGTATAAGGATATTAGATGGGAGTTTGTTGAAAAGAGGTATTGTTGGCAGACCAGAATCAATGAGCAGGATAAATATGGCATTGAACAAAACAAACATGCTGGAGGGGAACACGTGGAAGGAAACTCAACCAGTGTGTTTGCACCCAAAGGACATAGTCTGGAATGTTTGTTTAAAGGTCGAATGTTCTTAGTAGAAATATCATTGAGTAAACACCTCCAGTGAAATAAACTGCATTTGTGAGGAAGAGGACTGAGGTGTAGATCTTTTAAACAATATTTACCCTTTGAAAGGAAAAAGACCAGAGAATATCAGTTGTCATAATTGTGCTTATGGTTGATAATGTGATATTAGAGGATAAAGCAATATGTTTTAAAACTATTGTGGGAATCCTACGTGTCAGAAAACACTGTGTTCTCTTGTAATGATGTAGGGAAAGCAGAAATTTCAGCAGAACATATGAAAATAAAAGTGACTTTCTCTTTTATGCTGCTGCTTCTGTTTTCTGGAGTGCAGAGAGTATTTTCAGACAGTTCCTTGCTGACAGGGAAAAAGATGAGAAGAATGAGTCCCATTAATTATTAGTTTTTAAGCTCCCTGACTAATGAATGAGCCTGATTTTGGTAGTGCTTTAGGATGATACCTAATTAAAGATAATTGCATCTGAACATCACCTGTGGAGCTGCTCAAAATTAATAAGAATTGTCATCCTAGCAACTGTTGTTATCAGATATACATATGAAGCTGTGGGTGGAGGAAGTTATTCTACAAGAAAAGTTTCTGGGACCTTTCTGATTGAAGAGTTGCTAAGGAGCATAGAGGAAAATACCAGTATGTGTGTTGGAATTCTACCGCAGTTTACCTGACATTGAGAGAAATGTGATAGGTAAATTAGCTGGTAGGCAAAACTCGGAAGTGGGCAGTAATTACCTTGCTGCTTACAACTAGAAGCCCGAAGAAATAAAAAAAATTTGGTGAGCCTCTGGTCTAGTCAAGATTTCTCTGTGTGCCATCTTTGATGCAGATAAATTGGATCATTTCTAGTTTTAACTACACAATACACAAAAATGTTAAAATGAATGCAGAGATGCACGCCTAATTGAAGAGTCTTTGGATCAAATGGGTTGGAACGTATCAAAATCTTCCTCTCAGTTAACACAATGCATTTTCATGGTCAATTTGGAAAAACACCAGTAGGGTGCATAGTTGGGCTTCACAGTGATATGGTGTTGCCATTTGCTGTAGTTTTAGTCCAACCTTTTTGATGTAATGTGGTGTGGGTTTTTTAAGTTGTTCTTTCTGGGGAAAGTTTTCATTGATCTTTCTTCCCTTGTAGCTGTGGGAACAGCTTTAGAACTTGGTTATCGTAGATACCAAAAGCTCAAATGAGAAAGGACAAAGAAAGTGTCAGACCTGAAAGAAATGTGAAAGAAATTCAAGCGCTCAGCCCTTGTGCCTTTTAAGTCACTTATGACTCACATTTTTGACTGACTGAACTTGGCAGCATTGGTGATATTTTGGGTATATTTGTGGAAGCCCACAATAGTGGGTTTTGTCATCCTTTGTATTCAATAATTCAACACAGATTTTAGTCTTTTAAATTGTTGGAGTCCTTTGAGATCTTTTCAGGAGTGCGAGTTAGCTTTGAATTACTTGAAAAGTATTATTAAATAGATTATGTAAAGAAAGTGTGATCTCCTTTGGAGGTTTTCTATCCTTTAATAAGGGGCAGAAAGCCTGGGAGCAGGGCCAGAAGTAAGAAGTTGGCAGGGACTGTGCCTCCTATAGAAAAGGGAAAGGAATTTGGAGACTAAACCTGAGCAGACAAGGAGGTGGAGGAGAATAAGCCAAAAGCAGGGTATGCAGCTTTGAGGAGCAGGGGCAGAAGCAGTGGGAAGCAAGGCATCCCGTCAGCAGCCCTTTGACCAAACCAGACTGTACCTTCTCCTGCACAGCTGGAGCCAGCCTGCATGTGGTCTGAGCCGCGCTTCCCTGCCCTTGTCCCGTCCTCGGGGACAGCTCTCTGCGGAGCCGTGGCCCACATCGGCATCCCGCTCCTGCCCTGGCCGGCAGGTCCCCCGGGGCACGGTGGCAGCGGGAGCCCCGCAGCCGCCAGCCCCGGTGCTGGCAGGAGCCTGTTGCAGCCCTCGCACACACCTCCTGCACTGCTCGGGGCCCCTTGCGTAACAGCGCGGGCAGAAGGGAGGGTTTCAGCCTCAGCTCATCCAGCTGCCAGGAGCAGTCAGCAGAAACAACTAAGGATGCTCACCATTTTAAGTGTTTAGTATGAGGGTGAATCAGCTGCAAAGCTTGGCAGGGTCGAAGTACTGAACCCCAATAAACTGTGTTTTTATTAAATTAGAGTAAATTGCAGAAGTTAAATGTTTGACAGAGTTTTTCAGGAAATTATTCTGACGCTCGAAGGAGGGAGCACCATCTAAGCCTGCTTTCCATTCTTTGATTAAACTACATAAAATGCATTTGGATAAGGTGTGTTAGTCCTTAAAGGAGGTATTAAAATACTATGCAGTAATATTGTCTTATGTCAAAGATTCTTTATGAAATCAAATTATGTCAAATAAAAAAATTCGGTCATTTTTCAACCTCTCAGAGCTCAGCTCACAATTTGAAGAGTAGTGTTGAAAGGATGTTACAGATGAAGTAGTATAAACTCGGGTAGACTGCTTCTCAAAGTTGTGTGTGTTTTATACAAAAAACGGGCACTGACATTTAGCTAAAGCTCTTTGAATATTGGCAGAATAGTACCACAAGTAATAGAGCTGCAGTATTTTCAAGTGCAGGTGATTTGTCCTGGACCAGTCTCTCAATACAAAGGTAGAGACTTTAAACACAATGAACATTTTGTTTTTTTGTTTTACTCTGTAAATATGCTAGATTAATTTTGAATAAACAGTTACTTCATGCCCCATAGGGACAGTTCTCTGACTTGCTCACTTGTGCTTTGCTTAGCTATGATTTTCAGAATGTATAATTAATCAAACTAATGAACTTACAAAAGAAGTAAATAATATTATATTGTAATCTAGCCCTCTTGACTTTGCTTTTTGACCTTTTGAATATTTGAGTATTTTTGTCTTCAAAAGGCATGAAGGCAAATCCTGTAACTGCTTTTGGAGAGCCACCCCCAGCTTAGTGTCCTTTTGTCATTCTGAGAACCACCAGTGTCACAGTCTGTGAGGGGTCGTGTCAAGCAGGTTACAGAGCACATCACATCCAAAGTTGCTTTTGCAGCAGTTAAGACACACCCTGTGCTAATACAGGAGTGGTGCATAGTGGTTGATACACCAGACTACTCTTCTGTCTTCTTTTCCTTCCTTTCTTTTAACCATTCCATGTTTCCATACTAACCTTGTTACACTTTTCGTGACAAGAGAAACTTCAGAACTTGTGATAATTCCTTCACAGCACAGCTTTGACAACACCATCTTTTCACAATGGTGTGTAGGCTAAATGTAGAGGTGATGCAAAGGGTGTTGCCATCTCAGTTTGAATACAAGGAAGAAATGAAGTTTTAAGCAGGAAAAGCAGCTAGAATTGATGAGACAAACAGTATGTTAGCTGATAGCACCTGTAACTTCGCAGACATATGTGCCTGTGTAGGACATTAAACGAGGTATACCTCACAAATACAAGTTAATGCTGAACCCTAGTATGAAGTTTTTGAAGGGCATGCTTTACCACAAATGAATGGCCATGTGCTGGATAGGAAATCATTGTATCACAAACAATCTACTCACAGAAAAGAGGTAGAGTCTGAGAAGCTAATGTAATTTGTTAGTATATAGTCACGCATTTTTATTAAAAAGTAGGAATGTTTTCATGGGAAAGCCTACTGGAGTTTTCTTAGTAAGGGCTTTTCTTCCATTCTCCAAATCTTGTGCTAATTAGCCTCCTACCTGCTTTTTCCCGATGCCAATTCTGACTGTCTCACACCATGTTCAGTGCTTGAATCCCCTTCCTTCTGTCTTGTGCTGGCTGAAATCCATCTCTCTGCATGCTAAATATGTTAATTAATTTTCTCATACACTGGACTGATATATAAACTTGTTTTCTTTAATCACACATTGATAGCATCGTTTCTTACAGAGCACACGTACTTTCATACACGTTCTGCAATAACATAGGAAAATTAACTTTAGAGGCCATATCTTCCAATATATACTTCTCCATAGTCCCTAGAAATGGGAAGTATCAGTCAGCCAGAAATGCATCCTGCAGCAGTCCGTCTCTGGTTGCATCTCTGCTTCCCCTGTCCGTTTTCAGTGCAGTCTTTGAGCATGTGCAGGGAAGGGATTGCCACCATAGCAGTGATCAGTGGGATGATATTGTGAGGCAGAGCTGCTCTGCTGCAAAGTGCATTGCAGCACAGAGGAGTGGAAGGAATTGGTACAATCCGTGCAGAACGGTGCATTTGGGTTACATTGTCTGTGTGATGGGTCATTAGCAAATGACCAATTTGTCCCTGAGGAAAGCCCTGGTCTCTCCCAACTTTAAATGCTCTGTTTATGTAGTCTTGATGTCATTGAGGGTAGCAAATGATAACACTCAGTGATTACACTGGTGCAGCTTCCTGTCTACAGGAACGGCGAGAACCAGGTGCTGGAGATGTTTCAAGTAAGCATGGGTAGAAAAATATTTCCCCTGAATAACTCGGTGTTGCTTTTATTGCAGAAGAAATTAGGCTAGGCCTTAATCCAAAGTTTTAACATCTTTTTGAAAACCGTTGACAGTGCTTATATATTCTTGAAATGTATACAGAAGAGGTGAAGTTTCTGCCCTGAACACTTCCACTGGCAATGAATTCCATATTTCCAAATTAGAAAGTCTTGTTCTTTTTATGATATTTTTTTAACTGACTTTAGGAAGTTCAGATATTAATTTGTTAAATCGTCTCTCTGATAGCCTGAGACAAAAATCTGATCTTTATCCATCATAAAAACATACAGTTTTCCCAGTTGCAGTCCTTTTCTTACTTAGAAGAGTTTTTTCTTTGCAATTTTGTATCTTTCCTCTGCAGTTCCCTTTTTAGAAGCAATGACTCATAAACATAGAGTTGAGGTGAAGACCTATTATTTATTCCTTGAGGAAATTATAGTGTTTTCAGTGCTAATCTTCATTCAGCTCCCTGACTACCTTAACACTTTGTTACCTTTTTTGGTACAACGATCCGATGTTTCTGCTGAGCTTTCTCCAGTTAAATCAATGGACGCAATTTTTTTTTTTATTTGATAGAATTAATTTACAACTGTCATGTTAAAACTTTGCTTTCTTTGGCATTTTTGAACACTGTTTTATTTGCCTTTATGCTGTCTATTCAGCTTGATTGTTTAGGATTTCTGAAGCTTTCATGGCATTTTTTGGTTGACTTGACAGTTGCTTTATGTTACCTGCATGTATTTTTTATTTTTCTACAGATTACTGTTCCTAGGAGATTCAGTCAGAATTATGGGGCAGTTCATTGCCATAGTAAAAAGAAACTGTTTATTTTTTAGTCTTCACTTTATATCCAGATTTTGACTCAATATGATAATTGAATATTGGGCCAAAATACTCCTTCCTCATTAAGGGTGAGTTTTGACCAAGAGATCTAAACATTCCTATGCTACCTTAGCACAAGAGAATAATTCTGTGAAAAGCATGGGTTTCATAAAATTTAATTATCTTGGCTAGCCTCAGATTTTTTCATGTTTTAAAGAACTTTGTTGTATATTTATTCAATATACCAAGGCAAAATATATTGCAGTATTTCTTGTTTCCTAGCAAACAGCAAACCCATAGCCCTGTGCATGCTTTTGACAAGCATAGGGACATCCAGAACCCTTGGAGGCATCTTGCTCAATTAGGACCTTTCACCATCCCATTGCCTTTATTTCTGCTGCTCTACCACGCCCTTGCCTCAACAGAAAGGAAGCTGTTAATAATAATATAAATACAGAGTGGAATAAAAAAACCCCAAATATTAATTGAGTGGAAATCCTTTAGTTCAATTCTGTCAATGCCTGCTTCTAATCTTACTTTGCTATTTTTGTCTTTTTATTGCCACATAGTGTTCAGACCTCATTAGTGCTGTTTTGCTTCACTTCTAATAGATTTTCTTTAAATCCACTAATACTTTAAATGAGATTGCTCTTTTCTGGTGTCCAAGAATCAGGAGGGAATGTCCAGAAGTGGGTTGTTACAATGTAAAAATTGGAGTGTTGCTCCCACCAATGTCAGGTGGAATACTTGGTAGTCACACGGTCCTGACAGATGGCAACAAAGGTGGCTGATAAAAAGCTCTGACACAGAGGTTAGAGAGCAGAGAATTTGGCTTTTATACGTGCTCCCTTTTTTGTCCTTGTCCTTTGGAATGTGCTTTTGTGGAGGTTTGTTGCAGCAGGGCACCTGTCTGGGTGGGGAATTTGCGGATTCCGCAGGGCGTGCCACATGTGTGGGCACAGCAGAGTGTCCTCTGCGCGGGTGGCAGCTGTGGTGTGGCCACAGCACAGGTTCTCCTGTGAGCACCTTCATGGGTTTGAGCTGCTTTCAACCTGTCTGGCTTGAACCTCTGTTTGTTCTGAATAATCTTGGATACATTCAGAATAAATGAAGGTGTCTTTGATACATATTATGAAACTAAGAGGAAGATGGTCAGTTATTGTTCTAAATGGCTGGATTACAGGAAATCCTTGAAACACACATTTTGAATGATTCCTGTTTTATTTGAGCCGGTTGGCTTTGCTTTCACCAGCTTTTCCAACGTGACAAGCAGCAGACAGGAGGATGGGAAAGTCCAGGGAATTTGGAGTCACAAAGCTGCTGACTTGCAGTTACCATTTACCAGCAGGAAGGGGTTTATCTCATTACTTTCCCCTTGAGATCCAGCCCGGCCCACACACATACCAGAGTATTTAAATATGTATAGAAACTATTTTCAAACTCTTTTGAACCAAGTTTTCTTTCACCTCAGCTGGCTTCATTTCTGTGTCTTGGCCAATGGTCCTGCGTTGAACTTGTAATTCTTTTATTAATGTTTTTTTAAGGAAAACTAGAAAATCTGCTGACATAAGGAATTTTGTCAGTTTTATGAGTAAATTGTCTTTAATGTCAAATTATGTTGCAGGCAAATCATTTTCAGTATCAATTCAAGGCCTAAGTTCACATTGTATCCTGGAATGCAGCAGAATGCTGTGTAGCACGTGTCATGGAGAAACCTGCAGACTGTCTTTGAAAGAAACGTTCATACTCTTATTCTGAACTGTAGACCTCAGAGTGCTTTAAACAAAATCTAAAACTGTTAATGACAGAAAACCAGCGACCTAGAGTTAGAAGTTGTGTAAATTCTGTGGCAAAATAATTCAGAGGAATTTCTGAATATTGTCTGGAAAATGTTTAAGCCTTTTACCTCTGTAGAATCTGAGATTCCTGAAAACACTAGTGTTTTCACCAAGTAGATGCACTTACCTTGGCTTTTGAGCCAAATCTGCTGCCTGAAGATTGAGAGTTATGCAACTGACTGGTGAAATTAATTTGACTAATTCCTTCTTATAGAGAGTGGAAGGTCATAAATCAGTTTGGAAAAGAAGCATGCTCGGGGTTAAGCATGCAGGTACCTTATTGAAGGATGAGGTGCCATCACAGATTAAGTACCATCTTCACAGCAATCTTCTGTGTCAGAAGACAGAATGTTTTCTTTTCTCACACTGGGTTCTCTTTGAAGTTTAGTAGATCTCTGTGATGTTTTATGGAGAAGATGGAATGTGTAACATCATATGGTGATGGGAGTATAATAGTTACATAATTAATCTTTCTACACTGATTACTATGTATTGCCAACATTTTCAACATTCAAGTTTGAATATTTGGGTTTATTTTCTGTGTTTATACAACCCTCCATGGACACTGCAGGGGCATCTTGCTGGTACATTTAGAGAACCAAAAGGAAGGGCAGCTTTGAAAATAGTAGGATGGGAGCACAGCTGGGTTGGATGGTGACCAAGGATCTCAGAAGCTGTTTAGTGACTCACTGTCACACTGCAGTTCCGGAGCAGCCACTTTCTGGGACAGGCACACTGCTGACCCTGTGATGGATCAGAGCTGACTCGGGCTGCTTCAGAACTGTATATAGCTCAAGAGCCACACGTTGGTCCCTCTGGCACCGATTGCTCAAGTTTGTTGTGTCATGGTTGGTGGATATGGTGTTTTATCCCACTGCCTTAGTGGGGATTGCACCATATCCCTGTGATAGTCCCTGTGAAAGCACACAGATGAGAATGAAATAAAGAGACTTCACGATTTTCTGAAGTCTCTTCCCGTGCTCCTTTGATTCTACAGCCAAACTTGTTTACTGAAGTTCAGCTTCAGTTCTTAGTAGGCACTGAGCTCTCAGTGATGAATACTCATTAACACGACTTTTTGTGCAATTTGCTCCAAACCCATTTTTAAAATCAGTATTTATTTCTTGTGCCGTTGCTATGTGTAAGCTATTGACCTTTACTGCTGTTATTTTTTAGCACCTTACACCTGTCTTCTTTCCCTATGAGAGGAAAACCCGTGTGGAAGCCTGAGTTGTATTCCTTGTTCCTCCATATAGATCTTTGATTACATCAGAGATTTTAGCAGGTACAGAAGACACAAGCCCTGTATACTTTTCTGACTGTGAATGTCTTTTTGCCTACTGCAATCACAATTGCCTCATGTGCACTTTTTTAGTTGATGCTGATTCTTACTGACCTTAATCCCTCTTCTGAAGAGAAATGCCTGTCGAACCTTGTAATACTGTCAAAAAGCATGACATTCAGAGAATCATATTAGTGATGGAAAAGTCCTGTTAGGTCATCCAGTCCATCTCTTGCCAGCACAAGATTCTCCACAGGGATACTCTCTAATGCTCTGCCTACTTGAGAATGGTCTGTAGTTCTTCAGCTGGAAACCCTGAGACTGATCCGTTGTACATATAATTATCCCATTGCAATAATTCTCCTCTGTATTTGCTTAAACTTTGACCTGCGGACCAGTCAGGTAATACCTGACTGTTGATTCAGGGCATCTCTGTGTGTGTGTGGCTGTGGCGTATCATATCCAAAAGGCATGAATGAATACTGGCAAAATGACAAAATATTACCAATGTCTAAAGGGACACATGACTGAGCAGAGCAGCATCCTATTTCTGCACTGTCAGGCAGTACTTGCCAAGAAGCTGAGTATCAGTGGCTGTGTGTTTTAGTTTAATACTAAGGCAGCTGTCTTCTCAAGTATCTCAGTATTATACTGGGTAAAATTCTGAGCTTAGCAGAGTCATGTATTTCTTTCAGATTGCCTGGTCTGTAGAGTAGGATGTAAAGTTGTACATCTCATGATTGGAAGTAATTTGTGATACTGGAGGATCTTAAGTAAACAATTATGGACTGATATTTCTGAAAAGCTATCTAGCTCACAGCAGTCTCAACTGAATTCTCTCTATACATCTCAGAGTCTGTTTATTTCAAATAAATAAAATACATACCTTTTAGAAGTTGAGAGATTCCCAGGAGGAATACTGGTTCACTGGTCCTGGGCCGTAAGGCTTCTCGTCTGCCACCAGCCACGATGAGCTGGGGCTGAGCTTTGGAGCTTTTGATTTTGGAGGCTTTTAAGTGTTCATTTGTAATTGTCCTACTTGAAGTAAGGAGTGATTCTCAAGGAGTAGCCCATAACTCTGATAGAGGGTTTGGGGTTTGCAGTGTTCTCTGGGGCACTGAGGAGCACCCTGTGGGACCTCTGGCAGCTTTCTGGGCTGTACACCAGTAGTTATGTGTGTAGTGAGTAACCTGTGTGCTGGAACTGTGTACCAGCCAGGCGTGTTGCAGGCTCTGGGGACAGTCAGTGCCCTGAATTACATGTGTGTAATTAATCCTTAAAAAAACTGTCTCTTCCAGTGTAGGAAAAAGCTCTTAAGGGACAGCTAAAGTGGTTTTATTTGACTACTCAGTAATACATAGAAAAACTAATGCTTTAAAAGCTTAAGATTAATGATAGAAGATAGAATGTGCCTCCTTTTATTGTGTTTTGTCTCAAGGTGTACATTTTCCTGTTAAGAAAAATTGCAAAATCTTAATATTTTTTATTATGTATCCTGAAAGTGAAAATTAATAGCTCATGAACTTAAAAGCTGGTTTAATTGTGCCAAAGGAAAAAAATAGCCTTAAATCATCTCTTTTCTCGCCAAACATCATCTGGGAAGACTGTGTCTACCTCATGTGGCATCATCACAGTAATCTTCTGATGAGAACTTCCTTTTATTAGGCCCTTCAGGACTGAATTGTTTGAGTTGCTGGACACTGATCAGTGCAGCTCATAAACAGATCATAAAAGAGTGATTCATACTGAAGGGAAATTTTGAACTCCTTGTAAGGAAATGCTGGAGCAGGGACAACTATTGAAAATAGCTCTTTTTGTAGATCGATGGTAAAACATATGTGTGCAGCCCTCTTGTGACTTGAGCTATGGGAAGTGCTTCTATCATTATGACAGGTTCTACTCACAGAATCCTTAACAAAATTGGTCTTTTGAAATTGAAATATAAAGTTCAGTGTGGGCAAAAGTATTCTGACATGCAGGGTCAAAATAGGGATTGAGGCTAAGAAAGAGCCTTTCAAATGTAAGCTAATATAGCAAGTGTGGAAATCTATGTTGATGCAGAAATCTGGATTTTCATGAAATATTAGCTTTATCTGTATCATTTTCATCAGCAGAAGAAAACAAAAGAGTAAATGAAAAACTGTGCTTCAGTTTGGGCAGTTGCCATTGTTAGAGAAAATTAACCTTTTTTCTTCCATCTAGGATTTGAATTTACTGCCGACCTGAAAAACTGTAAAAATGGAACAGGGTTTTGAAAACACAAATCCTTAGTTTATTATGTACTCTCAAAACTTGGAGAGCAAAGTACTTATTTGAAACTGAAATGTCATGTAATTTATGAAGTTAATGGAAGGTAAAACTTTTGACATTCCTGAAATTTTAATCCTTCTGTAGTGCATGTGATTTCATGTGATCTCTCACCCTCTGAGAAACTGCTTCATTATCTTGCATAACAGTTTGGCAGATCTCCATCTTTGCTCTGCTGAATAAAGGAATAATGTTTCTACAGAAACAAGTTGGAGAATTTACAAGATGGAGAAGGAGCTCCAGGTTTAAAATCCAATTCTTAAATTACCGCTTGTTAGAAGCCAAGTTTTTTTACTGTAGTAATTTTGGTGATGGTATATGTTATATACATCTTATATTGGAGTAGTTTTTTTAGGAGCTGAATTTTACAAAAATTTTTTTGCAAAATATTTAGAAGCTGTTTGCATTTCTAAAATAACTAGCTATTTTTCTCTGTCTTTAGAATCAACTCGTTTAATAATGATTTCATTGTATTTTGTAGCTTTCAATTGGTAATATGATTATAGTCTCTTTTGTAACTTGTGCCAATATAAGCAGGATTAGAAGCAGATACCTGATATAGCAATTTTATTCTGTTGAAGAGTTGGCAGTTTCCTTTTTTTACCCAACGAAAGGTACTATTCGTATTTTCGTTACCTAACCTCTGTTCCTGCACAGGCAGGAGGTGGCACTGTCAGACTGAGGGGTCTGACCACATGTGTTGTGTGCAAAGGCCTGAAGCATCCCCTGGCACTGGAAATTTAGAAACAGCCTGTGAAAAAGCCCAAGGGGTCACAACAGACACAATGTCTGTTCAGTTGCCAGTGGAATGTGTAGATAGCACTCTATACATTGCATATTGTATGGGTTTTTCCTTCTACAGGGACAGATTCAGCCAAATGCAGTCCAGAAGTGCAATTAATGTTCCATAATTGATAATCATAATTCTGAAATGCCAAATTTTAAAGCAAGTATGTCCAGTTTGTGCAGCAACTCAAAAGCTGTGCTCTGACTTCCATTGCTGTTGGGTTTCAGTTTTAATAGTGGTAAAAAGAAGCTCTTCATTCTTCAGGTCTGAAAACCCCCCAAGGCATTGCCTTGGATGGGTGCAAGCATCCATTTGTGTATGTGCACATGTATGGAAACTGGAAATCACATGGGTTGGCTCAAAATGCCAATTATAAAATATTTATTTTACTAGTAAACAAATCAATAGCAATCAGTAAAGGATTCATTACATTAATAATTTACATTCACGTCATGCAATTGATTTAGTTTTTCTGGATGCAATTAAAATTGTTTCAGCAGCGCTTAGATAGTTTTAATTTGATTTAATGAATTAATGGATGAATCTAATTCCTCAGAGTGTTATTTAAACTGATTTAGATATGTCTACACTAAACTGGGTATGAAGGTAGTTTAATTAATTTAGAACACTACAGCAAAGTTATTCCATTTACGCAGAAATAGCAGCTACAGTTTTATTTTGTCTTTGAAGTGGTGTGGTATCAATCAGAGACATTCCTACTTTGATTTGTGTGTTCTGATGTAGGAATTCTGGCCAGGGTGTGAGTGCTGCACTGGTGACAATAACCGTCCACTAAGGAGTCAATCCAATTCTCTGAAATATCTGTATTCACTATTGATCCAGTAAGTTTAGCCACCTGCACAGGCTTTTTGCTATCTGCAAAGTAATCAACACGTGAAACATTTGTTCAATTATTGCTGCATTAGCTGCTCAGTTGGAAATTTCATCTCTCTTTTGGGAATGGAAATTCAAATCTTGAGAGAAATTAGGGGCTTTATACTCCTAGTTTAACACTTGGTTCCTTTGTTCTGCTAGACTACCTGAGTAAGTGAGTAGTTCCTGCCCTGAAATGGAGTCGAAATAAAAGCCAGTGAACTACAGCACCAGAAGGCAGGAGGTTTGTCCCTCTCTGCTGGGAAATGGAGGAACAATCGCCCTTAATGTGGGTATTTCCTTGCTCCAGCAGAGAGATGAGCTTGCTGACAGTACTGCTGATGAACTGGTGGTGTCCTTAGGATATCTAGGAAGTTTCTGTTAAGTAACAGTATCCAAACTTGGCAACATACAAGTGAAGTACTGGTACTAAGACTGGTCTTTTAAACCAAAATAACTTGCCATTGGCTAAAAATAAGGTTTCTAGATATGACAGAATGAGCCCTGGTAGAAAAACATGCCAGTTGGACCCACAAAGGCTGTAAACATTTTGTGATATATGCCAACTCCATTTAGATTTTCTTTTTAAAAAGAGAGGGGACAAGTAGATGCAGCAGACTGATGTAATATTTGGTTTACACTTCATGTAAAATCAGAGGTTTTGTGATGGTTGTGTTTAAGGGCATATACTGCCCCCTTTAAACAAATAATTCTGACTACAGTCACATTTAAAAGACACACCAGATTTGTACTCTCAGAGCATAAACATGGCTCTCAACAGAGAAACCAAAACTTAGCTTATTGCCTGTGTTACGTATTAGTACAACTAAAGAACCACCAAATGGAAATCTCAAGTTTCCAGAATTTTATCTATTTTATTTTGTGTCTGAGTCCAAGCATGTTTTTCCACTACAATATTTTTCCCAAGTAAGTTCATTAGGTAACAAAGTGCAGATGGCTGTGATACCCATCCTCTCCAGATGAGTTTGGGGTGAGGTATAAAGTGTGTGAAACTAGTCAAGGAAGTAAAGACATTCTGTTTATTTTCAACACTGAAATGTACCCCATGGGAAAGTTTCTTTTTTAGGTTCCTGGGAGCAGTTACACTAGTGCTTAGTGAGCTTTTCTACTTTCATTTCTACTTTTTTGATCTACTTTTAATCGTCCCACTTATTTATCACTAATGCTCATGAAGTGAAAAATTAAAATTCTTGCCAAAGGGCAAGATGCCACCCTTAAAAGTAGCTTCTGTTGGATCTGTCAGTTGATAACTCAGTAATGCATGATTTTTTTTCTAGGTCATTTGAGCATATGAAGCAAAGATCTTGCTGATGATGCGACCGGTATCTTTTGTCCTATGTTATTTTATCAACTAAAGTATTTCATCTCTAATTTCATTGAGGTTGAGTGAAATACCTGGGAAGTATAAGGCATGAGATGTGTATGTGGCATACTGAGGAAAAAGATTTTTCCAAAAGCAAGAAGATAATCAAGGGCTAAGAAAATCTTTTTTTGAACCGAGATGATATGAAGAAACAGACCCTAAAATTAGAAAGGTAATAAAATAATGCTCACAGCAATAACACTGAAATTTTGAGAAGTGATTAAACAGACTGAAGAACAGAAAGACACACTTTTCAAAAAGCAGCTCTGATCATAACTGCACAGAGAAAAGGACTAACTTAAAAGAAAACACAGAAGAAAAAAATTATCCTTCTCTATTGTACATTTGACTTTAGGTGATCAATGCAAAGCATCTCTTGAAAAAATGCTAGAAATTACTTGCAGTAAGTCCTTATCCATTTGAAATACACAAAAATGATAGAAATCTCATTTAAGAGCAATTACATTGGAGGCTGTCTTTAAGTGGAACCCTTATGCAAAGGATGAAATTCCACAGATTCCTGGCATTCTCGTTCTGTCAGTACTCCTGGCTTTGGTAAGGACCTGAGGAGCTGGGCACGCCTGCCTTCCAAGCTGTGGGTTACTTACAGGGCTCTCCATGGAATGGCAGCTGCATGTCAAAACATTTCTCCACCAGGAATGGCTCTTGGGACAACGAAATTGTTGTTACCAGCCTGCCAAAAAGAGTCCTGGTAAGGAAAAGTAAAATCAAGCGAAAGTAGAAAGGTGGTTTTTTTTTGCTTTCCTTTTATTATTCCCCCAGGGAAGGGTGGAGTCACAGGGAATAATGGTACACATTTCCTTTAACATTTAGCAACAAGTTGATTCCATGAGCAGAATAAATATCCTGTGTTCCCTTAATATCTTGCAGTTTGTATTTCAGGGTGATTTCAGAAGTGGGAATGCTTCGTTGAATTTTAAGTCACGGCATATCTGTTTGTATAAGAGAATAAATAACAAAAATTATTTTATATTCTTTAGATTTTGATTGAGATTTTTTAATGTCATTTGAAGTTTTAAAGCAAATTATAAAAGTAACATTTGGGCTTAATTTAATCACAGTTATAATCTCCAGACACCTTTGTAGAAATAAGTGAGGCTTATCTTTGAAATATAAAGGACCTCTCCACTGCTTTGCACACCTGGTACCTAAGACCAGTTTCCAGGATAGGCACTTTCAGCTAATGTTGCAGTTTTGTATTTTGGCTTCCATTGTAACTGTAGATGGTTCAGTACTACCCTGGTTACTGGCCTATGCCCAGTTCCCCCTGGCTGTCAGTGAGATTGTGTGGGGATAGTAGATCCAGATATTTGAATCTTCAGCGTAAAAATCCATCTCCAGGATACCAAAATGCAAAGGGAAAAATCCAATTTCCATCACTGTTGGTAGAATTCGAGGAGTGCTGCAAGAGAGCTTGTTCAGTATCTGTAGGAATGATGTGCTGATAGAGTCACAATTCCACAGGCAATCGGGAAAAAAATGTGTTGTGCTAATAATGGTTTCTAAGTTAAAAGAGGTCAAGCAAAATGATTTACTGATGTCTCTTGTTTTTTATTCTTCTTCTCATTTTTATTCTTCATCTCTTGAGTTGAAGCACTTTATTCAGATTACAGACACCTCCTCACTGTTTATATTCACACAGAGAACCAGGGGTTTTTGGGCATGTATTTGCTATTAGCACAATGATGGTCTAGCATGAAACATTATTATTTCCAATCTTATATAGAAAGCAAAATGTACATTCTTGTCATATAAAAAATGGCACTTTATATATGTTAGGTAAACCTCTTGAACAATTTCTAAAATTGCATGTCTTCCTTTTAGTTATGCTTACTTTTAAATATAAAATCTGTGAGACAGAGCTTCTGCACTCCTTACTTAATTTTTGGGAACCACTTTTTTGTGGTTATTTCAGAGGAGACTTCCAAGTACCATGTCAGAACAGTCCTACCTTGCACTGCACTAGTCTGAAATAAAAATTAGCTAGTATCTGCAGCATTCTCTCAAAACATTGTCCCAATGATTTCTCTTTCAATTAATTGCCCCTCTTGTGGAATTATTCTATAGTTTTAATCGAGGAAGAGGAAGAAATAAGACTACCCTGTTCCTCCAGTGGCTCAGTGGTAACATTTGCAGCCTTTGCTGGTTGTTTGTCACTGCAAGAAAAAGTTATCATGTAGACTGCAGAAAACTTTCTGGAAATGACTTCATTACCTAGCAGTCATCTTTATCTTGAAAAAAAGATACCTAAGGAGGAGGAGTATATTGTCTTCTCCTTCAGCCCTCCCTATCGGTAGCTCAAGGAAAAATACATCAAAAACTGTGTTAGAGAAATCGAGAAGGCAAGCTCTCTTTGTTTGTATGAATCCAATTTCTTGTTGCTGTAGCAAAGTCCTTCTTCAGAGGCTGAAAATGAGCTGTATAAGGAAAAGCTGCTGAACCTGAGTGGTGCAGTGGCATGGACCAGCTTCCAGCTTCGTGCTGTTTGCTGCTGTTTGCAGGGAGACCTCAGCTGGAGAGAGCCCCTGGGTGTGCTCAGAGCTGTACTTGTGTGGCTGTGCAGTGAGAGGCAGTGCCTGCCCTGGAGAGTTGACTGAGTTAAATATAAAAGATAAACAAAGCAAAGGAAGGAAACATGCAAATAGTTGTTCACCAGGACAACAGGAGAGCCATCCAGGATGCTGCTGGACCTCTGGGCCAGAGGTCTGTACACTAAAGGAGAGTGCTTTAGGGAAAAAATAAAGGAAAAATACCAAAGTGGGAGCAGTAAACTAGTTTTGTTTTTTTTTTTTTTTTTATTTTGAGAGGGTCAATACTCTGGCTTTACAAATGCCCCCCCTAGATTTAATTGCTGATGATTTATGTCTGTTCTGTGGAATGTTTATTAATATATAATTAAAAAGCACTGTCCAAAGTGGACTATGTTTGGATTGAGATTTTCTGAAACGTTAGGAAAATCCTCCAGATGGCAGAATAACTGCTTCAGTGTACATGCAGTAGATGGGGATATAGTTTTATCCCTCACTACAAAACACCCCTGTTATTGAATTGAGTAAAAGACTTTTTGAAAGCAGTTTTGACCAGAGCCTGTGGGAAATTACACAGATTAAGTAATACTTGCTTGTTTTGTTCAGGGTGCTGACTGAGTACCCTTGTTCTATTCTTAAATAGCAAAAAGGCAGAATCAATCTTATCTATATGTGGAATGGTGTAAAAGATTTCGTTAACAGCACAAAGAAGGTGCATGTACAAGGAGTGTGTCAGATGTTTCCAGGTCATGTTGCACATTCCATTTACTACTCCCAGAACAGCAATAGTGGTAGGAATTCTTCAAAATTAAACACAACATGAAGGAAATTCTATTTTGGCACTTGTCTTTTATTTAGTGCCCTGTAATTGCAACAGAAAATTAAATCTCCATTCCCTCTAGAAGTCTCCCTTGCTTAATGTCTCTCAATGAAGTTGTATGAAAACATTAATTTGATATCGAATTTGTCATGTATGCCATCGTGTGCTTTGAGTCTTCTTATGTCTATCATCTCTCAGCTTCCTCAAGAGACTTCTCTGGATAATGTGCAATCTCTTTATATTTTCAGGATTTCTCATTCATTAGCCAGTAATATGGACTTAAATTTCTAAAGAGGTGGTCATACCATGAAATCATTAAATACATTTCACATTTCTTCTAATGCAATTTTGCTGCTGGGAGCAGCAGAAAAAAAGAAGAGAATTCTGTAACTCTCCAAGTCCTTACACATCATCAGCATTTATGCTGCAGGTAAGTGATAGTCCATCTGCCACAGAATGAGAGTGTCCATGCCATCTTAGCATCTTCACTTTGGCTCCTTCCTTTGTGGAGAGGCAGCAGGTAAGATGCATGGATGCATCCCTCCACGCTTGCTTCTGAGCCCTGCATGATGGGAAATGATTTCTGAAGCAGCAGATTGATGAATAAAACATGAAATACCGCTGAAAGATGCTTGTCCAGGGCTGTCCCTTGTTTAAGTCCAGGCTCTGCTCCGAGGAGCGTTTTGACACATCTGGATGCACAGCATGTTTGCTGAAGGCAAACAGAGCCCACAGTGACGAGGGACAGCTGGGGCCTGCTGGCTCAGCACACGGGGGGCTGGCACAAGGTGCTGACACCGCAGCTCCCAGGTGATCACTCCACTGCCTGTGACATTAGAAATCAGCACCAAGTTGGCTGAGGAGTCATTCATGCAAACTCAGGGGATGAGAAAGCAAAAGGGAAACTGCAGCTGCCTCTGGAGAAGAGGCTCCTTGGGAAAGCTGCTCCATCAGAGAAGTTTGGGCCAGTTGGTTTGCATTCCTCAAAGCAAGTGAGAGTAATTCAGATTCAGGTTTGTACTCTGTCAGTTGCTATGCCCAGGTGTCGAGAAATCTGAAAATACACACAATTGTATCTGAATTCACACAGCTTTTATAAATGCATCGGGCTTTCTTCATATTCACTCTTATTCTTTCTATCCATTTTTTTTTTTTTTCTGATTCCAGGGAGATCATCAAAAGGAGGGAAAGGAACACATGAAGTTCCATATGATTTTTAGCCATTGTTTATCATCTCCTTATACAAACATCTTCAGTAGGTATTTTTCATTGGTATAAAGAAAAATGTGGAACACTTGAGCAACTCAAGCCTTTTCTTTTTTTTTTTTTTTCTTTTTTTTTTTCCTTCAGCATGCATTTCATGGTTTGGCAAGTAAAAGTTGAAATAAATATTTTTTAGGTTAATGGCACATTACATTTAATTAGAGCACAAATGCAGTTCTAGAGGTTTTTTTATTTGGTCAGAATTCTAACTATAGAATTAGGTCCTGGGACCTCCCTCACACTTGTAAATAGTTTGCGAACCAACAGTAAATATGTTTGAAAAGCATTAATTCCTGCATTAATTTCAACAGAGTATGAATAGTTGCTCAAAACATCCACAGAAATGTTGTTAAAATGGCAAATCACATTTGATACAAACTCTTTGCTGTTACATATCTGGACCAAAACAGGCAAAGGGTGTACAGATTTAAGTTAGCCTTCAGCATTTTGTGTGTGTAACTTACATACTTTATCTGCCAAAGGACTGTTTTAACAATTCAAAATGAAAAGCTCTGAAATGTGGTTCTCTTTGGAAAAAAAGAAAGAGTTTGCCAAAGGAAGACTTTTAGTGTGTGCTGCAAGCTCCAGAGAGGTGCCACAATGATGGGGGCCGGGGAGAAATCTCTGCATCCACCAATTTGGCAAAATATTTAAAAGGCTTTAGTTAGGTAGAGCTACAGTATATAATATCTTGAAATTAAAATTACAACTAATTAAATAGTACATAGCCAAAGAAATTTAAAACTGGTGTGTGCTGCTTCTCGTGTGATTTGTTGGTAGAAATGACATTGAATGGTGAAAGTGCTTTATTAATAATTAAGTATATATCACTGTGTAAATGAGATGATTTTAACTGTGGTTTAACCTTCATATCTCTCAATAGTTGGAAGCTATAAATAGATACTTTGAAAGAAAGCAGGAAAAACTTTTAAAATTATTTAGAAATTAATTTGCTTAGAAAATATTGTGGTAGATAACAGATTCAGAGAGTTAATTGTTCTGCTTGGAATTATTTAATATTTATTTTAAGACAAATTTAAAATGTAACAGGCAGACATTTCAGTTATTATTACGTGGATTTTAACTTAGCTGGAGTCATCACCACCAGCACAGACGACAGACTCAGAGAGGGCTGCAGGATTTTAGCAGAGAATAAAAGGCAGTTTAGAACAAGAAGAGAATGAGTTAAACTGTGTTTAGATAAGTTGGATGTATTCAAGTTGGCAGTTTCTGTTGTAACTCATCCTACACTACTCACAGAAGTAGCTGAAGCAATTTCTGAAACATTAGCAATTATCTTTGAAAACCCAGGGGGGGTGGGGGGCGAGGTCCTGGTGGTCTGGAGATGCACATGATGCTGGATCTCTCTTTAGACAGGAAAAAAAGAAGAATTGAGGAATCCTAGGCAAAACTTTCATTAGCATCAGCAGGATACGAGACCAAGCTGTTGAACAACCATCTTGAACATAGCGAGGAGGTAAAAACGTTCAGTGTTGCTTTGTGATGTGCAAGTATCAGTGCAAGTTCCTTGCTCTTTTCCATAGGTAAGTAGGTAAGAGAAAGTCCAAGTGCTGTCATGTATCTGACTTTAGTGAGGCTTTGAACTGATCTCTGTGTAGCATTCTGATTAGCAATCTAGTGAGGTAAAAACAGAATTCCACTGTACAGGTGTTCAAAACAACATGCTCAGCATCCAGCTACCAGTGGTTTGCTGCCAGGAAGGGGAGCTGGGGCAGATGGGGTTCAGCAAGTCCTTCCATCCCTGTGGGGACAGTTTTCATGCACAGTTTAAGGGAGCAGTGAGTATGCTTATAAATCATCTGGATAATAACAACCTGAAACTGCTTCTAAATCCTTTCTTTGAGGGGCAGATGGAGTTTAGAATTCATTGAAGAAATAATCTGAGATCAATAACATAGTTCAGTAAACACAAAAGCAGACAAAGAATAAATCAGATGCAAAACATTAAATGAAGAATAACTGCTTGGCAGCAATAATGCAAAGGAAGAATGGGGAATTGTGAAGGGCTGCAAGCTGAGTGTGTCAACACTGTGATGCTGTTTCAGAAAAGCAAACATTGTTCTGCAGTATATTCATAGGCTTGCCAACATCAGATGCATTGCTGTGACCTCCTCTGTGGCAGGAGTAAGGCACTTGCTTTTTGACTCTGCTATTAGGAGGAAAACACTGAAAACTTAGTGTACAGCAAATCTGGGATGTTTACAAAAAATAGCCAGATGGGGTTTGCTAAACCTAGAAAAGGGAAGAAAAGAAATATCAGCTTTCAAATAGGTGAAAAGCTGCTGAAACATAACGAGCACCCATTGTTCCCCAGGACCACTGGCTGTAGGGTCAGAGATATAAAGTGCTTTGTTTGCAGCAGAAGTGACAGACACAGGTCAGCACAAAATCCATCATTTTGTCTTCAGTCCCCCATCACATTTAAGCAAAGTCATGGACTGTGGTTTGTGCTGAGGTACACATGCATGTACTGTGTTTTGGAGATTTTTGAAAACAAGTCTGAAAAACACCTGTGGGGGGTTTAGTTGTATTTATCTGGACACCCTGGGAGAGAATGGACAAAATCATACAGAACATTTTAATGAAATAAAGGCTGGGGTTTGCTCTACAGCCTTACCTGATTCTTACCAGGTCAGGTACAGTCTTGCCAGGTCATTTGTTGTCATCTAGTAAAGGATGAGTCCCCAACAAAGATGGTGATGAGCAGGGCAGCATCTCCAGAACAATTCCTGTGACTCACAGCTTGCTCCTAGTGGCTTCTTGGGAAAAAGGAATGGACCTTGGCTTGGGTGCATTGTCCTTCAGGCTGTCAGTCAAGCTCCGATGGCCTGGATGGTCTCTTGACATCTCTTACAGCCTCTAATTCTATGATTCTCTGCTTATTTAAATGTCATTTTCTGTGGTCTTACTTAGAGGCTAAAACAGCAAGTTCTATTTAGACTTCACGGTTCATTGACTAAAGAACCCATTCTGGTCTGTTGGTTTACTGTGGGTGATAAACATGTAGCTAGTCAGTGCTTGATAGGGAAAAAGAATATTTTTTCAGCATTCAGGTTAAAATAATTCTTTGTTTCTCTGTATTTCCCTAAAACAGAAACTTGGAAAAGTTTAGAATACTAACAAAATTATGTTTAAATATTGCTACAGTTGATGAGAGAAAAGTATGTGAAATATGAACCTGTATGGTAAGGTAATTAAACCTCCTGCATGTACCTTTTCCACATTACTGAAAAAACCCAAATGTTGCATCTTAAGGGAAACTGTGACTGTAGCAAACAATTTTTAATGACTGACTTAAATTAATTAAAATTAGTGTTTTGCTAAACATACCTATCAGGCTGTTCCACACACAGAGGTATCACTCAGGAGCTGGACTCCACAATCCATGTGACTGCCCGCTTTCTCTCATGCTGCTTTGGCACTAGAAGGGCCAGTTACTCAGCTGGTGTGTCCTGGTGAGGGTCTCACTGCACCAAAACACTGCAGTGATTTTGACTGCTTGAGCATCTTTACTGAGACCTGCTGTAGACACCTTGAGTTCTGCAGTAAGGTTTCAGTAACAGCTAAACACATTTTGCTTCCTCAGGACCAATCTGCCTGGGTTAGCTGCATTCCTGCATGTTCAGAGCCCAGGCAGATGTACAGATAAGATGTGTAGGGCAAGCTTGCATTTGATTGCAGTTTTTCGAGTATACTGGACTGAAATATGTGAGTTGAACTCCCTCATGTGAATGATGTAACATGAATTCTCTGTCTAGTTACGTTACAAAAATATTCCTTGTAGCAGCTTGCAGGCTGTTAAAGCACAGTGTAGAAATCTTCCCTGAAAAGTGACATTAAATCATTTCTTATCACTTGCTGTTTTAATTTAACAGTAAACAAGATTATGGAATGATTGCCTTCAGACTTCTAGCCTAGAATATTTTGAGGAGAGGGAGAACGTGATTAGAGGTCACAGTCTGGGAAGCTGAGTGATGCTCTTAGAGAATGACTGCATTAGGGTACATGGAAAAAGTGCATCTCTCTGGGATAGTGTGCTTTCCCCAGACATGGACTACATAAAGTAAAAGGGCTTTTAGTGTAGGCAGAGCAATTAAGATTCCCCTAGGTGGAGGTATATCATTATTTTGGAAAATAAGAAGCATCATCAAGAAATTTCTTACTGATTTTCTGAGTGTTGAGAGAATTTTCCAGTTTTTGATGTGTATTCTTTAATACTGAGTATTTCTGGTTCCTATCTTGAGTTTTCTAAGGGGTCAAAAATCCTATAGAAATGGAGAAGGTGTCTTACAAGATAGTATTAAAAGCATGGATTATAGTAGCAAAGAACCTACACAGCTGGTAGAATATAAAAACAGAAACAGCTTTATGCACCTTGGGGTGCAGGCAAGCTCCTTGCGTTTCACTGACATCCAAGGTTTGATTCAAAGCTGAGTTCCAGGAGTGGGAGAAATTTGTTTTTAGTGGATTGTTGAAGTGTTTGTTTTGTTATTGATGAAAAAAAGATTGAGATAAGCAAAAACACTTCCTGGAAAAAGGTGGAATATAAAAATATAGAGGTTCACAGGACTTCCTCTCTCAAATGACGTAGTTGAAGTGCTGCTGTAGAAGATAGTTGCCTGATACGTGGTTGTTCCTGGAATATTACACATTTCTCAGTTTAAATGGTAAGGTGACATGGTGCCCAAGGATGCAGAGTCTTGGAAACTGCAGTACACAAAGTCCCCGAGCTGAAATTGCTCCTCATGCTCAGGCCGGTGGGAGGATTTGAGGCCGTGCCAGATGTCCGGCCTGCTGTGAGGGCAGTTCCTTGAAGGCTCTGCTGGGGCCTGCTCGTCACCTGCTGTCCCTGCAGCGCCTTCCACGTCTGCCCCACGGGGGCAGGATCCACAGTCTGTCTGTCTGTCTGTCTGTGCCCTGCCGTGGCCACGCTGTCTGTCTGTCTGTCCGTCTGTCTGTGCCCTGCCATGGCCATGCTGTCCGTCTGTCTATGCCCTGCCATGGCCACGCTCCCTGTCCGTGTGTCCTGCCGTGCTGCCGACAGCGGCAGACCTGAGCCCTGCCCTGAGGCCCCGTGGCCCTTTGAGATGCCGGCCGTGTGGTGTTTCTGTGCCGAGAACGGGGCAGATCTCCACGGTCCCGAGCACACCCTGTGCAGCCGGCTCAGGTGAATTAAACGCCCAGCACGCTGTGGGTCGCTCCGCAGAGCAGATGGGCTGTCTGTGTCTCTGGTGCTGTCTGTGGCCACGAGTGGGGCTGCCTCAGCAGCTGAGGAATGACAGTTCCCTGGGCTGGAGGCTCCTGGTCCTCACACTGCTGTGGTACCGTGCCGCTGCCACTGAATGCAGCAGCACTTCTGAACTGGGAACAAACACCAACGTCCTGGAGGAGGAGTACTTACATTCATGATTTCCCACTGCATTTGCAGAGGCAGAAAGTGGTTGGCAGTAATGACACCGACTTCAAAAGAGACTGAAAAGATATGTGTCATTAATAAGATCTGCATAGCTGCTTCTGTTGATTGCACTGAGAACTCACTGAGAGAACTAATGTAAGTAGCAGGATATTCCTGTAGTAAGGATTTACTGAAATAAATCTGCCTAATTCTATTTCATTTCACCTGGGCAGCTGTGCCTGATTACTATGTCCCATGTGATGCTTTCCTTCATGCCTTTGTACTTGTGACACTGCAGCTCAGCCCTTCTTTGCCTATGTTAGCAGCAAACTTGGAATTCATCCTTTTACAAAAATCAATTAAGCCAGCTCCTGTTCTCTGCAGTGGTTGTGTAACTTGAGATATTGCATTATCTGCTAGGCAAGAATGGCTGTGAGGGCGTTCAATGTGCTTCAGTGAGTCCCAGGAACTCAAAGGAAGGATCCAGTGGCCCAGCTGGGAAAGAATGTGACTGGCTAGCAATCAGGAAGGTTATATTCTATAGAAGAAATTTGAAAGGTGACACAGCCCAATGTCTGGAATGCTGAAGTAGAAAAAACCCAAGTAGGCACCTTCCTAGTGACCACAGACAAGCCCACAGCTGTCAGAAGCACACTGCATACTCCCCCACTGCTTCCCCATGGTGACAGATGTCCTACTTTTGCAATTCAACACTCTGGTCATGCTAACTTATAAATTATACAAGGAAAAAACACAAAAATCAGTTCACCCATCACTGAAAAGAAGCTACCTCTAGGCTGCAACATTGTCACTGTTTAATCGGGAGGGCCAACTATATAGAGCACTTAGAACTTCAGGAAAATATTAAGTGTAAGATAATGATTGATTTTTAAAAAATGACCTGCTAATACATTGCATGTATGGACACCCAGACATGTGTGAATTGCTTTTTCATGGCCATGCATTTCCAAGATACTTTTTCCTTTATCTGATTGAAAGCAGAACCTTACTGCCTTATCCAGTGTTGACCTGAGGGAAACCAACTGGTTAACTGGATGATAACCATGAGCATTTCTAGTAACACCTGCACCTTCTCCCTGCTGACATTTTATACAAAGAGATAGTGAAGCTAATCCTGAGTCATTTAAAGGAAACTTTTTTTCAACAACTCTGATAGCAAAAATATATTTGCTTTGATTTATGAAAATTTAAAATGTTTTGGGCATAGGGGATCAAACTTTGTGCATACTTAGTAGTGCTTTTTTTGCATTATTTATGTCAACTGCAAACAATAGCAGCAGTATTTATACTTGGGAAATAAATTGTGCAGTTCAACATGGCCTGAGCTAGCTGTCTGTAAAATAAACTTTCCCCACTCTGAAAGATGTAAAAATACCACAACAAAAGATGTTCTGAGAAAATATTTGGATGGAGAAAAGTACATGGGAGTGGCAGACCAATCCTGGAAAATAGTGCAGTGCTATTTTCTAGTGATACACAAAAGTAATTGGCAAACTTTCAGGTATTGGGGCTTGAACTTGGGTGGGAATGATATTTTAATGTAACTGCCTTTTCCATTTACACAAGAAGCAGCAAAAGCTCAAAAGTTATGAAAGAAAGGGATGGATCTAACTCTCCCAGTCCACTGAACACAGTGAAAGGCATTGGACCTCCTTTTCTCATTTTCATTTGAGATAACAAATATCAGTTCATATGTTTAGAAATAATTAATCCATCCATTATTTTTCTGAGTGGTGCGCAAACATTTTTATTAATTTGAGTATCCTGGTACAGACAAAGCAGAAAATTTAGATGGGCTCCTCTCCTGTTCTTCTCCTTTCCTCTCCCTCTCCTTCTTTTCGTGGCGTAGTCCCACATTTACATCACCACATCCCACACAGTTCCACAGATGTGGCATTTTGGACAATAAAGATCCAATGGCTGTGGTGGCTTTGCCATAGGCGGATATTTTTGGAAGTGCTCAGTTTCTGTGCTTGCTTTTCATTTTCTGTGTAAGTACTATGAAGTTACTGACCTAGCCTTTCCTCCATATTCTCCTGAGGTTAAATGCCATACATGGTTTCCTGCAATCCTAGTAGTAATTTCTTTGCACAGGGCCTGGTGGGAGAAGAAACAGTTTGCAGATGACATTTAGAGAATGAGATGATGGCATATGTTCAGGACTAAATGAAGTTGTCAGACACTAATTGATTCACATGTCAACCTCTTGCTCTTCATGTAAGGTGGATAGGGACTATTACAGCTTGCAACTTGTCTAGGGCAAGGATTGTTTCCAGTGTTTGGATATTCTTGTTGATTGTCTCTGCATTCTATGCGCTGCAATAGACTAAGAGACCAGAGGCTTTAGTTTTGATATGCATTTAAAGATCATAGAATTATATAATGGTTTGGGTTGGAAGGGACCTTAAAAATCATTCCAGTTCCATGGTGTCAGCATGGAACACCTTTCACTAGACCAGGTTGTTCAGTGGCCCAGCCAGCCTGGCCATGAACACCTCCGGGGTGGGGCATCCCCAGCTTCTCTGGGCAAACTGTGCTGGTGCCCAACCACCCTCTCAGTAAAGAATTTCTTCTCAATATATAAACCTATATATATAAACCTACTTTCTTCCAGTTTGAAGCCATTTCCCCTTGTCCTGTCATGCTATGCTCTTGTAAAAACTCTTTCTCCCACTTTCTTGTCAGCTCCCTGCAGTTACTGGAAGGCTGCAATTAGGTCACCCTGAAGCCTTCTCTTTTCCAGGCTGAACAATCCTGATTCTCCCTGCTTTTTCTCATGGGAGAGGTGCTCCATCCCTCTGATCATCTTGGTGGCTTCCTCTGGGCTCTCACTCTGCTGGTCACTGTCCTTCCTGTGCTGGAGGCTCCAGGGCTGGATGCAGCACTGTAGGTGGGGTCTCACCAGAGCAGAGGGGCAGAATCCCCCCCTCCCCTGCTGCCCATGGTGCTTGGGATGCAGCTCAGGGCACGTTTGGCTCTTGGGGCTGCAAGGGCACATGGCTGGGTTGTGTTCGGGCTCTCACTCACCAGGACCCCCAAGTCCTGCTCATCAGGGCTGCCCTTGATCTGTTCACCCCAGCCTGTGCTGATGCTGGGGGTTGCCTGGACACAGGTGCAGCACCAGCACTCGGTGTCGTTAAACCACATGAGATTCCCATGGTCCCACTTCTTCACCTTGTCCAGGTCCCTCTGGATAGCCCCATCCCTCACGTTTGTCAACTGCACGTCTCAGTTTGCATCTGCAAACTTGCTGAGGGTGCACTCAATCCCTTTGTCTGTGTCATCAGCGAGGATATTAAATAAAACTGGTCCAAATACAGACCCCTGAGGGACCCCATTTGTCACTGATCCCTGTTGGGGCTCTGAGCCGCTGACCACTAAGATGAATAGTGATGGAATTCTTGGTTGTTGCTTCTGTCAAAGTAAACTTGTCTATGTAATGCGGTTGAGTATATAGCTGTCACTGCAAACTGTCTTTTGGAATTTCCCATAAAGGTTTGATTAGGACAGCCAGAGTTGAGATTCCTTTCTGGATAGATGCTGTGCTTGAATGACTTTGGAGAAGAAAAAAAAGCCCTGTCTTGAAATGTTCTGAAAGTATGAACAGGAAATGCATACTTTTCACTCTAATTCTTTCAATGAGCTTAATGTAAAAATAACCTGCTATTGCTGTAAGGTTAATGGTGCAGGCAATTTTCACTGGAGCTGGGCTGACTTTGGCAATTCCCTTTCATTCCCTTTCTCCCAGGCCACGTGGTGTTTCCCAAAGCAGAGTGGAATCAAACTGTTGAGAAATGCAGAGCTGTGTGGATGCACATATGCATGTGAGAGCAGGAATGTTTACTCTCCAAGTAATTGAAATGCATGAAAGAATAAATATGCATTTCCTTAGTATATAGTTGCATCTGCCATAGCAAGTTAATCCTTAGTACCTAAATAACAAACATGTTTTAGGAAAATGAGAAGTGTAACCCTCCTAACATCTTGAGCCCCTGTCTTTGTTCAAAACCTTAGTAATGCTCCCTCAAAGCTTCCTCCAGAGTGCTTCCAACTTCTTTGATTATTCCTGCAGTACCACACTGTAACTGAGTGACCAAGAACCTGTTCAAGCCACCTTCAGAAAGGCTTTGAATCCAGCCCCTTGTATGTATTACAGCCAGCAAATTAAAAAAAAAATAATTCCAGTTTATTACCAATTACATGTTTACCAAATGCTTTCTTACTGCTTTGGCATGTATGGTATGAAGAAAGACAAGCCATTGCACTTTATCTTTCTGGAGCATTTCTTTATGCACATTTCTCCTCCTATAGGATTACAGGCTGGCAGAATAATGCCTGGCAGGAATTGATAAAGGATTGCAACATGAATCCCTGCAGGGCACATTGGGGCAAGTTTGTTATAGGAACAGTCTTCCTCTGTTTACATGAACAAAAGCTGGGTTTGACAGTTTCACTGATCAGCAGCTTTGGGAGTGTGTGAACTCGCTGTTGTTCTGTGTGGCTTTTTCCACAGTTTTCTCTACAGTAGCAACAATCTCCTTTCAAAGTGGCCTCTTTCAGAGTGTTGTCAGCCTGGGTTGGGCCAGGTAATGCTTGAGGTCCCCTTCTAACCTGGTATTCTGTTATTCTCACTGCTCTGCAGTACTTTCCAATGCAGAATTTATAGAGAGGGTATCACTTATCACAGTTAGACTTAGTTTGCCTTGTACATTGATTTATAAATGAGAACAAGTGAAGAACCTGAATATTGGAGGGGAAGCATGTGGTGATTGTAGCTTAGTTTTTCTCTGAAGATTTACTTCCACAATGATTGGCTAACAGTCCATTTAAAATGAAGTTGTGCTCTGACTGAAAGCAGGTTACATCCATGTTACAGCTGATACAGATAAAATTCCACTGGGAACTTGTGTAAAGGCTAAATTGCAGCCACACTTACCATTGTCCTTGAGTAGGGGAAGGGATCTGTTCCAATCTTAATAGTGTCTCAAAACTCAGTCAGTCTTGTGAATCTGAACATGTTTATTTTCCAGAGATTTTAGTCCAGGTTTCAGCGGAGACAGAGTGTAGCACTTCTCTTTAAAAGTGGTGTTGCACTTGCTGTGAGCACGGTATTCATGGAAGTCACAAACAAGAGAAGAGTCATTCATTCACTTTTAGATGGTGCTTTCCTTCTGCTGAGCCTGCCAGACAGGCCCTGTTCTGTAGCAGTGCTCCCTGACTTCAGAAACATCTGACAGATTCTTTAAACATACAGGTACCTTTTCATTGTGTATTTCCTGTTAGTGATTTTGTAGTTGTGCTGTACCGCTGGACCTAAAGAAACATAATAGCAGGTTTAGGTGATTTTTCTTCCCTTTTCCTTTTTCCCTTTTCCTTTTCTGTTCCTTTTTATTTCTTGCTTCTTAGTATAGGATGTGACCATTCAGAAAATGATCCTCTCAGAGGAAAAATGGAATTCCATCACAACAAAAAATTGTAAGGCTGCTGTAGCTATCCCTGATGGTTATGCTAAAAGTAATCATTTTCCTAACCATATGCTGGAAAATTTGCATCAAAATAAATGATTGTGCCACAGCATTTTCCATGGTAGTATGGTTAAACTTTTAAGTCTAAATTAAAAAGGCCTTAAATCTATCATTCAGCTTCTTGTTATTTGCTTTTCCTGCTACACCCACTTTCGACACTTGTAATTATGATTAAACAAAGAAGTAGCAGAATCAGTTGTAGCCAGAGATTCTTGTGTGCCCCTTCTTTTGCCTTGACTTCCTCTAATTTGTTGCTGACGCTCTCTGTGAGAACAATTGTTAGGGAAGTGGCTTCAGGTTACCACTTCTTTAAAAAATTACTGCTGCTTCTAAAGTCTTGGTTGCAGGAGCAATATATGTGAAGTAAGTGCCATTTCTATTTTGCAAGTGCTGCAGTTTTGAACGCCTTGACTGTGCTGAGAAGAAGGCACAGCGAGGCAGTTGCCAGTTCAATTTACAATATTCAGTTCAAAAGCTTCATCTCCCAAAGATGAGTGACCAGTGGCTCCAAGTCAATGTTTACACTCTTGCTTTTCCTGTGTTTCTGCACTCATCTACCAACACACAGAGCATCTTCATAAAAAAGCTATGAATTCAGCTCTACAGCAAGTCTTTGTGGAAGAAGAGTTTTCCTCCTTCCCTAGTACCTGTTCTAAAGTGAGTCTGACCAGGCAGTACAGTCATAAAGTGACATTGTAATTTCCAGGTGACTTCCACAGGGCTGTGAGTGCATGTTGGATGGCTTTTCCATCCATCTGCTCCAGTCTCAGTTCACTCCCCGGGCTGCAGAACTGCAGAGACCAAGGAGATGACAGAGCACTGTTCATTCAGCCAGTGTTCTCCTGCCTCTGCACCTACAGGCACAATCAAACCCGACGAGTTTTTCAGACTCAGAAGCAATTTCTTACAAAGGACAGGAGATAGAAAATGTCAGGAGAGCTTCTCAAAGTACAGAGATACACTTTGTAAGATGGTAGACAGTGCAAACAGCAAGCATTGTTATAAAAGAGCAGTGCCTTCCATTAACTACAAATAAATATCTTACGAAGGTTCACTTTATTGTGTAAAAAATAGCTTTGGTCTTTGTTGAAAAGCCATTTAAATATAGTATCATAGCATTGTCAGTGATTTAACCTCTGAGGACTAAATGGCCAGAAGGCTAAAAACAGCTGCCTCATTCCTGGTGGTTGTGAGACTGACATGCATTTGCTACATTATCAGGTGGCAAGCACTTGGGTATGGAATTAGCCTATTTATGTACAGAAACAGGTGTATTTGCAAATGCTAGTTCAAGAAGCTGGTTTGAAAATGAGATTGAAAAGCAAAGAGGAAACCATACCCCTTTATGAATGGTCTGCTTTGACAGTTTCATATCTCTAAAGCCTTTCCTCTTTTCTGCTGAGCTAATTGGGATTTCATATAACCTAGTGTCATCATTTAACTTATAGAATATTCATTCCCTTTAGACAATTATGCTACTGAAGCATGTTCTAATCAGCTGGTATTAGTCCCATTGTGTTGAGCATTAGCAATAGAATATGTGTGGGGTTTGGGGCGTGTGAAAAGGAGTCAGACTTTAAATGCCAAACCAGACCAAGAGCTATTCTTCTGGTACACACTGCCAGGGATTTATCAACACTGCTGTTTTTTCAGATTGTGCATATGACTCTTTTATACTTAACTACAAATAGAAAAGGCACGTAAGCACTGGTGTAACCTTATGTTTTCAATGCATATTAAAATTATCTGGCATTTGCTTAGGGACTTCAAATTCCTTCAAATTATATGTGCAAAGAAAATGAATGGTTTCATAACTCACACAAATGATAGAATTTAGTTCAAAATCAGGTTTTAAGGTGTATATTCAATTATAAGACAAGTCTATGAACAATACTGTGGGGACATAGTTTTTAAAAACTTCTAACAATAGTCTTTAATTTATGACTTTTAAAGTTTTATAATGTATGCCTCATTTAGCATTGCTTAGATGCAGATAAAAGTGTTTATGTGAGTAGGTTCCTGTGAACCTGGTTAAAGCTGCGTTAGATAGATCTTTCTATTCCTTTAAAAACCGATCCATTTGGGCCGAAATACTCCATTAATTTTGTTGCCTAAAATTTATATTTTGGAAAGGCTAAGCAAGGCTTTGAGGATTTGTTGATTATTTGGTTTGAGAGGATTATGCATTCTCGTATTTGAACAACATAAACTGAAATATCACCTGTAAAAAATAATTTCCAAATGAGAGTCATAACAAATTGGCTTCGACCTGCCTGATCTGTGAGCATGAGGAACCTGACTTCCAAGTGTTTGCAGCAGAGCTGCTTTCTTTATTTTGCTGAGCTCATGACTGTGCACCTAGGAAAGGATGTCCTTTATACACACCTACCCTCATTAACTTTGCAGTGAGCTGGCTGGCCAGCCAAGGTCAAGGTTAAGGTGGGGAGCTTTTACAACTCTGCAAGATCATTCATCCAGACTTCAGAGCAAGCAGCATAGAGAATCCTTTCCTGCAGCTTGGCTGTAATTGTAGCACATGCTGTTAAATTAATTTCTTTACAGTATTTATACAGGAAACTATTACAATAAAATCCCCAGTGATACAGCAGAATTGAAGGAAAGACTGTACTTTAATTCTCAGTATCTGGAAGAATCAGTAGGATTTTGATGATGCCGTTATTTAGACAGGTGTCTAAATTAGAACACTGTGCAGGACTCCACAGAGACAGAAAGATCCTGTGGTTTCTCCTCAGGATCCTACAACGTAGGGAAAAGACAGGCAAATGATGGTACAGCAGGGGCAGCACGGGGAAACAAGGACACAGTGTTGGGCAGTCTGAGAGGAGCGCACTCAACACACCTTCTGTCTAATGCCTGCCACGTTTTTGTAGACAGAGAAGTTAAGAAGAGTTTTATTGCAGGGTTCTCTTTTCAAGAATGAAGGAAGCACAAAAATACTGATGGGAAACCATAATGAACCTTAATAGAGGCTTGCATTTTAGCCAAGTCGGGGGGAGAGGTGCTGTTTCAGTGTTTAAAAAGTTCTGATTGATAGATTGAGGAAGCTTTCATGTAAGTGAAAGAAGTGGTAATAAAGGCAATTTTTTTACCATTCCTTTACTGAGAGTCAATTGCGTATTTTTCATACAGTCCTGTGACACTCTCGAGTTGTCAGTCACCTATGCTTGCTACACATACATGTCTAAATGCATAGGAAATAAAAATGATACTTTATATTTTTTGAAAAATGCTTTATAATACTTCTAATTGAACAGAAAAACCCCTGAATAACAACCACCAAACAAAAACCCCTCAAAAAATCAAGCAATTAAAAACCAAACTAAATCAAAACCCAATAAAAATAAAAATAAAAATAAATATGTGGGTTCAGAGTTCAGTTAAACCTGACATTTATAAAGCGCTCTCGCTTTACAAAGACTACTTTGAGGAGCTTATAATAGCAGAGCTGCTCAGATCATAGTGTAGATGAAAGAGGTTGTTCCACTGGGAGTCTTAAATTTAAACTAGTCATCTCTGGTTTGGCTTTTGAAATATGACAAGAGAATCAATGATTGCTGCTGTTAAGAGTCTGAGGAAGCCTTTGGCTTACTGACAGCCTGGATATTAACAATTTTGAAGTCTCTTCATACCAAGGGACTATTAAGATGAAGCAGTAGCTTTAAATTAAGTACCATAATTCCCTCAATTTATCCGGAAGGAGAGAAGTAATTAGGCTTGTTTATCTGAGAGAAATGAAAGATCAAATTAGAGGGAATGCCCCTAAACTGACCCTGTGATTAAGCTGAGTTTACCAGAGACTTCATCTTTTTCAGCATGTTAGCTCCCATTCTTTTAACCGAGTTCCCTCTTGGTGTTTAAACTGAAAATTGCCAAACCGTGAAGTTGTGTCTTTTCCTGTTAGCAAAGTCAATGATCCCATGCTTCAGAAATCATTCATCCTCTTGTGCTTCTCTAACGTGAGATACACTATTTTACACTATTTTACACTATTTTATACGAAGATTTTGAGCTGGGTTATACAGAATAAAGGCAGCAATCTTTTTTGTTAGTAGGGTGATATTCCTCTGACTCTTCAGTTTCACCACATTCTTACTCTTTTCCTGCTTATTCCAGGTGAAGATAACACTTTGCTTTCATGGCCAGATCCATGAAGCTGTAAAACCCAAGGATTTTTAAGACTTTAATGAATTAATTCCCAAATAGTAGGTTGTCAGTACCTTTTACCTTGCCACAGGGGCATTGAATTGAAGAATTTTGAATGCATCATGTGTAGGCCTTGCTAGCAGCTTAGGATCTCCATCAGTTCATAGCAGTATGATTTAGGGGCAACTCTCCTGCAGTTAGTGCTAAAGATCACCAATGAGAAGGAAAGCAGCAGAAATTATAAGGCATTGAAAGTCATTATTACTGAAAAAAACCTTGTAAAATTATTTTTTTAAAAGAGAGGGTTTCTGATTTCTCTACTGGCTATTTTTATACCCCTTGTTAAGTTTATTAAGTAACTAATTTCATTGATCTTGAAGAATAAAATTCACAAAGCCATTTAAAGAAACTGCTATGATAGCTTTTCCACATTTCCCTGATGAATACTTCACACTTTCATTAGATTTCTTATGCTTCTCTTCCTAGTTAGGGCATGCAACTCCTATATTTAAAGACCATTCAGTAGCATAGCTTCAAGCCAAGCAGTGGCCCTGTTTGAGATGAAATTGCTTTGTTGAAAGCCAACTCTGTCTTTATTATATGGTATCAGGGCTCTAGAGGGAGATCATTTTCATGTGAGGAAGTAGAACCTTGGTGAAGGTGCTAGGAGTAAATAACCCATTTTTGTAATTTATTTATTTTCATCTCTCTGCCACTTGCCCAAATGGTTCGATATCTCCATTTTTTTTTTCTTTCCTATTTAGGTGATAGGCTGTTCGAGGCAAGCTTGATCCTCACTGTGTTAATAGATGTTTCAGCAGAGAAAATGCAAATAGCTTTATTGGTTCAAGTGTCCCAGGAGGGGTAGGTGTGTTTGGGTAGCTGCAGTGGTGGTGCTCCCCTTTGATGGCAGAATAAGAGGATAATTGTAAAATGTGTTGTGTTTTACATGCTACATGCAGGAATTTACACGTGTGTGCATGGGGACAAAATGGACTGCCTTCTTCATTTATATGAGGAAAAGCACAGGGGAGGCAGCTCTGGTTCTCAGTCTGTAGAAGAGGAAATACTATTTCAGTACATATTAGTGTGGTAAGTCCAGCTTCTGCAAATTCCTCTGCAGAGCTTCTCTCTCAGCTGTTTGTCAAGCAGCCCCTGAGAAATGACACTCTCATTTTCTCTCCAACCAAAGGGGTTTTCTGCTTCTCTTTTTGTTGATACTTTACAGCTGGCAAAGTCAGATAGATTGTAGGAACTTCCAAGTCTTTTGGTTATTTACAGAATATTTGTACTGGGGCTTCTGCTGTTCTTTTGGCAATTCATGTTAAATGGCCTTAATGTATGGAATTAATGCCTAATCAATGCACACCTCAATTAACATGTATTTCCATGTTCTGATGTTGTTATCCAGTCACATCTCACCCATTACGTTGCTGATGAGTTCATCAGTCCCAAAGGCTATAGCAGGTTTCTTTGTGGCATCACAAAAGCATTTGAGGTTTGTAACTTTATACACCTTCCTTGTAAATTTTTGTATTCTTTCCTCTGGGACCGTGGAGCTGCTGGAGGTCAAGTGAGTGAAGATGTTTGGTATTGACACTGTACGTGGGCCTGGGTAACATTGCTCTGAAGCCTGCTCAGATAACTCCTGCAGTGACTCCTCAGGCATTTTTGCAAGTCTATCCAGGCATATGGAGCTATTTTAGTATCTGCATGGGAAGTGCTAATAATCAGTGAGGATTCAGTCCAACCCCATGGAATTAAGAAAGCGCTTGATTACCAAAGAGAGAGTTCCAACTTATGTAAACTTATTTTATGCAGTGTGACTGCAAGTCTCACACATTTCTCTTTTGTTAAGTCATGACACTTGGAATTAAACAAGTCCTAGAGGAAGGGAACATTTGCATCTTGTCTCTAGCCCGTTTCAGACTCTTCCATTTAATGGGCTTTTCAGTTTCTTTAGAGGGGTTTCTCATTGACTTTATTAAATAAATTTTCACAAACACTGTAATTTCCCATCTTACTGTTTTTCAAGTGTTTGTACAAACTGTTGTATCAATGTAAAATTCTTACTAAGAGCAATGAAATCAACATTGTCTGATAATTACTATCTAGTGCAAAAATGCTGTTTTGTTGGCAATAGAACATAAAAGGGAAAGTAATGTGAAACTGAAGAGAGCTGAAGCACTCTGGTCCTTCTCAGAAGATAGATTTTGCAGGCAGCACTGTAGTTAGTTTTTGAAGCTTATATAATCCCACATGAAACTGTCACTCACCAGCAGTCCCTGGAGAACTTCTCCCGGGCCAGCCTTTGAAACCATATTAGCAGCCTGCACCTTTCACGGAAGTTTCTGAGCTTCCTAGTAAAAAGTCATGCTGACTTCCTTCAGCACTGGTATTAAAAATTTATTTAGCCTAGAGATACCAAGTGGAAATTGAAGATGCTCAAAAAGAGGTATGGCTTGACATCAGACAGATTTAGTGCAGAGTAAAAGTAACTTAGTATCTGTACAGGAAGATGTTGGAGCAGGCTGTTTTGAACTTACTTCTAGAATCTTGGATCAGGATCCTCCAAACATTTGTCACATTTAATAATCAACACCAATATCACAAATTAGCTTTTAGCATAATTACACACGAAGACTGACTGCCCTTAGAATGAGGTGTTTACTATGCACAGCCAGCCTTGGAAAGAGCAGGCTTTGGGAAAGGGAAGATGAAATCGGCTGTTAAGAAGTGTTGAGAAAGTGTTTCATGTATGTTTGATATCAACAGACCACAGTTCCCCTTGGCAGGCAGGGGAGTAAACAGAGATAAACAGGCTCTTGGGCAGGACGTGTCTTAAGAACTGTTTGCAAACAAATTCTGTTCATCTGAAAGCTTTTAATTTGTTGCAGAAAGTGACTGGATGGGAGAATTAACTGTTTCTTAAACAGTCATTTATTTTGGTGATATTTCCTATTAATTTTTTTAGCAGGAAAAACAGCTAAAGCACTGCCTAGAAAGCAGAGAACTTAATTTATATTTGTAAGCCTTTTATATGTTCTATCTTGAGGTTGCATAGTCACTAAGACACAGTTATATTATGACCACAGAGCAATTTTTATTCACAAACTGAATAGAGAGCATGAAGAACAGGGAAATCAAGAGAAAATGAAATTAAAAACTACAAACTGGATACTTACTTGTGCATCAGCAGTGAAGGAGAATCATACCCTGTGCTGGAACCTGCATTGCATCCCGTGGCTGCTGCTTTCTGTATTAGCTAAGCCACGGTGTGCTGGCGTGGCACCAAATATGTCATTTTTTCATCACCTCAGTGTTTCTCAATCAGTAGGGAATCCCCAGTTTACTTACTCTGAAAGATTTCACCTTCCTTCCCAATTAATGCCAAAGGGGTGGAGTTGGAACTGAACAGATTATGATGTTCTTTAACATTGTCTATCCTCAGGGCTTTCCGTGTATGCATACATGGAAAGTGATATAATGTTCCTGAGAATTTTACCCAGAATTAAGGTTTCATTTTGGGGAAATAATTACATAATGGTATAAAAATCCATCATTTAAATTCCTAAGCTGTCAACTCTGTGACTTTCATGCAAATTCAGAAGTTAGTTTGTTATGTGGTGCACAAAGACTGTTTTGTTTTAGACACAGTATGTCCTCTTAGCTGGAGTGCATGGTCTGCCAAGAAATGAAATAAAGAGAAAGATGCATGTGGTGCTGAGGAGGTGAGTAGGAGTCCTATAAAACGTCTAACTTAGTTATACTTATGACTTTTTAACACAATCAAAAATAACTCTTCACTCTCTGGGTGAGGCAGAGTGTGTGTTTCAGTGCTGCAAAGTCACATTCTGCGGCAAGCTAAGATCTATGCACATCAAAACAAAGATGTCTGTCCTGGTGTTCCTTAAAGCCAGCCAAAAAAGTGTTTTGTGTGGAAGTCAGGGTGTGGTGTTTGGGCAGAAGTTCAAGGGTCAGATCCATCCCACATCCATGTGCAGAAGTGCCTTGGTCTTGTCAAGTCCAGCCAGACCCGCACGGCACCACGCTGCTCTGAGCAGCTGTGTCTCTGTTGGACACGAGGTGCACAAGGCCAGTTGCTAATTAGAACCCTGGTCCTTCTAACAGTGACTTGCATGATCCCTGCGAGTTTGAGTCCACAGTTAAATGACAGCTTAGCTAAATGTTTGCATACAGTTCAAAACATGGTTTGTGTGCAGCATAAAAACGTAGCTTCGCTTTGGAAACTCTATGTCGTTTGGTTAGAGAACATGGTCTGCCAGGAATTGGCCTGGCAAACCAGGGAAAGCTCAGCCTGTACTGCTAAGGCCACTCCTCAGGAATCACAGACCCTGGAGGCAAGAGAGAAAGTCTGGGGAAAGGAAGACTTAACCTTGTGCAGGAAGATCGGGTTAGAGGTCATTTAGGCAAACCTGACACCCACGAATCCATGGGCTCTGCTGCGATGCACTGATGAGTTCTGAGGGAGCTGTTCGTGTTATTGCTATGTCATGCCACGTCATCTTTGTCATGGAGAGCAGGAGAGCCTGAGGGCTGGAGGAAAGTGAATGTCTTTCCAGTGTTCAGTGAAGGCAGGAAGGAGGGCCCAGAAAACTACAGGCCAGTCAGCCTCACCTCTGTCCCTGGAAAGGTGATAACAACACGTGCTGGATGTCATTTCTAAGCATGTGGAGACAGAAAGGGTTATGAGGATTATTCCATATACATTCACCAGGGGGAAATCATGTTTATCTAATCCGATGGCTTTCTATGATGGCTTGACTGGCTGAGTAGATGAGGAGAGAGCAGTGGGTGCTGTCTACCTTGGCTGCAGCAAGGCATTTGAAACCCTCTCCCATAACACACTTCTAGCCCAGGGAGTGTGGGTTAGATGAGTGGG
>WAAE01010619.1:0-12093 GCA_013400495.1 Nicator chloris
ACAGAATGGCCCAAATCATGCAGCTACATTGCTACAACACATCAGTTTGAGCTCTTCCCCTCACTGCCATAAGTTTCTCTATAAACATATATTATTTTATTTCAAAACTTACAGGACATTTTTTTCTGAAAACAAAATCAGACCCACTGCTCTATAACTACTTATCCTACTTTTCTGCCTTTCTTAATGTAGGTAAGTTTTGGGTTTTTATTCCACCAGCCCTCTGGGACCATCCGTCTGTTCCAAGAACTCTCAGTATTAATCACTAACAGTTCAGACACTGCATCAGTTTACTCCTTTAGTGCTCCAAGGAGAATTTCATCAAACCCTGCCAACTGCAATATCTCTAACTTTCTTCCAACTGCTCACTCACTACTTTATCATATATTCCTGTTTTGATAACATTAATTTAACTAATAATGATCAATTTAAATGATTAAAAATATTGTCATCTTGGTTTATTCAAGTGCAACCTAGATCCTATCTAGTGAAAGTATTCAGGAGATTTACTACAGCGTCATCAAAGTGAGGGAAAGAAAGAAAGAAATGTCAAAGTGGTGATAATGAGCTATCAGGAACATCAGGAATTATTCTTAATTTTAATGATTTCTAGCACTTGGTTGTTGCTATAAAGCAAAATGAACAAGTAGGCTCTAAAGATATCCTGAAAAGTGAAGTAAAAATGCAGATTCTCATTTTATCAGCTCATTAAAAAAATACTGAAGTTGTTTTAAAAAATTCTCTCTAGATACATATAAGGAAAAAGTAGACCTTCATGTAAATGAGATTCCCTAGTCTTCATCACTAACAGATCTAGAGACAAGCCCAGGTGTTTCAGGCTACCAACATGCAGAGAAACTCTTACATCAGTGAACAGTGTGCTGAATAATGACTTCATGTTGTTTCGTTTTCTCAGTTGCACTACAGTAACAATGACTACAATCAATGGGAAAGACTACAGTGACCAATGATAAATCATGATGATATACTTCAGTTTTCTCTCATGATATTTTTTGATTCTTTTTTTAACAAAGTAGTTCCTAAAGCAAACATCACCATTTTTAATCTAGAGGTTTTAGTTAACAAATCTTGTTATCTCTCACCAATGAACCTTTGTGATATCACTAAATGAGTTCACCCAGTTGGAATTTGTCAAAGTAAAAATAATTTACATGAGATTGGGATTGAAAAAATTTCTTGACACATAAACATACAGCCACTCCGAAGGGCCAGGGCACTCAGTCTTCTCTGTCTGGGCTGGGCAGTATCTGTGGGGGCAAAAAGAGTCCTCTGGCAGTGCCAAGTCAAGTTTCACTCCTGCTGTTTTCACTCTAGAGTCTCTTACTCTTGATATGAATTTTCATGTTGTATTTATACTTCTTATCAGGCTAATTCCTGCTTTGTATCAAAAGCCTAATAATTCTCTGATTGCTTTTTAATCCTGCTGGATGGTTATCCTCCACTTTACAAGACCAATTTAGGCAAATGGATTTAGACACTTTTGAGTATTCAGTCCAGATACACATAATACTTCTCAAATTTTCATCTCAGCAGGTTATCAAGGCAAATCATTCACCAAAGGTTGGACCATGCAAGTACCCCACAGATTATAACCCTAAGGTTTAGATAGATATAAAAGCCTGTCAATAGATATTCCAAGGTAGAAACTGCCTAGGAAATGGAAAACTGATTTTAACAGCAGTTGCACCTGTACTATGGGATAGGTCTGCCTTATGGAGCACTCTGATTTGTCCTGATCACAGGAATGATTGGAGGCTTTTTCTTTTCCTCAGAGGGCACGTGAAGGATAATGTGTTATTAGATGCACTGCTGTACTCAAGAATTGTTTAATGCCTATACTCTGGACAGTGTAAACAGTCTCAGAAACTTCAGTTCTATACACAGAAAAATTATTCCTTTAACAAAGGAACTCTGATTTTTCTTAATATATCTTTAATTCACTTCCATTCCACAACATTGTTTTCAACTTTGACTTTCAACTCTGACTTTCTATCAGACCAATATACATTAATTTCCAGTTGATATGCTCACATGCAGGAAGCAGGCAGGCAATCTGAGCCCTCCTCCTTTTTTAATGCATTGCTCTCTATTGTTTTCATTGTCAACTACTGTGCCAGAATCTGCTTTGCTGTGATCACACAATCTAATTTACCCCTTTTTTGTACTATTATTATAGTCATTGTTTCTCTGCTAGCCCGCTGCACTTAAAATAACTAATCAGCTGTGCTACTTTAAGTAAAAAAAAAATTACCTTTCTACATCACTCATGGACAACAAAATAATCTTATAGCAAGTTTACAATTTAGTGCTTGTTTGTTCCATGTTTGCCTGTGCTTCCTTATATTAACCTAATTTTAAATTCTTATTTTTCTATTTACAATTTCTTTTTGTTTTGGATTTTTTGTACACTTAGGCCCTTTTTCCTTTGAAAGGGTTTTTTCTTTTAATACCATCAGAGTCCTTTCAAGAATATTGGGTTTTGAGCCCAAATAATTATAGAGATCTTCTGATAAAAGTCAGTCATTTCTCACAGGAAACACTCCTATTTATATGTATTACACATGTAATAGTCTAAACTAAAGTTAAAAATTGATGTATTCTTTTCCTCTTTGAAGAAAAATCACATAAGGAAAAAAACAAAGATTCACAGTAAAACAATTGCTATTGCCTCATGTTATCAGGTAAGCAAAAACTGCAGCATGACTTTGGACACTGGCATATCTGGACCCAAACTTCTGAGCCCAAGAGCATCCTCATTCATTCACTATTCTAACAGAAGTGGGAAGAACACATTGTAGAAACTCAGAACTCATCTGAAATCCCCCCAAAAACCCAACTCTTGGAAACAAACCAAACTAAGATGGTAACAAAGAAAAACAAGGAGAAATTAATATCTTTGCAAAGTTATTATGCTCTGTAGATGATGGACTTGGACTTAGAAACTTCATGTCTGAACTTTGGACTAAGATTTTGGCCCCTCTATCAGGACTGAATATTTTTGTACAGTGTTATTTCAACCAATTTTTGCATGGAGCTAAACGATATTAAACATTAGCGTTGCAACATAAAATTTAACTTCTTACCACTGTAGAGAGGAAAAAAAAAATAATAATATTTAGACCAAACTGGTTTTCAAGTAAAAATTCAGGAAAGCAGCATAACCTATATTGTATGTGAATTACTGGTCACTGCCTTTATTAATAGAGTGCAAAAGATATTCAAAGAAACTATTGACTATATTGACCATACAAGACTCTCTCTCTCTCTCTCTCTCTATATATGTATGTATGTATAAATTCAAGTTTGGTATTGCATGCATTTAAAATCACCATCTTCCTGTGGTACAAGCTGTAAGCACACTGTACTGGAGAATTCATTTCACAAATGTGTCTCAGGTGAGTAAACTCATACTGCAGGGGCCAGTTGATCTCTAGAGAATCTTTGTTCTGCAGGCATCAGTCTGCCAAAGCCCTTTGTTTTGTGATGTAGCACAAGAGAAGCTGCTTCTGAGAGCATGGAAAGTAAAGTAAGAAGAATATGTCTTGGCTTAAGTTAATTAATATTCTATCAAAACTCTTTCCCTTCATCTCTAGCAGAAAATCACCTGAATGAAAGATGGTTTTGAAAGGTGCACAAATGTATTTTGAATTTTAGAGGTTTTCTGCCTGTGGTCCTCTGTAAAGAATCCTGTGTATGGAAAGCAGACATTTTTTTTTCCTCATCTCTCTATTCTGTCCATTGTTCTGAATAAAATTGGAAGCATAGAACAATGTCCTATCAATTTTTTGGTCTTTACTGATTTATTTTTAGATGTTCTTTAAAAAAAAAAGTACAGGAAAATTTCAAATAAGGAGAACAGCTTATTTTTGTTATCAAGAGAATGATAAATGTACTTGCTGTTTATACACAGTAACATCTGTTTTAATTAGAATTGCCACAAGGATAATTGTAAAGAACAAAAAGAACGATGTTGCTGTAGTTGTGATTTCTTCACGCTATTAAAATACACATTTCTAGATGATATTCTGGTGAGTTAATATTTAAAAAAAAATCTGTGTTGAAGGATTTTTCTTTATAACAGCAATTATTTCCTTCTCTAGTCTCGTCCCTTCACACCTTTCCCTGTGTAATCCATATCAAGTATATTTTTGAAATAGCAACTGAAATGACACTGAAATCAAGCATATTTTTGAAATGTTTTGCTACTGTCAAAGGAAAACGAATAACATAAGAATAGAATGATCTGTATCACAGGTGTAAGGATGGTCATGAGCACTCAGAAAGGTGCCTTTTCCTTCCTGCTCTGCAGAAGATCCCGTACACCAATTCTTTCTCCCCATCTCAGAGAATGAATTATAAGCACAAAGACAGCACCATTTGGAAAGAGAAAGGAGTTAAAATGACAAGTAAGCACATGTAATAATTGCTATTAATTATTGCCCAAGAAAAGACAATTTGTATTCTCAAAATCAAGAGAAAGAAGACTTGATCCACAGTTCCTGTTCCAGTGATATCTGTAACTGATATCAGCTGTTCTTGGGATAGACTAAATATGTGCATCAGGCTAGACCAGACAGAAGGCAAAAATTCTGCTTTGCTCAGACAGATTGCTTTTAAAAAAATTCTTTTTAAATAAAAATAGATATTTTTTCAAAACCAAATTGCACTCAGGCAGCTGCTTCTTTTAAAAACTGACTAAAGAGTCACCATGAACTTAAATAAAAATGAAGAAAATTTTAAATGCCTTCAACAGACAAAATGTACTCATTATTGAAACACCTTTCTTAATCTTCTGTATCATGCAGTCTTATTTGTATACCTTCCTAACAAGAACAGCATGCAGCAGCTGCAATTTACATGATTTTTTATTGTGTTTCCTACAGGACTGCTTAAGTAGAGATCAGCATTGGCTATTGTGGAAAGTAATATATTACCTTGGGCTTAATATTGCAAGTAACTCAGCTGGAGTCAGTGTCAGATTTACAACACAGTATCTGGCTAATAGTGGCAGTAGCACTACCTCTTTCAAAGCTCTTGAGAGAACTTCCACAGATGTCAAATGTGTCACATTCTGCTAAAAGGGGAGGGGGGAGAATCTGTTTTCTATAACCTGAGATTTACCTCCAGGAAGGTACCAAGCTTATTTTTATCCCATCTGTAGACTTTTATCACTTTATTCCTCTTATAGGCTTTTAAAATTTACATCTGGAAACAATGTGCTATAGTTGAATTGCATTACATTTGTACCTTGAAAGCAGCAAAATTTGCACCTGGGTTTGGTGTAGATCCCAGGGTTGATATTCAGCACTTTAATAATGGGTGTAAGTATGCTTCTAAATGCTCAGTATGAAGTATTTTTTTCTAGTTTCTAGGTAAAAAAAATATGGCTGAGATAGATGGGTGTCCTAGGGTGACTTTATGATGCTTGTATCCCCAAATTGTCTGCCCTGTTTGTGTAGATATTATGTCCTTTACCTTTAAGGCCAGAGTGAAGAGGGAAGGAGTGCGCAGTTTGTGTTTAGAGGAACTGCTCTGACTCCTCCACATTCCTTTTTCCCTGCTCGGACGGTGCTGTCTTTGGACAGACGGACGGAGAGGTTTTTTTCTTTTCCTTTTTCCTTTTTAATTGGTTTTTGGCTAATTAAAGCAGAGAAAATTCCTGGACAGAGTTTTTGCCTTTTCATTGTGACTGAAATCTGCCCTGGACTGAGAGGACCAGAGAGGCTCCTGCGGCCCACCGGGGCCTGGCCCCCCTGAGAGAGAGACTGAGGGAGAGCTGAGCACACCCACGGCAAGGACACTTTCATTCTGGGAATCCCTCTGGATTGGTGAGAGGTTTTATTGTTTCATATTATTCAATTGTTAATGCTTGTGGGTTTTTAGTTTGTTAAATGAATAGTTTTTTCCACTTTTTCTCAGAGGAACTTTATTCCCAAACCAACAGAAAGGAGGGACTGTTTTGGGCTTGCTTCCTGAGGATCCAGTTTGGGAGGGTTCTTTCCCAAATTTTGCCCTAAACCAAGACAATGGGATTACCTTAGTGTCACAAACTGGCATTATCAGTTTACCTGAGTGTCACAAACTGGCACTGAATGAAGGGCAAAACACATCTTCCCTGATTGTAACCTTTGGCCCAGGTCACTACATCTATGGATTCAGGGAATCAGCTGCAAATATTTCTTCCTGTTGGGCTACAGCTGGTGAACAGGTCTACAGACAGATATATGTACTGTTGTATTGGTGTGTTGGATACATTGCATATTGGTATATTCATAAAGTCTTCCATCTTTTACTTGTCTGTTACTCTCAGAGTTCAGGTTCACTTTACCTTTGAGTCTTTTGCCTATGTTTTGTTTTAATTAACCTCTGATCAGTTCACAAGCCTGTGTTTTCTCTCATGCAATGTAGAAATGGAACAGAGTAACCCTCTGGTAGCTGGCATGTGCTGAGGTTGTCTTTAGATGTGGGCTCAGCATGCAGCAAGGGTCAGCATCCAGCTTCAGTCACTGAATTACATTCTCATTCACCTGTGGACCTCATTGCCATAGCTGGCCACTTAGGTACATATTGCCCCAGTAACAGACCTTCACCCTTTAGCTATTCTGGGACTGTGTCATTTATTTCTACCTCTATGCAGTACCTCAGACAACAGGAATTTGTTCACTCAAAAACCTTACTCAGGAAGCTTACTAAAGCAAGATACATGCAGTCTTGTCCTGGGGAGCTGCAACATACTGATTAGGGAAGTGTTTTCATTGCTGCTTTGTATGTTAGTGTTTTTCATATTAAATCAAACAACATACAAACCCATAGAACAGTCAAGGTGCATGATTTTCTTTGGCTGCATATTGCAAGTCCTAAGTGCTTTTGGCATTTTTTATGTACTTCAATTCTTATAATTTATTCTTACTGTAAGTAAAATGTGAATGGAAAAGAGTCTGCAGACATTAGACAGAAAGATGTTAACTTGAGTATCCTTCCTTCAGATCCCAGCTTCTTTAACAGGACTGTGTTATATTACAAGAATGTTATCTGGATCCGTTTTTGTGTTTCCTGTTTAATATTGACTGCCTTGTTATTACCTAAATGCATATTACAGAGCTTTGAAAGAAATTACATAATGCACCTCATCCAGGGCCATATATAGATCACAAATTGTAGCCAATGTTCCCCCTTTGTACTCAATATTAATTATGTGTCCTCTGAGTGTCTTACCCAACTGCTAGTTTCTTTTTCCTTCATTGTTTTCTTACTTAACCTGTAATAAATGCTTTCTGCAAAGAAATGTGAAAGGTCCATAAAGCAGCAAATAATTTAGGTGGTCAATTAAATAGAATACAAAATAATTGTATGCTGAAGAATCCTATGGGAATTTTTCACAACCAAAGACTCAACTACATTTAATTTAAGATTTATGATCTGCTCCACTTTGTAAATTGTAGTTGATACAAATGAAAAATCAAAAGCCCTGAAGATGCAGGTGAGTTATGTAAGCAAAAAATGATTCTAGGAATACACTACAATAAAAAAACCCAAAGCTCCAAAGTTTTGTTTTGTAGGGTATCTGCATTTCCCCATCTAAATGCATCAAGAATGTGCATAAGTGACACTGACATAAAGGCTTTGTATGGTACTATGGAAATAAAAATTCCTCACATGTCTCTATCTACCATTACATGACAAGAAGGTTCAGATGTGAAATAGTGAGTGGAAAGACACTTCCTAATTTCACATGATGTTTTCTATAATCATGTGTGTTGCATTCCTAAACAAGCCAGAACAGCTGTAGTTAGGAAACCAGTGTACCTGAATAAGCTCCATCTTGCTTTCTCCTGGGAAAAGAATTTCTCTTTTGGTTATGCCTCATCATGGTTTACCTGTGTCTAGCTTTTGTGATTTCCCAAACTCCTTTTACAGGTAGGCCTGAGCTAGAAATAGAAATAATACAGTCACTAGTAGGTGATTGTAATATGTCTGACTTGATTAGAATCATAAATAGGTTGAAGCTGAAGTTACTGCAATAATTGGAAACTACATGTCCATATTGTCCTTGTAAGGAGACCTCTCACTTTGTATTGGTTTTCTTGTAGATTTTTTTAACAGTTGTCTAGTGTTTGGGTTTGCTCTTTTGTTTTGGATTTTGTTTTGTTTTGTTTTTTAATTTTTGTTTGGTTTCTTTACTCTGTCCTTAAAAAGAGTTTTCACTTAAGTTTTTGAGAGTTTTCAGTAGCATATATTTGTCAAGTGTGATAGCTAGCATATTTTAATGTATGATAACCAAAATAAGCCGTTTGGAAATGTCAATGCCCCTAAACATGAAGAAAATATATGAATGCATAAAATAAAACTAATGGAAATAGGAAGAGTTTAAAGAACATTTTGATGTTAAGTGACAACTACAATAATTTCACGAAGAAAGAATCAGAAAGACTTAAAGTAATATCATATTCTCATTTGGCTTCATTTCTCAGCTGTTGTTAAATGGCATAATTTCAGCAAAATCAATGAAGCTGTGTTAATATGCATCCTTTCAGTTGAATGGAAACACACCAGTTCACACCAGCTGGGATACCAGCAATGGCTTGTCCTTGGTTTTAGTCATTTACGGTCAGTGGATTTGCTTCAAGTTATGATCATGCCAAGAAAGATGTTAATTCATTTATGTAAAGAAGGCCAGAACTGTTGCATATGGAGAGATGTATGGAAGTGCTTTGTGGCAGATATCTTTTACAAAAGGATTTACACGCATAATTGAAAAGTAGTGACATTAGCATGACGAAAATATCTTGAAGTAAACACATAAAAAAACTGGAGTAATGTGAAATGACAGCAAAAATATGGAGGAAAGAGGCCAACTGAGTATCTGCCAACAAACACTGATAATTCATTTTACAGTTTTAGGATTTCTGGGAAGCAAATGCTGTTCAGTAGATATGCTCACAAATGGATCACAGTTCCTCTGCAGTAAAGAAAACGTAGGGAAAATGTCAAAAGATACCATACTGATGCATTGTCTTTCAGCACAAACTTTCATTTTTACATATTTATAAGTTCTTTCTGTTGTAGAAAATCCTATCATCTGACAAGATCATTAGATTTAATTAATTAGGACTTTCACATGCCTATTTGGTCGTTCAGTTGTTCTGGTACATTGGAGCCTACAAACTGGTTGTTTTTTCACCAGCACTGGGAATCCAATCTATCTCCTGGCTTGGCAAGGCCTTCCAATGTAGCTCTCAGCAGGCAAAGTCACTGGGCTTCTTTTCATACAAGTTGCTCCTATTATTGGGCCTTAGACCTCCCCACGGGAAATATTCACAGTGTAATTAGTTACTGACACAAGAAACCTTTTCAATTGCTTTCAGAAGAACTTCAGGCTGGTGATTGATAGGAATATGAGAATTTGGGGAAAGCTGACAATAGTAAATGCTTTTAATTCAGGGGAAAAATCCCAGAGAAGGCTTTGAGCAATGTCTTAACTTACTTTGCTGTAAAACATGCCCTAAATTTTCTTTGTATATTTTTTTCCCTTTGGTTTAGACTAGATATATATTTAAATGAGGTGCATATTTAAAACCAATAACAAAAAATAAATAATTTCTCTCCAGCTTTCAGGCTGTTGTGACCTGATTTTAAGCTAGATAAAAGCACAGTTTTCTGATATCTACTGATCCTTGTTCACATTCAAGCATTCTTAAAAAATCATCACTGAAAACAAACACTAGTTTGTACATATACACATACTCTCTCTTTACAAATAGGATTTATTGCACAGCAAATTAAATATTTTATTTGGAATAGTTTCCTTCTAATTATTTGATAACTAGGTATAAAATTTGAAAGTTTGAATTTTATAGCAAGGATAATACTATGTTAAATGCAAAGTATTATTCTGCTAGTCCTGATTGTACATTGGAGGAAGATTTGGCTGAAATGTATTTTTTATTTTTTATATTGGTTTACTTGATTGCTAGGAGTTTCAAAATGTAACTCCAACTTCTCTTCTTGAGAGAAAAAACACCCAAGGCTTCTTATACATGAAACAATAGGACTTCAAAGATAGTGAAATATTTAGTTACTGTTTATTGTGAGACTACTGTTTATTGTTACAGATTTTGAAGAAAGGTTATTTGTTTTATAGGAACAAGCACCCTACAGCTAACAGCACTTCTTCTCTACTCTTTTTTTTTCCCTTTTGAAATAACTGGGAAATATTCGCAGAGAATACGTACAGAGGAATTACAGAAAATATGAGCAGGTCCTCTAACCAGAGATGGAATTTGATATGAACTGCTGGACTTTACCCCTGTATTGTAAAGTCATTCTAGGACTCAGAGTTGGGCCTTCATCACCACAGTGTTTGCTCAGCAAGCATGGACCCTGAGCAGAGAGCAGGAATGCATGCTCCAGGCACCATCTTCCATGCATGCTTTGGGAAGATGACACAGGAGAAGTCCTGGAGCCTGGCCACCTGCCCTGGACCTTGAGTGAGAGACCCACAGCTGCTCATAACTTATTTACATGGTCCTTTTTCTCCTCCATAAGCCGGACAATGAAAAAGGAAGTTAGTGTGTTGCCACTCTAGGTAAACCCTTTCCATTCTAACTGCTGCCTAATGCAGTGAGGCACTCCAATTAGTGCTTTCTAATACACTTACTCAGACACTGAGTGTTTCTGCTCATAAAGAGTTTAATTGGCTTCTGGAGGAGAGTGGTCACAATAGAAAGGGCTGTAAGTGGCGTACACAGGTCTTCAGTTTTCTGTCTGTCTCCATATGTGTACATCAGAACAGCCTTTAAATATGAAAAGTTATAAATCACTGCCTAGGTTTGAAAGACAGGTAGTTGCCAGGAGAAACCAGAGCCACACTTGGAATGGAGAACGTAAACCCCCTCCCTCCCTCTGAATTACTACAATTTTGAAATTAAGGGACTTTCAGGCAAAGATATAGGAATATCAGTGCTTTACTAGGAATATTACAAAATACAAAGGCAATAGTACAAAAAAAAGAAGAAACAAGCAAACAATAACAACAAAATAATGCTAGGAACACTGACAGAGTCAGAATATTACCTGACACCCTGTTTGGTCAGAGTGCTGGAAGCAGTCCAAAATGTGTCCTCCTGGAGTAACAGATGTGNGATGAGAATACAATACTCATTTTTGGTTACATACTGCAACCCAAGACAATAACCCAAATACACTGACAAAAAGCATTTATATTGTGATCTGGGACTGCTTTCTAGAGCATTAGACAGGTTTTAAAAATATTATTTGGCTTAATAAACAGTTTTTGCACATGATTTTTGTCTTCCATTTACAATAAGGATCTTGTATGCAGGAATATATAGGGAAAGCTTTCTGTCTCTGATGATGAGCTTTACTCCCTGCCATAGTACCCTGGCTGTCCATAGGATAGACCAGGTGGTGTAAAGAGCCTTTGGCAGGACCAATGGGCCTGTGAAGCCCTTAGGACTCTATCCCTGTCTTTAATCATCCTTCTGTTATTAAATATCAAAGATACTGATCAAGGTTGGCTTCTTGCCCTGTGTTTGATCACAACAAACAAAATTCAATTAATTATGGCCTGAGAAACTGTTTTGGGGTATCAGACCTCAGGACAGAATTTTTCTGAAGCTGTACCTAAACCTCCTTCTCTTTTGTGAAACATGCCAAGCTAACATTTGGCCGGAGAGGCCAGTACAAAGCAGTTTTTTGCAGCTGATCTTAATGCAATAGCAGAAATTGTCTGGATCCCACATTAATGTGGTTTCCCACTTTGAACCACATCAAAGGAAAATGCTAATTCCCTAAGAGCAGGCAGGATGTTTAGGCGCCTCGCTGATGCTGTTTTCAAATCAGGTAATTTAATGAAACTAGACAGAAGGAAAATTGGCTTATGATTGTGTGCCTTTGGAAAGGGATAAATAAAAGGCTTTGCATTAAAATATCTTCCCTGAAGATGCATCACTCTATCTGAGTATCACAAACCAGCAGATTGAAATTTGAACTGAATCTGTTTGCACTGAAAAGAAATTCAGTATTTTCCCTCCCTAGTAGGAAGAAGTACTT
>WAAE01010621.1:0-21462 GCA_013400495.1 Nicator chloris
TTTTTTTTCATTTTCCCTTTTGGTTTCAATGAGAATTTTTAATTGGTCCTTACGTAATTTATTTTCTTACTTCTCTAAAATGGAAAGGGGCATTGAAGAATCACACACAAAAAAATACATTTGTTTGTCGATCTTCAGCTTTTTCCCCTGGAATGTCCAACTTTGATGTTTTTAGCATTCACCACATTTTATCTCAGGTTTTATGAAGTTCACAAATTAAAAGAGTTTCCTGTCTATTATTATCACAGGACATGTGTCATATAAATGCATCAACTCATTTGCAGAAGAATAAGATGTTTAACTCACTAATGAGAAACTTTGTTAATCTTAAAACAAAGTAGGATACTTTACTATATGATTGCTTCCCTGGTTAGAGAAGAAGCCTGATGGGTAATGAAAAGGAGAAATAAAATCCTGACCATTTACAATAGCAATTTCTAGCGAGAGCCAATAACCAGCAGAAAACTCTTATGGCTACACAGCTCCATAGCATTCTGCATGCCAGTGAAACTCCTGAGCTAAGAGAACATGAGGGAAAAGGAAAGAAAGTTGCTCACCACTCCAGGAACCTCCTTGTCCTTTCCTGAGTAGTGCTGGTACTCACGTGCCTTCCTTTCTGTCTGCTGATCGTAAATTATCTGCATGATCAGATGGACTGGTTCCACAATCAGATGCAGTGGTTCCCTAGCCCTCTCCCAAAGTTTTCCTGATCTCACCAGCTCTGTCATTGAGTGTAAGGATTGGCTTAGCCTAATGAGAGCAATAAAAAGAGGCACCTGGTCTGATAAATAGCTTTCTTTTCCGCTGGAGTGTGCAGTGTCTGGCAGAATCCGTTCCTCTTCCATTCATTAGCTGACCCCTATGCATGCGTTTAGTGCATTTCTTTTCTGTATTTTTTTCTGTACTCAGTCATCATGCTCATCTCAGGAGAAGCTGCACCAGCTGCCCTTTCAGCCCACGGCAGATGAACTTCATTTCCTGACAAAGCATTTCAGTACTGAGAGCATCACTGATGAGGAAGGGCGCCATTCTCCAGCCTTGAGGCCTCGATCTCGCAGTCTCAGGTGAGCTTTGGATCGCTTGTTGAATTTTGAAGGTGTTGGGCACGTTTATTGCATTTCTATATGTGCTTTCAGATCTAAGAATTGTCGTTTGTAGTTGCTTTGTTACATGTTTTTGAAATTATTGTAATCACCATTTAGCTCACCTCACCTGATCACAAAGGATTTTTTTTTCTCACATTTGATGCTGAGCTTTTGGATTGCAAAGTGGTTGGTATGCTCTGCTTTTGTATTTTCACAATAACTATGAAAACATGATCCACAAGTGTCTCAAACTAAATGCATAGGGTGTAGATTGCCTTTGGTGAAGTTTCTTCTCAGAATTTTGCTACAATATTGTAAGGATGTGGTTATAACCACTTTTAATAACTTTTCTGCCAGTGTTTCTGAAGGGGTGTGAAAGCCAGAGTAGATAAAGTCAAAACCTTAAATGGAATTGCACCCCAGCACAATTTTGTAATAGGGCTGTAAACATTTCTGCTGCGTTAATAGTTGAATAATTTTACTGTTGCTTCAGAGAACTGGTTGTTCAAAGATAACTATCCAGGGTTATTTCCTTGTGTAATTGATTTTTTCCATACATAAAACCAGAAGCAACTAGAATTTCATCTTTCACAGAATTATAGAATTGCTGAGGTTGGAAAGAATCTCTGGAGGTCATCCTGTGCAAAGCCCCTATTCTAGCAGGATCATGTCCATATAGCTTTTGAATATCTCCAAGGACAGAGATTCCACAAACTCTCTGGGCAATCTTTCTTGCAGGTCTCTAACAGTTATATGGAATAAATCCACAACATTTTGTATCACGGCAAAAGCCTCAAGTTTTGCTATGCCTTTAGTGCTGGATCAAGTGAATGAAAGTCTAGAGAAAGTCTAGACACACCTTGTGAAGGAAAAAGGTTTTTACAAGCAGGGTTGGAGGAGGTGAAGTCTTCATTCATCTGAGGATGTCAGAGGTGGATATCACCTTTGAATTAATGGACAATATTCAAAAACTCTGCCAGCTGGAATTGCTGAATCAGTGTGCCCAGCTCAGGACTTGGATGGGAATTTGTAAAAGAAGGAAGTGAAGCAGGCCAGGATAACAACAAAACCCATGGTGAATATCATGTCATGGCAGAGCTGACCTTTCATGGTTATTTGTAATTATTTGTATGTTCTGAACTGCAGTGCTGCATGGCAATTGCATATGGACCTGCTAAGTGTAGTTACACAGTAATCCACAGGAGCAGGTGAGTACTGTGGGTAGTGGCACACTTAGCCAGGGACCTCCTCAGTGCCATGTAGTGAAAGACCAATTCTCAATTTTGTACTCAGTCCCTTTGAACAATAGCCCTACTTGAGTCCTCGTGCTGACACTCTTATTGCTGACCCCTGCTGAGTAGTGTAACTGCAGTGGTACTAATTCTCTAGAGGTGAGGCAGCCCCTGTAGACAACACATGCTAAAGTAATGGTTGTCCTTTCACACAGGAGTAATCCTGTTGTAGAAGACACTTTTGCTAATGCAAGGGTGTTATACGCGACCACGTGAAGAGCCCAGTTTTATTTTCTTCCTTGTTAATATGGGTTATCAGGTTGCAGAGATTTTTGCCTCTGTGAGCCAATTTGAAGCAGACTGATCATGGAGTAGGTTTATAATTTGTGGTGGGATAAAATTAATTCAGTGTGTCATATAACTGATTAATCTTCTTCCTCTCTTGAATACCTTTTCTGGCTCTCTCACTGGTTTTTAGTGTGGTAATGTCCAGCCTTATTGGTATTCCAAAGCTTAGAATGAAGTAATTTAATTTTTTCAACTCACTGTGCCTCATTTGGTTTTCATTTTGCTTATTGCCAGTCCTGTGCTGCTGCGTGACTCTAAAGCACCCTTGCCACTACCAGGCATTTGTGCTGGCCCCTGCACCCCCAAGGAAAATGGATGGGTCAATCCAACCAACCAGAGCAATGTTTGCAGGAGCAAAAACCCTCTTTGACAGAGGGCAGCCTGTACTTGTAAACAAACAAGTACTGAAATACATGAAGACCAGACATTGTTCACTGCACAAAGCTTGCTTATTTATTTGCCCACACTTCAGAGTTACCTCACTTGGTGAGAAGATGTTTTCACTTACTGAAAAAATAAAAGCTGAGAACAGCTTTTGTTTTTCAACATTAAATTAAATTAAGCAGTAATTTCCTAAAAATGTGTTTTTTCATTCAGTGGTCTTGTTTGATCAGCTTTAATGAAAGGCAGATGAACAAAATACATCAGACATTTCCCTTAATTGGCAGCCATGGCTTTGTAATTTAAAAGATGGTGTCTTTGCTAATGTGTATTCATTTTCCATCCTATATGACTGCAGCCTTACATCTCTTCTTGAGAGAGGAACTGGCACTTTGAGATGTCACTGTCAAATGCTGGAACTGTTTTTTTGTCTCTATATCCCAAGATTTTTTTTTTTTAGAAGTGTCAGATGATCCTTTTATGCTCCTAGGTATAGAATATTGCCTAGATGTAACTTTTGGAAAAATATACTTACTTCTTTGGCTAGAAATGTGCCATTTTCTTGTGCCTAGCTGCAAATGTTGTATTCATACAGAGATACAGAGCACTCTTAATGATCAAACTGGATGATAAAACTAACAAAGTGTGCAGTCATGGAGGGTGCACTGACAGGTTGGAAGCACCTCTGCTTTGCTTGAGGTGTTCTGCCAGAGTGCATTGAAGATACTCATCTTTTATTTAATCATGCCTTATTTGAAATGCCCAGAATTTCTGCCCTGAAGAAATGGCACTGGTTCTTTCCCAGCTGCTTTCCTGTGCAGGGGGAAGGAGGGAATGCAAGACCAGCACTGGAATGCAAAGGTGTGATGTCCTTATAAAGCTGCTTGCAAAATCCAGGAGCCTGTTCTCTCATCTGTCTCAAAAAGATCCAGTGCTCACGTGCTCAGTCAAAGAACGTAATTCCACGTGATCCACCTGTTTTGGTGCTTGTAGTCTCTTCAGTAGCAGAACATGTTTCTTTATTACCTGCAGAAGTAGTTCCTAAATATCATCTCTCAACTGTTCTCTCTTTTTTTTTTTTAAATAATGCAGCCTTCAAATCCTTCAAGTTATTGACTAATAGAGAGATCCCCAGGCTACATTTGTTTTGTTTAGATCAATCCAGGGCTTTACCTGAACGAAATCTTTTCTCTGGAGTAAAATGCATGAAAAGTTGTGAATACTTGCACGAAACTTGGCATCATTACTCTTTTGAAGTTAGAGAGATGCTGCCTTCCATCTTTTCCCAGTTCTCTTTACTTGTCATCTTTAGCAGTTGCTCACATGTGGGAATGTGTGGAGAATGTCAGAGATAAAAGTAGAGTTAACTAGTAATGACTTCTTCAGCAGCTACCTTTGTGCAGTCACTCAACCCACCAATCTGCCCATTTTTCTTGATCTCTGTATTTCAGGATAATGTTGTCTAGGTAAAAAGGGCTGAAGATTGTTGCACTGAATTTTCATATAGTTGAAGTGGATGAGATCATCCTTCTTCATCTCTTTGCTGGGTGGTGCTTTTTAAATGCAATGCCTCAACTCGACTTTTAGCACACTGCCATTAAGAATATACAGATCCTGCCATTAAGAATATACAGACAAATCTCCTGGAAAATACCAAAAAAGACTCCTGATGATAAAATGCCTAAGAAGGAATAGGTGTTGTGAAAACCAGTGGCCTGCATAGTCCATTTTTATCTTTCATCCTGCAGGCTGTGGGGCTCTCTCATCTCAGTGCACTTCAGAGGCAGCTTTAACCACTTGAGTAATCATGGTGGGTTCATCCCTTCACGCTGCTCTCAGACAGTGCCATCCACCACAAGCTGTGGAGTGGGAATTCACCCCCCCATGGATGTGGGGAAGGATAATAGTTTTATATTCTACAGCACAAGGCATCTGTTCCTTCTGAAAACACATTCTAACTGCATTACAGATAATTCTAGTCTCCTTTTTTCCTCTCTCAAGACGGTGTGTCCTGTGAACTTGACTTTAAAAGGTTATTCATAGTGATTGGTTTTAAATTTATTAACTTTTGGGTTCACTCACCATTTTTGTGGTTTTCTCTTATGAAGAAAACTGGGTATTCTTATTTGTCCTTTGCACTGCTCATTACTCCAACTTTCTGTTTTCATTCTAAAGCAGTCTCAGTCTTTGCTGGCATGCATAAAGCCCCTGAAATATTGGAAAGAAGAAGCCGAACCCCCTGCTGCTGAGGGAGTTTTCTGACTTCTAGTATTAATGTAATTTTCATTACCTCAAAGATTTAAATATTTATTTCTTGGGAGAAGAGGAAGGCTCACCTTCAGCAGAAGGCTTATCTTAGTGCCTACTTTATCCAACTTTAGCTCTCTAGTTTTCAAATTCCTTATTTTGTGTGTCTGGAAATGACAGAAAATGAAAGCCAAGTTTCCTAGAAGAACTGACTTTGGTCATGTCCTGTAAATACAACCTAATTAAACCTTTATATACAGGGTGAAAGCAGAAGGAAGCACAGTGCTTTTTAGCTTTTTTGCTTTTTCCTAATAAATACAGCTGTCACAGTGAAGGAAAAATTGCACATTCATAAATGTCTCAGTTTTATTTAGTCACACTTAAACTAGATTTTGTAAGATTTAAGTTATTGCGTAAATGTTGCTCCTTGAAACAGCTGTCTATAAGCTATTTTCACTTTCAAGCATCAGATAAGGACACATGAGGTTTGACAGGCTGAAGGCAACAGAAATCTTTGTGGGAGATAGATATCCCTCAAAATCCACCACCACGTCGTCTCATAAAGTGGAGGGAGCGTGAAGGGGGAAAGAGAGAGTAGTTTTTCATTCTGCTGTTAAGCTTAAGGGGACAGATATTATTCTTCCAATGTCTGCTCTGCTGAAATGAAAAACTCACCGACAATAATAATTTCTTTGACCTACCTATCTGCACCAAGAAAAGGGAAGGAGTCTGCCTTTTGTCTTAAAATGTTATGCACGTGCACAGCATGTGTCCTCTGTTTTGCAGAAAAGAATCTGTTCCTTTGTGAGGCTTGAAATGTTAGACTGGTTTCGTTCTGTCTGTGAAATTTTTGGTACTGGATAGATGTGTGAAGCTTTTGCATCTGAAAAGATGTCATGCCAGTAAAATGTATTAAACTCCTTTTATCTTTTTTTTTTTTTTTCTGAATTTCCTTATGTTCTCCCTTGGTGGCATTCAGTTATCTTGCCCAGTCCTTGTTCCTTTTTCACCTGGTTGTGTCCCAGAGGTGCTGTAAAGTACCCAGCAGTGCTTGGCAGGCAGCCTTTGCTTAGATAGTCAGGTATCCAGCTAATTAGTTCCTTAGTTTCCCAAGCTGAGGATCAGCATTAAAAATTATGGTGCAGTATATTATGTTGCAGTCTTCCTATAGAACATTTAGAACATATCTTCCTTATAGAACAGCTAGACATTTAATTTGACCTGGTATATTAAGCAAATTTTATTTTGGATGACAGTGTGCCCCTTGATGCGAGATTTTATCCAGAGATTTTTGGGTACTCTGTTGTTCTAGGTGGTAAAAAGTGACATTGATGAGCTTCCAGAGGTGAGAGAAAAAACTGCAACTGCCCAAGGAAGCTGAGGGATTTTAAATGTTCACTTTCTTGCCAATCGGTATGCACAAATATTGTTTTGTAAAAAACAAAAGCAAACACGGTAAATTCTCCTGTCATGGGTCTCCCTAAGGAAATGCTACATCTGCTGGCAGGACAGCTCAAGTAGCCTGATTTCTGCATAGCTCTTAATTTCCTGTATGCACATGAATCAAGTGCCTTCAAAGCAAAAGGCAAAATCCCTCATGTTTTATTGTAGCCCTAAGACAGCAAATACTTAAGGATGTGCAAATTTTAGTGTTAAAATGAAGTATGTGTGTGCCTCAGTATTTCTGTGTAAGTTTCAAAGGGCTTATATGTACTTGTAATTTAGACCACACTTAGATCACACAGAGAAAAAGAAATTCTTCAATTAACTCTGTTCACCAAGTCCTTCAGCTCCATTTGAAGTACCAGTAAACAAGTGTCATGTTTGTGTCAGTGTGTTTGGTCTTAGAGAAAAAACGGTCAGGATAGCAGGCTAAATTTGCTTATAACTCTGGAATTTAAATGTTTTTACCCATGTTTAATTACATCATACATTATGTATGAATATAAATGTAACTTTCTTTTTAAAGAAAATTCTCATTGATTAAAAATAGCTATCAAGCTAAGGGAAGTTGATGAAAATGTCTTTTTACTTGCTATTCATAACATCCAAATCAGTTTTCTTCTTCTTCAACATAAGGATTCAGTGACAGATTTAATCTGAAGTGCATTTTCTCAAGCTAAGGGATAAACAGTAATAAAAAGAAGACATGATGTAATTCATGGAATTTCAGTACAAGACATGAAAAGAGTTTGGTACTGCTACAGTCTGTGAGCCAATGAGTTAAATTTTCTTTGCATTGTTAATATATGTTGCCAAAAGAATGTTTTTGCTCTAAATAGGTTAGCAGCAAGGTAGTAACTGTAATGCATTCCAAGTTTATAATGCATTTGTTCCATTTAGAGAGATCCATTTCATCCTTCACTAGAATGTTTGAAATGTTCGAATGCATTCAAGATAAAATTGTATCTTTTGACATAGAGTATTTTTAGCAGTATTTAGCACTCTTAAAATCATAAAGACACTGATCATGTAAGGTGCCAAATAATTGAAGCCCTTGTTTGTCTTGAAACAAGGTAGCTGGAGAAAGGAGCTGCTGCAGGCGATCTGTAGCTGGGGATTATCTGCATTACCTCATCCGGCTGTCCTTGGTGGCAGCGTGAGTCAGAGCCCTGCATACCATCAGATGTGATGAAAGGAGATGCAACCCTTCTTTAAAAAAACCCACCCTGACAGTAATGTACATGCAACCTGTCAAGATTTAGTGTCCTGGTTTTTGGTGTGCCTTAAAGTTTCTTGCTAACCAATGCATAGATGCATATGGATCCATGGTGTAATGTGCACCAAGGGAGTGCAGCCTTCATAAAAGTGCTCTGTCCCTTTGCCTGTGGTATTTATTTGATATGTAAGATTTAGCTGAATAACAGTGCTCGTGCAGTGTCCTTCAGACAGAGGAAAACAGATCATCTCAACTTCCTTACTTCCTATTGCTCTGCTCCCTTCTGGCACTGGAGACTCCAGAGCTCCCTGTGAGTTCTTTCAGAGTAGGACTGCTCCTGCTGCCACAGAGGGCAGTCACAGAATGAGGGGAATAGCAAATGTATCTGCAATAAATACACCAGGGTTTTACAAGCTTAGGGTTTGCATTCACTGAAAATGAAATAGGGGGGTTTCTGCCAGAGCCCGTGTGGGGACAGGGCTGTCAGCAGTCTCCAGGAGACTGCAGACTGCCATTGCTTGCCAGGATCTTCTCTGAAGATCAACATCTGCACGTTACTGAAGTGAACTCAAAGCTTTGGAAGGGCTACAGTCAATGTGGCAGCATTATGATCAGCACTGGGTTTTGAAAAGTTTTGGTGTGGTATCTGTAAATGATAACATGATTTCTTTTCTCCTCCAGCCCTGGTCGCTCTCCAGTTTCATTTGACAGTGAAATAATAATGATGAATCATGTGTACAAAGAAAGGTTTCCGAAGGTAAAGAATCACTTCTTGAATAATGCATTCAATGAACTTGTGTCCAAGCTCTGAATTAGTTGCAGTGCTGGTTGGAGAAGGAGCCCAGCTCTTACATCTCATTTCCAAGCAGTGCACTTTGCTGAGAGTTTGAAGCTGCCTCCTCATCCTCATATGTTAATTCTGCAGTAGAAGAAATAGATTTAGTATATGTAGAGATTAGGATGGAAAAGGCTGAATTGGTTTTTTGTATGTATTTCATACTTGCTAAATTTCTGATGTCTTCTATTGGCATGAGAAATTCTCATAGATTGAGAAGGGCCATGCCTTGGCCTTTTAAACAGCTGAATATTGAAACCTGTGGAAGCAAGTTAAAAGTTAAAATCTCATTGAAATGAGTGTAGAAGATTGTGTATTCCACAGCTGTCGATATGGCCATTCCTTCCTGTTCCACCACCAGCAAAAATAGATGTTTCTCTGGAGACAGGATATCAGGGCTTACAGTGATAGAAACACCGCGTGTTTATTGCTTGGGGCAATGATTTTCAGCTTCCACAGTCTTGTCTAGAAGTTCTGAAAACTGCCTCACATCTTACATCCTTACTTTGGAGACCCAGGGAGGGACACAGCCTCAGGACCAAGATATGTTTATGTTCATTTACATTTTCAGAAAGTGTGTTTTGATTAATTTTTCTTGTTTGCTCATGTGAACATAACTTTTGCCTCTGATGTGCTGCCTTTATTGTCAGAAAATGCTAGTGTATTTTGGAATATTTTTTTAAGCCTCATGCAATTTGGTATTGCAAATATTACTTGAGCACCCTACTTGTTTATGCTTTAAAGTCTGTGTTAGTAAAATTCAGGAGTAATTTCTCTTTATTCTGCACTTTTAGGCCACGGCACAGATGGAAGAACGGCTGGCTGAGTTTATTGCCTCGAATGCTCCAGAGAACGTGCTGCAATTAGCGGATGGGGTCCTCAGTTTCATTCATCATCAAGTTATTGAACTGGCCAGAGATTGCCTAGATAAATCACGTGAAGGTCTTATTACTTCTCGGTACTTTTACGAGCTGCAGGAAAACTTAGAGAAACTTCTCCAGGATGTAAGTGCCCTCTGGAAAGCAGAATAGATTATTTTGATTGGAACTTTAACCAATAAGCCAGAGCTTTGATTTTAGTGTGGATTCCAAGGGAGGGGCAGCAGGTGGGGGGTGTCAGGAGATCTGAGATGTCCCATTCTCCTGTTGACCTACTGTGGGGTGGATTTGATAAATCACTTCACCTGTGAACTTTGTACAGAAATTAAATGTGAATATGAGTAAGTCAAAGGCAGTCTTTACCATTTATGAAAATTGGGTTTATTCAGATGAACAAAATTACTGAAATCTTTCCTCATGAACTTCAGGACTCTGAATGACTTATTAATTACAATAGTGCCTTCAAGGAATGAAAACACCATAGTTATTAGCGTTGCTGTAAATTTTTCACAAAAGAATTTCTTGAGCTGAACTTAATCCAGTTGTGGATTTTCACTACTTGGATGTGTTTTGTGGCATTCAAAGCATATGAAAATACACAAGGGGGCGTAGTTTTAATGCATTTTCAGTATGCTTCAGCTACTCATTAAAAATTGCTCTTTCCCTTTAAAATGAAAACAATATTAAATTTCAAACATCTCTTACAATTTATGCTATAACTGTTGTGAAGAGTCCGTGCTATTGCCAGTTGCTGGGTCCAGACCTCTGTTTAGGAATATCTTCCTGATCCACTGCTTTAATGATACAGCAAGCTGAAAAAATGGGTTTTATAAAGATTGCCTTCTCAGATAGCAAGTATCACAGAGACACCTGGAAACAGAACACCTGAAATACTTTGTTTTCTGTTATGATTTTAATTTTGTTTTTTCTTTATTGATCAGTTTGCCAACCCACTGGCATGAATTGCACTAGCTTGTGTCCCTTTGCCACTCTTTTCAGATACTAAAAAGATATTAAAAAGACAGATGAGTAAAAATACTATAATAATATACAATTGTTGTATTAAAAAGCTTTGTGAAAGCTGCAGGAACTTCCCTTGTATCAGCTAAATTTTTTGGCTACCCCATTTATATAAGTATGGCTGTAATTTTTCTGGTATTTGTTATGCTTGAGAGAAAAATGAGTCATGTTTGGATCTGTGGTGTTCTGCTTGGATGGGGAATATAATTTTGGCAGACCAAGAGAGGTAGGGAGTAACCTTTGAGGGGCTATATGATAGTCTGCCTATAGGATATCAGTAACCACTTGTGGATCCCCCTGGTATCTCCAAAGTCTGGAAGCAGAGTATTTGTACATGTCAGCTGTGAAATAAAGGATCAGGCCTGTTTGGATGATGGTTTGGAAGTTGGAAAGGTTTCATTAGAAGTGACTTTGTATGCTCAGCAAAATCTCTTACATTTCAGGGGCACAGGGAGACTACACTGTGTTTTACTGCTTCTGGTAGCAGATCCTTGGAGCCTGAAGTTCTCCCTCTCCCTGACTTTCCTCCTCTGTGTGTGGACAGTGATTTCTTACACCATAAGGAACTGAGAGAGCCATAAATTAGGGCTGGCCACTTCCAGTCTGCATTTTCAGTCCTGTCTTCTGGCCTGAAGAGGTTAATCAGGGTCTTGGAGGAGGTGCGGGTCAGATAAATCAGCTTTTTCCTTTTCTCCCCTTTCCCTCAGAACAAATCCTCAAAATACACTTCTTAAATGTCCCCTCCCCCTCGATCCTACAGGCATTATCCTGCTGCTCTGAAATACTGGGAAAGGTGTCATTGAATTGTGACTAGAGGAGATAGAATGGTCATCTCTGAGCTTGTTCAGGAGTTGACATTCGGGGCTTTCTTTGCCCTCTTCCTCCTTAACACCTTGTGCGGAGCGGGGACGAGGGAAGGGTCAGCTCTCCAGTTTGATTGATTTACTCTAGGAAGTAAGGTGGGCTAGAGATGATTAAAAGGAAAGTTTAGAGAGGCAAGGGCAGCAGAACAGGCTGGGAAGGAGGAGAACAAAGACATTAAGAATGTCAGAGGAAAGCCAAAGGCTTCATTCCTCATCTTTCTCATTTGGTTTTTTTCCTGTCCTATGGCATTTTCTGTTCCTTAGCGTATCTTTTAGATTTTAATATTTAAAAGCTACTTGTTTCCTCTCCTTGCCTAGTCTGTGCTTTGCCCTTCAGACTGCATTCTGCAAGGAAATAATTGGGACATTTTAGTCAAAATATATAGAAATTGCTGATACTGTTTCTTTTGGAGAACTCACCTGAAACACAGGACATTTTGGAATCAAGTTTAAACAATTCCAAATTTCATGGCAGGATCTTAACCTTTGCTTAGGTTGTAAAGTATCATAAATAATAGAGACATAAATAATACCAATTAGAAGGTAATTCAAAAAGCTGTTTGACTTGGGAGTTGTATGGTCTGTGTAGTAGGCGATGGAGTTCTATGGTATATTTTTATAACATACTGAAAAATTGGAAAGCTGCTTTATTGGTGAATAATGAGGCCAGCAAGTGGCAGAAATACCCTCAGATTTTCTTACAATTTTATTGTGAAAGAATGGGTTCTCTCTCTTAAAAATTATTTTTAAGGTGTGGATTCTGATACCTGGTAACAAACTAAACTTGCACAGCATTTCAAACCATAAAAAGGAAACTTGACTTAATATATTGTAGTTTGAGTAAAAATGTAAACCAGACTGTTTGGGTATGCAAATAATGAGCTGTTTAAATGCACCAAACCAGAAAGCTTTTGGAAGATTTTTAGATCCTGGCTTTTGTAATAACATGCCAACAAATCTCATTAGCTATGGCAAATGAGATCTTTTCCCTTGTTTGGAGCATGAAATGCTGTCTTTTAGCCAGAAGAACTTATCGCATCATTGAAATAATCATGAAGTAAAAATGAGTTTAAGAGATTTTCTTCATTTTGGAAAATGTGAACTTGAATGCTACACTTCACATCAAAGTAGAAATACAAAAAAAAAAAAAAAAAAAAGATAAAGCACTGCTATAAAAAAGAATGTGTGACATTCAGTTCTTTACCTGTTACCATGGGATAGAATCTCAGGTTACTGAGGAACAAAAGGTTATAGTCAGCTATTACTTGGCTGAATCAATAAGGTAGAAGTAGCCAAAAGAAGTCTGATAACTGTTGCCCAGGTGTAGCCAGTTGGGCAGGAAGGTGAAGGATTACAGGTGTTTCTGTGCATGGAACAAAAGGAGCAGGGGAGGGTATGAGCGTTCTACAGCAGTGACTGATGCTGCATATTGGCAAATGGATATTCTGATTGGGGTTGCTTTCTTAGTAGGAGCCTGAGTGTAAATTTATCAGTCCTTGCTTTTGCAGGTCTATTGTTTTGGTTTCCATCAGTATATTAGCTCAATTACAGCGTTGTGGCTTGCATATCCCAGTTATTGGTCCTGCTGAACCCCAGGGGAGGACAGTGATTTTAATTTCATGCCCCAGCAGCCACAGTTAGTGACGGATGGGTCTTTCAGATGAGGGAATCGGTTTGTAAATTACCTCCCGTACACAGTGTCACCAGCAGTGTGTGCAGGAATGGCATCAGCCTCTGCCCAAACCCCTGGGGAGGGGAGGGGAACCCTGAGATGCCCCCAGCAGCCTGGGGTCCTGGGGACGCGCTGCTGAGCTGGCACAGCTGGCACCTGGCTCATGGGAGCGGCAGGCAGCGCTTGGCTGGACAAACCTCCTGTTCCCAGCTTCTGGCTGTGGGACACTCTGGAAACAAGGAGCCTGTGGGGATGTCTGGGCTGTCCTGTGTGAGGAGGAAAGAAGAGGAGGCAGTTTCACTGAGGATCTTGGAAGAGCAGCGCTGTGCAGAGATGATGGCTGAGTGGCTGTTACAAGTTGTGTTTGGTTTTTGTAAATGCTTTTTTTCTTTTTCCTTTCGGTTTTCTGTATCATTTGGCAGTCATGGTCTAGCTTTTCGTTTTCAAAACAGACACCTGATTAAACTAGCTGCATTTTTAAATTATTGTGACTGAATTGTCATAGATGAGAAAAGGAAAAAACAAAAGGACTTGATTCAAAAGACTAAGTTCTCTGTAACAATATAAATGGATGCAAAATTATGAATTCTATCTCTTATATTTTTTGCATAATCTATGGGAGCGGAAAAAGGACTTTCCGGTTGCATGGCTCATATTTAAAATAATACAAAGTTGTTGGTATTTTATCTATTCATTTCGGTGCAGCTAACCCCTGGTGATCTGGAATGGCTTTTAAAATATGAAAGCATTAATTTCTTTCTAAAATTCATATTGTAACTTATAAGTTTGCATAATGCATTAGAGGGCACAAAGTGAATTTTTATCATTTTCATTGTGATTATTTTCTATTTTATAAGTTAAAAATCTTTTAATTAGGAAAAGAAATTACAACTTATTTAAATATTTCCAAAATAATCATCTTTTTAAGGCTCTTTAGCCAGGAAGGATCTCTGTTGTTGTTTTTAGATAATGAACTAGCAGGTACATCATTCTCTTCAAAGTTAAAATTCTAGCCTGTGCTAATCAGTGCAGAAGGAGACAATCAACATTTCTATTCTGACTGGTGTCAAAATGAGAAATAATGAACCTTTTAATATTTTTTTGTTTGGCAGCAAAGTATGAGAGATATGTTACTTAAAATGCTGCTTGTATATTTCTAGTTCTGAATTTCTACTCCCTGTGTTTGTATTGCTCTTTGAGGTGGTCACCGGTGTGATTTGACTTCTCAGAAATATAAAGCCATATAAATATCTCTTTTCTTAGGTGATTCTAATGGACAACACTAAACAAACCTTTTAGTTTATTGCTGCTTGCACTGTAGTTGATAAAATATCACTCATAAATAACTGGCTCATTGCCAGCAAAAGCTCGTTTATTAAATTCTGGACTCTATATTTGTGGCTGTGTTGAAGCACAATTTTTAGACCTTGGGGAAAAGTAGCTGTACTTTGTTTAAGAGTTTTGGCATGCCATTGGAACCATTTTTTTAATCACTCTGCAATGAAATACCATTATATTTCTGCTCCAAGATTGATCATGTAGCCATTGTGTACTTCATCAAGAGAAGGGTAATTTCTGCGGGGGTTTTTGTGTTACTCCTTTTTTTTTTTTTTTAAGATTATTATTGTTTTGGATTGTTTGCTGTTGTAAAAAGACATCCCATCACACAAATACACAAATATATCTTGAAACTAAGACTTGAATTTAAGTCTGATGAAGTAACAGACAGGACTAAATCCTCTGAATTAAGTTTTTATATGCCCTTTTCTTTACTTATCTGCTTGGTCCTACATAACATACAATGCAATGCTGGAATTATTCAACAGGATTGATAAAACTGAAGAAAGAGAAGCGGAGGTTGAGTTTTTCTTGATGATGAAGGGAAATTCTAGTTCAAATTCTAGCTGAAAGTGAAGCTCAGAAATGTGTCTGTTAGTGATTACCTAGATGTCAGTGTTGTGTGGAAGGTAAAATTGAAAAAATCAGTATTCCCCTTTTCATTTTAAAAAATAAACTAAGCCTACATTGTATCTATTATAATTGATAGGTGATATAATGCAAATAGAGCCTTTGAAATCTCTCTTGCATGGTAATGGGAGTCAGTTGTGATGGAAAAGCCACGTGTACCTTGGCATCCCTGAGCGAGCTGAGCTCAGCCTGCCCTGACTCAGCCGTGCTTTTGCGGCTGAACTGGTTACTGAGCTGGTGATTGCGTTCAGCATCTGACATAGAGAAATTCAGAGTTCAGTGCTGGGACCAAAACGTGCTGTTCTGCTCTCCACAGGCCCACGAGCGATCCGAGAGCTCCGAGGTTGCCTTCGTCACGCAGCTTGTGAAGAAGCTGATGATCGTCATCGCCCGGCCGGCTCGGCTGCTCGAGTGCCTGGTGAGTGCGGGCCTGGGAGAGGCTGTGCAGGATCTAAGGAGTGCTGTGCACTTGAGGAGATAAGGGGCACAAAGCCTTCAAAAGGAACCTTTAAATGCTCATTAAAACATGGATGAAAAATAAATTGATATTTGAAAAAAAGAAGAACTACTAAGTGGCTCCTGCATTAATATGGAAGTAGTTCTCCAATGGACTGTCAGCTGCATTAGCAGCTAAATTATATTTTAGTATAAAGTTTATGGCTGAGGGGGCAGATGTAGCTGTCAACATCATTCCATGCTATTTGATGCCGCTGGATGTTCCTCATGTTGTTCATAGCTCCTGTAAGGAGCCTGTAAATGTCTGTGTGGGGTGTGCTTGGTGTCCTGAGCGCCGTGCTAAGGAAGAAGTTCCCTACTATGACATAAATGGTGTTTGGGCTCTGGGACTCAAACCCTTCCTGTAGACTCAGCAATTGGTGAAACATGGTGTCAGGTTTTTCAGCTGTGAACACACAGTGGGATCCACCCGTGTGAGATCCAAGGAGGTTTGGGGGCCTGGGCTTGAAATCCTATTTGGTGCTAATGGAATACAAGGAAAAGCAAGACTCACCCCTTTTTTAACAACTTAATTTGGCTAATATTAGTGCATTTTTTAAATTTAATGCTAGAAAATGGTAAAAATTGTTTAGGCAATTCCAATGAAATAGGCCACTGTGTCCCAAAATTCTGCAACTACAAAAATATTTTCTTGGTATGGTGGAGAAGCAGCTTAAAAACCTATATTCTCACTGTCATGCCATAGCAAAAGGGTTAATATAAACCTTCAATATATATAGAAAGAGGTGTACACAATTGAAAGGGTTCAATTCAGTGACTGTATTTCAAAAGGATGTTGTAAAATTAGTGAGTGTAGGGAAGTCACCAAAAATTGTGAGGTGTCATAAACCTACAATGGAAACTTAGGTAAGACAGGATGAAATTCCCTGGTGTGTTGGAGCACATTTGTGGTGGTTCTTTCTGGACATAAAAGTGACAGAGATGCTACAGAGACATCAGAGAAGTTGGCTGGATTAGGAATCTGTGGCTGGCTATAAAAGCACAGTTAATTGTGGGTTATGCTGTGGTCAGTGTGTCCATGGGTGACTTTTATCCCTGGAGTCACTGGAAGATGAATGAGTTTAGTGGAGCTTTCTTTGACAAAGTAGACAAGAGTGGTCCAGTCTTACCAGTGTTACCAGCTTCTGGAAACAGCTGCAGAAGTTCTGAGAACCAGTAGAGTTTGGAGGGTTCCTTATTCCTCCTCCACATCTATCAGATGGATCACTTTGCTGGGGATCCTGCAGTGCAAGGAAGTTGGCTGCACAACCAGCAGGACAGATACCTTCACTTACTGATTCCAGAAATCTCCACCAGACTGCACTGAAAATCCTGGGCACAACTCCATTCAAACTGGGAATTCCTTGTTTGTGATTTAGATGAGCTTTTGTGACTCCCATTTATCTTCCAGCGCTTCTTCAAAATTTATTTTGGAAGTGAAGACAACAGAGAAAGGAGATAAGTTTAAACTCACTGTGTTTTTTATTTGCTTCATTCACCATTGTCCTTTTGCTTGTGTACACTCATCATCTAGGAAGACTTGGAACCTCAGAAAGCCTTGTGAACCCATTTGGAACCTGTGAAGAGTTCCAAACTCAAGGCAGCTCTAAGTTGCAAATCAAGAGGTCTCCAGGTTCTTCTGTGTCTTCTCCACCTGACGTTCTGCAGAGTGAGTGGGAGCAGGTGGAAGCAGCAAAGTCATTGAGATTTGAGTAATGAATTCCAAAGTATGTAGTGACAACCTTGACTATGAAGTGGCCAGAGTCCAAAGTATAGAAATAATATCTGGATCTGTTGGTTAGTCTTACCTGTTTCTTTCAACCTGCATTGCCTTTCTAGCATTTTTTTTCCCAAATATATATTTTAATCTAGTGACATGAAGAATTAAACACTAATGTTGTTTTTGTCCCATGAAACAAGAAATATAATGATGGATAGTCAACTGTTTAAATAGCTTTTGAGAACTAATTTTCATTTTTATTTTTAACATATTTTTTGTAATTCAACCTTTGGCTTCAATTATATGTGAATTTTTGAAAAGTTTTTCCACTACGTAATGTTGAGGTTAACTTTAGTAACACAGCTCGTTCTTCTTTCTTCCTTGTAAATGAAGTAAGTGTCCATACAGACAGTGCTTGTGATGGTTGTGATTGTTTTAATGCAGTTGAAAGCATTTAAGTATTCTGAAGTTGACCTCTTTGGCTTCTGTCTTTGCATTACCTGTTGGACTATGAAATGTTTATTGGCAGACAATCTATGGGGCTTCAAGAAAATAATAATGTCGTTTGTGCATCTCTGAAACCATCTTTGGGAAAAAGTATCTAAATTTTTTTCAGTTTATTTTTCCATAGCACCTACCTCCCCTTAGTAGGGTTCATTCTTCTGTATTCAAATGAATAAATCTACCATAAAGAAAGGGGTTTTTTGTCACCAAGTCAGTTTTTTTTCCTCTTACTCACCAATAAATGACCTGCAGCCATACCTCAAGAAGTCCTTCCTTGGCTCCACCCTCCCTTTCACTGCATTCTGGTGACCATCTCTCTCTCTGGTCCTCTCTGGTTTGGCTCCTGCTCTCTGCCACTTCTGAGACTGTTGATGAACCCTTTTCCAGAGGAGTTGGGAAGGAACTTTGTTTCTCACACTGTTGCTGTCTTTGGTGGCAGCATCTATCCAAGCAGCGTTGCTTGGAGCAGTCATGGAAAAGTGCATCTGTTCTCTGTTCAAGTCTCTTTATTACAAGCTCTAATTCCCTTTCCTTATTTGCAGTTCTGTGCTCTTTTTCTCTTACGTTGCTGACCACACACCAGTTCTTTACTGATGCCCTCACTGTTATCTGTGCATGCTCAGCTGTTTGCTGAAACTCTTCCCCTTTCACCCTCCCATTTCACTGGAAAAGTTTTGAAGAGTGTTGGTGAAGCTGCTCATTGCTGGGGAATGATGAGGTTTGTAGGGGGGAGAGCTAAAGTTAACTGGTGAACTTGTTTCTAAGCAGAATGCTCCTGCTGCCCAAAGCTTGTCTTTTGTTTCCTACACTATCTCTTAGTCCAGTGCAAGAGACCACACCTTCTATAACCTTTTCTGGCCTGAGAGATCACATGCACCAAGACTGAGTTGCTAAAGTGATCCTGTGCTGTAGAGCACAGGAAATAGGGCATCAGTACTTCTTATGAAGAAAGTTGTTTTATTAAAATTTTTATTAGCAATTGCTAATAAAGGGACAGGATTGGGTGGGTGTATGGCTTGATCAGAAGTGACATCTGACAGCAGGAAAGGCTTATCTTGGGTTAACTCACCTGTCAGATGGAGATGGCAGAAGGTGGTGCCTCAGTTCTCATCACAGACCTTTCCCTGGCACATCTCAATGTGACAAAACTGGGAGTTGTGTCCACACTTGACCCTTATGTTAACAAGACCTTTTGAAGGTCTGGGTTCGGTTTTAGAAAGTCCCTACAGTCCTTGTTCTGTTTTGATTTGCAGATCTAAACCCGTGGACACCCCATGGGATGTAACTGTCTGTTGGTTTTGCAGAGCAGAGTGGGAAGCATTGCCTTGCTTGTTGTAACTGGAAATGTTCTGCATCACTGCTGAACCCAGAATTACCTTTGGATGTTTCTGAGGATTCCCCTCTATGGGGGAGAAACCTTTTGCAATTGTAAAGCTTCATCATTTACCTCTCTCTGTGTCTTTCACTGCTTTGCTGTAGGAGTTTGATCCTGAAGAGTTCTACCATTTGTTGGAAGCTGCAGAAGGCCATGCCAAGGAAGGGCAAGGAATTAAATGCGACATTCCTCGTTACATTATCAGCCAGCTGGGACTCACCAGGGATCCCCTGGAGGGTGAGAACTCTTGTTATGTACTTTCCAAACTGTTGAAAGAGTAGTCAGATCTCCTGGTCACCACATAGCTGAAGGATGCTTTTATTTTTTTATTGAATTTCTAGGCCATTTTTCCTTATTTTCCTGTTTGCTGTCAAATTTTAGACTGTCCTTTCCAGCCCCATGTCTCAAAGGAGTGTTGCTGGGGTGAGGATGGCACATCAATAGTGACAGTTCTTTACTTATGATGTTAATAATGTCTCCCTGTATTATAGCTGAAACAATGTTAGAAAATGGCTTTATGATTTAACTGTTCTCTCTGTGCTGTTGGACAGTAAAAGTAAATTTACCTGTTACTTTTCTGATCTATGTGGCCTGCTAGTGGCCTGGTTAGAAAATATCCTGTCATCCCACTTCACTACCCTCTCTGGGATAAGTGTTTTTTGTGATTTTCCATGAGATTATCAAGATGAGTATGAATTTTCAGCTGTTTTACAGCTAAAGCTTTACATCTTGTGTAGCAGCCAAACCAAAGAGAGCAATGTAAGGACAGAAACAGCTTTTCTGCAAGGTGCCAGAATTGCATGTGGTAAACTTAATATAGGCATACATTGGCCCAGAAGACTGTAACTTTAGAATTAATGAGTTAATATTTCTGCCTAGCATGTTGCTGGCTGAAATGACAAGTTTTCTGAGCATGCACAGCTTGTTCAGCAACAATAGAAAGTGTGACAGAGACTGGAGGTTACTGCAGAATATCTCAGTGATTGAACCATACTTCTTGTTATCTCAGGAGAGCATAATTTTAACATAAATTCGTAGTCTGGCTAGGACTAGTTTAACTTGTCTGGTGTTTACTGGAATGACAGTGACAGGTTGACTTCAAGTGAAGAGCTCTTCGGGAAAATTTCTACCAAAGATTGCTAAATGCAATTTAATAGCATTTGTTGAAATCTGACATTAAAGGGAAATTTCCTTTGATCCCTGTCATGGGAGAGAACCTTTCCATTGCTAATTCCCCTTACTAAAGTCAAATTTTCTTTAGAAATGTGGGGAGATGTCAAGGTACCTTATTTCCTTTCTGTAAGGAGGGCACCCAGAAATGTCAGTGATGTCTGTTCAGAGACTCGTAGCTAAGGTAGGATTTGGGCTTGCAAAGTTTACAGCATCTCCTGCGGCAGCTGAAGAGCCTAAGCTAAGTGACTTCCCCTCACTTTGCTGCTGCTCAGCGTTTTGCAGAATCACCCATGTCAGGTGGAGGGCAGCTGTTTGAAATGTGATGCTTTTTCTTCTTGGAGCACAGGGGTGCCACTAGGCTACATGCAGACATATATGTGTGGAATAGGTTTTAATATTAACTAGACAGCACTGTCCCCAAACATGCATTTATTGCTTTTACTTATTATAGAAACTATCTAGAGTAAGTCCGGCTGAAATTAGAACAATTAATTATATTCATCTTTATATAAAATACTGCCTGCAGCATACAAGATGTTAAAGGTTATCACTGTATAATTGGGGTGACTTTTCACAGAGGGAGAAAATGTCCTTCATCATCTACAAGCACTTCTTAAAATCCTGTTTTTCTTGTATAAATAAAGAGAATAGTGTTTGATTGAGATCATTAAGAGTAATCTTTCCTCTTTCTTTTTAGAAATGGCCCAGTTGAATAGCTATGACAGCCCAGACACTCCCGAGACAGATGATTCAGTTGAGGTAAAGCAGTAATACACTCACTCTGTCTAGCACTTTTTTTTTCTCTCAAAAGAAGTAGTCTACAGTAAAGAATTAATTATAATGCAGAGTAATTGTAATTTAAAAAAAAAAAGTGCTGACATTTAAAAGCTCATATTAAAACTAGAGTACCTGCTCATAAAAATGTGAAAATCTTTATATGGTGGTGGTAAAATGCTTAAAAGATGCAAATAGGCATTATTACCAAGTTCTGTGGATTTTTTTTTTTT
>WAAE01010632.1:0-20794 GCA_013400495.1 Nicator chloris
TTCCACTAGCTCATCTTCCTTGAAGCCCTGCCCAGCCTGGCCTCGCTCCTGGTATACCCGGACCAGGTATATATATACTCGCACCAGGTGCTACCTGGTGAATCTCCATTCCCTGGACTGATCTCTATTCCTTGGATTCAGGCGCTCCGGTCAGGGCCGACCGCCCCCCGCGCTCTGAGGGCTCGGCCGTTCCCATTCCCACTCCCAGTGCTCTGAGGGCCCGGCCGTTCCCTTTCCCATTCCCGGCGCTCTGAGGGCTCGGCCGTTCCCTTTCCCATTCCCAGAGCTCTGAGGGCTCGGCCGTTCCCTTTCCCATTCCCGGCGCTCTGAGGGCCCGGCCGTTCCCTTTCCCATTCCCGGCGCTCTGAGGGCCCGGCCGTTCCCTTTCCCATTCCCGGCGCTCTGAGGGCCCGGCCGTTCCCTTTCCCATTCCCAGAGCTCTGAGGGCCCGGCCGTTCCCTTTCCCGCTCCCGGCGCTCTGAGGGCCCGGCCGTTCCCTTTCCCGCTCCCGGCGCTCTGAGGGCTCGGCCGTTCCCTTTCCCATTCCCAGAGCTCTGAGGGCCCGGCCGTTCCCGCTCCCGGCGCTCCGAGGGCTCCGCCGGTCCCGCCCCCAGCCCCGCGCGAGGGGCGGGGCCTCCTGCCCTCACTGCTGCCCTTCGCCAACATGGCGGCTGCGGCAAGCACCGGCCCTGCGCATGCGCCTTGGCAGCCTTTGGAAACGTGGGTAAGGCTTGTTAATTTGTGGCGGTTGCTGTTAATAAATTTCTTTTTTATTGGTGATATTATATTCTCTCTGCACAGGCCGGACCGTGTCTGACACAGATGATGAAGCCAGGCCTGTTGTCACTAACATCCCTATGTGCTCCAAAATGGAGGATTTAGAGAATCCCAGANCCCACTCTGTGCTGGTGGTCCCAAGTCATGGAGGATTTAGAGAATCCCAGACTGGTTTGGGTGGGAGGGGGCCTTAAGGCTCATCTCCTTTCAGTTCTTCTCTAGGGTGAGGCCAAGGAGATGTTAGAGCAGATCACCTTCAGCTGGAAGGTGTTTGGGCAGGCACAACTTCATTTCAGCCTAGAAGAGATTCCTTAGCCTATGTGGACCCTTAGGATCACCCTGTCATACCAGAAAGACACTTCAATAGTAGATGACAGAATCGCAGAATGGTTTGGGTTGGAAGTGACCTCAAAGCCCATCCTGTTTCACTCCTGCCATAGGCAGGGACACCTTCCACTATCTCCCAGATTGCTCCAAGCTCTGTCCAACCTGGCCTTGAAATAAATGCACAGCAGAGCCAAGCTGATCGCTGTGGGATGCAGTCGCAGCTGGGAGTGCTGGGAACTCCAGCGTGGCTGGAGTATGTGGTGAAACTTATGGAAACTCAGCTTGAGAGAGCTCAGAAGGAGTTTTGTAGTCCTGCTATCCAGTTCAAAGCACTGTGCGCTGGGAGTTCAAACCAGGGCACTCAAGATACGGTTTAGCTGTGTAGAAGTGAGAGGTTTCAAGGAAAAATAAAGGTCTCCTTCATTGCAGAAGGAATTAATAAGCCTGAGTGGATGTGCCCATGTGTCTCAGAGCTCCCCAAAATCTTGGCAATAGTTACAGTCTCATGAAATCCAGCTGCTTGTGATGGGAGGCACCAGCTGCTGCTGTGGGAAGGGATGGAAACTGATGTCAACTGAATATTTGAAAATATTCAAAATATTTTAGCAGTAAGAGCTTCAGAAACGTAAATTGTTAAGAATAATGGAATATTTTTTCTGGGAAATATTTGTTCTGGGAATACAGTTGGGTCTGACTGTCATGTAGCACAAGAGAGAGCACTGGTTTGAGGACAGCTGTGCGTCTCCTGTAGCTGTTGGGTGCTTTCCTATTTCTGATCTGCTTTAGCACCCAAAAGATTCCAAGCTCACTGAGACTGGGCAGAAGCAAGACTAAAGCACTTGTGTAATGGGCAAATCTAAGATCCGATTTCCAGTCTTTAAACACTTTGTCCTTAAATACAGCACTGAGCCCTCGGCAAACAGATGGTTTGACCTTCCTCCTGTCTCACTTGTCGGAGCGGGTTGGGCTGCGCGTGGCTGAGTGTTTGTCTGGGAGCGGAGCGGGGTGGCTGTGCCATCTGGCAAGTGGCTCTGCACTCGCTGGATCCAACTGTCAGCTTTGGGAATGGATCCCACATCGCCACGAGCAGATCCCTGGCAGCACCTGTGGGGTTCAGCGCCCGATAGCTGAAAAGCAGCTCTTGGGAGGAAAAAGGCTCGGTGTCGATTGTTGTGCTGTGCTGTTGGATAGAATCACAATCCAGAATAAAAGCTGCATTTAAGGAGCAGTCCTGCAATGGCTGTGACAAGTGACTGGAGCAGACCAAATGGAGTTTGTTTTCCTTCTGTCCCTGGTGTTCAGGAGCCAGAGGGTTGTGCAGCCGGTGCTTTGTATAGCGTCATTCTGCCCGAGTCAAGGAATTGATGGGAACAGTCACAATCTGTGTGAGACATCACATGCCTGGGCAAGATGAAAGGGACCCCAGGGAGGTCTTGGCATCTGTCACTGGCACTTTGGAGAAGGAGGACAGCACAGAATGCTGTGTGGGGTTTGACCTGGGGGGCTTTTGTCACCAGAGCGTGTGGGTGAATCTGCTGGTCCCTAACAGGGCCGGGGCTTTTGAGTCACAGCCCCTGTCGTGCCTCAGTTCTGCTGTTTGGGGGGGGCAGTACTGCAGGTTTTAGGTAAAGGGAATTGCAGCTATGGGAGGACCTGGGTGGCTGGACTGTGTTTGTCCAAGCTGTCCTGCTTTCCCTGGACAAGGAGATGACTTGTTGATCAGATGGCGGGGTTCAGATGGAGGGGTTGTGCGTGAAGGGCAACATGCACAGCAAGGCACAACTTCCCCTTCTGTCCCTGCTCTCAGTGTCTGCGTGAGTCACATCCCGTCTGTCCCTCCATGGAGCCAAGAGGGGAGATACGAGGTTGAAATAGAAATTTGAGCCGTGCTGGTACAGCCCATGCTGGCACCAAATGTGGATCAGAGCCAAAGGTTCCTGCTCCTCCTGGACAAATAACTGTTGTCTTTGGTGGACAGGAACACTTCGAGCCTCAGGCTGCTTACTGCATCCCTGTCCTTTCCCAGCCTTGTCCCCCGGGACAAACCACCAAGTCCTGGTGTCCCATGGAGATAATTCCCAAAATAAGGTCAGGAAAAGGGGAGGGAGGGATGAACCCTGCAATGCACTGGCCTGTACACCTGAGGAGCTGGTGGAGATGCTCAGCCTTTTATAATCCATAGATTGTTGAGCCTTTATTCCCACGGGATCTTAGGGAAGTGCTGTGCTGGACAGAGAGAACGAGAGCTTTGTTTGTGCCAAGGCTAGTAGTGCCAGGGGGATCTGCTCAGGGCTTTGCAAAGTGGTGATTGCAGCTCAGACAGGGTTGAGCCCAGTGTGGGTTGAGGTAGAAGTGGGAGCAATGCACATCTTTAGGAGAGGTGATGGTCCTTAAAGCCCTTGTTCACACTCACAAAATCCTTAGTGGTGTGAGCTGGGGCCGGTCACCATCTCTTCATGTCTCTGCCTGGGAAATGAGGGAATGTGGCTCAGCAGAGTTGTGGATTTCTGCAGAGCTTCACAAGAGGGCAGAAAACAGCTGCAGAAGAGCGAGTGGCTCTGGGAGCCAGACAGTGACTTTCTGATGGAAAATTCTTAGGGAAGTCGGGGTCTGCTTGGAGGCAGGAGCGTACTGCGGATTTGCCAGCAGAGCTGGCATAAACATGGAGCAGAGAGCAAAGCCAAGAGCAGCATCCCTGCCGAAAGCACCCTGTGTGAGCAGCTCTGCATTTCATATGAGCAGCCACAGCCTTCCCCATTGGTCTGTCTCCTGGGGATGGCAAAGGGGATTTATTCCAGATGCAAATGTGAGGAGAGCGGGAAGGAGAAATGAAGCTATGGGATGGTGTTTCCTCAGGGTTGTGAGAGGTTTGAGAAGGGGTGGTGGAATATGGTTATTCCCTTGCCAGCTCAAGTTCAGCCCCTCTTGTCCCAAAGATGCTTCTCGTCCTGTTTCCCAAACAGGAATTGGGGTTTACCCCTGGAAATTGGTGTGCTGGAGGGAGAAGGGACTATCCCTGGGGCAGATAAACCACTGGCCGTGCAGGGTGGTGTCCAGGGAGACCCATCACCCTGAGTGTGCCTTGCTTAGACCTGGCCTAGTGAAAACCCTGCCATGGCCAATTCAAAGCAACCAGCCATGGCCCCAGGGAGCTCCGAGTTTGCCAGCTCCAAGGAATCCATAAGAAGGATTTGTGTGTGTGAAATTAAAGTCATCACCCATGCGAACAGGCACTTAACCCTCGCTTCTCCAGCTCCTGTAGCCAGGGGCTTTGGAGACGTGCCATGTGTCTGGCACCACAGGCAGGAGCAGCCAGCAGGCCCAGCTTGTCCTTTTCCACAGCTGAGCCCCGGGCAGCCCTTCTCCCAGCGTGGAGAGTGAAGTGAGTGTCTTTGTATCTTGACAAGCAGAAGGAAGCTGGAAGTGCTGATTTCCCCCTTTTCCTAACAGGCTCTTTGAACCTCGGGTTCTGACTGCTCAGTACCAAGTTTCTCCAGGCCTGGAATAGGTGTTGGATGTTGTTTTCCTTTTCCCCCATTTCTAACAGAGGGAGGACAGCCCCCGGCTCTGGATATTTTTTCTCTCCTCCACTGATTTGTCTGTAGGAGCAGAGCCCAGGAGTCCTGACTCGTATCCTCCCTGCCGCCTGCGACCCCCAGACAACACCCAGCCCCTCGCTGTGGGAGCAGATGGAGAACCAGGGGGCAGATGGATGCCTGATGTGAGATATGGTGTAACCCCACAGGACCCCCCGGAATGCTCCAGGTTGCAAACCAGCACAACAGGGAGCAGGGCAAGGATGGATCCAACACACCAAGAATTAATCTTACACCACCTAAGTGCTGCGAAGAGCCTGGGGAAACACAGCAGCTGTTTAGACTCAGACTTGAACTAAACATCCTGCAAAGCAAAGTCTTGCCTCCTAAAAACCCTCACCTGTGAGGTGGAATTTTCCTGAGATGTCTTGGCAGCCAGACTGACTCCCAGGGAAGTGCAGAGCCTGTGGCACCTGGGCCACCAGTCTTCCCTCTGGCCTGAAGGTGGGACTTGCTCATGTGGATCTGCTTTAGGAAATCGGTGCCAAAGTCTTTAAAATAATTTACAAACCAGTTTCGCTTTGCATTATTTAAAAGGAACTAAAAATAAATCTTTAGTTGTAAAGCAAAATAAAAACACTGCCATCTTTCATTGCAGTTATTATACAGTAGCTGGCATTCTTTAGACAAAGCTTAAAATAACCATGAACATACCAGTGAAAATAAATGGGTGAGTCATGTTTGTTAACGCGGGATTAGAAGTATTGCTCTTGGCTCTCCTCCTGTGTAGCATCGCCTGCTCTTTCAAGCAGATACAAGGTTTTGGCTGGGCTGGTGAAAGAAAATTCATGATCCATCAATTCTAGGTCATCCTGAGAGGGACCTGTGTAGGGCGATTTTAAACCAGGGATTATTTTTTGTTGATTTGTCAGTCTCTGGCACTGTGGTGTCACAAATATTGTGTGCTGTGAACTGATGGTGAGAATTAGATTTATACTTCACTCTTTTGCTGTGTAAGCCTGGTTTTGAGGGGTTAGATGCCAAAATGGTTTGGGTTGGAAAGGACCTTAAGACTCATCCAGTTTCATTCCCCTGCCATGAGCAGGGACACCTTCCACTATCCCAGGGTGCTCCAAGCCCCATCCAACCTGGCCTTGGACATTTCCAGGGATCCAGGGGCAGCCACAGCTTCTCTGGGCACCCTGTGCCAGGGCCCCAACCACCCTCTGCATAAAGAAATCCTTTGTAATATCTAATCTAACCCTGCCCTCTCAGTTTAAAACCATTGCCCCTTGTCCTGTCACTATCTGCCCACATAAAAATTCTCTCTCTCTCTCCTTTACCTAAGCCCTCAAGGTTCTGGAAGGCTGCAATGAGATCTCCCCAAAGCCATCTTTTCTCTGTCTTGAACAAAAAATGGGGAAACTCACTTGAATATTCATCTCCAGAGGTGCTGTGTGCTGGGCTGGCTCCTGCATTTCTCTGCTCCCCTTTTATGGGTCTCCTCCCTGGGGCTGGAGTGGAGACAGGAGGAGGGTGGTACCAGCATGGCATTTCCAGAAGTTGCTCATGGGCTTCAGGCTGTGTGTGGTCCATCATCTGCTTTTTGACTACAAAGACCCCAGATTTCCTCTTCGGAAGAAAGTGGTGCTGGCATTTTGCTCTTTGCCTCTTGCCTGCAGCTGGGCACAGGGAGGGGCCAGCAAGATGTCCTTAAAATCCCATCTCAACCACTTTGGGGCTGCTGGGGAGGGTGAAGCCATGGGAGGGGAGAGCAGTGGCCCTGGTGATGTGCTGGTGGGCATGGCCAGGCAGCTGGATCTCTGTCAAAGTGCACTCACTCCTTGTGGCCAGGAGGGAGTTTGGGACAGCAGGACAGGACGGATGCTGCAGTTATCCCTGTGCGTTGCTCTCATGGAGGTTTTGGGGTGCATTGAGGAGACATCAGTGGCTCTGTGTGGAGCAGCTGAATCTCCAGGGCTTAGTGCCTTTGACAGCCCAGCTCTGCTGAGTGTTGCTGTGGCACGAGTTACCTTCCCAGCTCCGTGGAGGTGACTGTCCCAGCAGGAGGGACAGCTCAGTGCTCACACGTGTCTGCACCCCGCTGCCGGGGCTCACAGCCGGGCCCGGCAGCACGAGCTGGGTGACAGTAATTGGAGCCAGACGGTGACATGCAGCCTTCAGGAGGCAAGAGACAGCAGTGACAGCTGGCCTTTTGTGACAAGACAGGTCCAGACAGTCAGAAAGGACTCTGGGAGACACAGAGGAGCTCATGTGGAAGATGCAGAGCAAAGATTGAAGCAAGCAACTGGTCAAAGACCTTTCTGAAGGACCTGTAGTGAGATGTGGAGTCACAGCTAAATCAGAGACAAAATCATGGAATCCTGTAATCCAGAATGGTTTGGGTTGGAAGGAACCTTAAAGATCATCCAGTTCCAGCCCCTAACTGGGCAGGGACACCTTCACTAGACAAAGTTGCTCCAACCTGGCCTTGGACACTTCCAGGGATGGGACAGCCACAGCTTCTCTGGAAGACCTGTGCCTTACCACCCTCACAGGGAAGAATTTCTTTCTAACATCTAATCTAGATCTACTTTCTTTCAGTTTGAAACTTTTCCTTCTTGGTCTGTCATTAGATATCCTTGTAAAATGTTTTTCTCCATCTTTCTTGAAGACTCCCTACAAGAGAACGGCCCTGTAATCCGCATAATCCATCTGCATTCAGGTCTGGTGCCCTGGATCCTTCTCTGGGAAGGTCTCAAGAGGTGCAAGGTAGATCTTAGCTGTGCCTTGGAGTGATTTGCACCTGGACTTCAGCATCCTTCTCCTCCTCTAATCATCCACCCCACCGCTGGCAAAATAGGAAATATGAAGTACATGTTACCCCCCCAGAATCTTTTTATTTTCTGGTGTCAGCCTCCTTCTACAGGGGATTTCTGTGTCTTCCTCTTTTCATAAGAGGAATTCTTTAAATATCCAAGTCCAAATATAGGCCAGCAAGAGGGATTGCTTATATTTCTAATTAAGGAAAAATCCCAACCCACCACGGCTGGGTTGCATTGCCTGGTACAGCATTATTGTATCTCTAGTGTGATGCTCTTTCTTACTTATTGTGTCTCTAGATCCTTGGCTCACATTTTTCAGGGCAGACACAAGCTGGGAACTCCCACCTTGGGAGGAAAATCAGGAAAAAAAAGACTGAAAAATAATCTGTGAGTGCTGGTGCATGTAACTGACAGAAAGCATTAGCATTGAGTTCCTCAGACAGAGCTTGGCTTCATTAGACAAGTTAGTAGTGATGCATATTAATTGAGGAGGAACACATTTTTGTTATTTATGAGGGAGAAAAATGCATTTTCCTATGAATATTTAATGAAGCATCTCCTTCCCCCCCCCCGTTCAATTTTTCCTGCTTGTTTCAGCCAAGTTCAAATGGGCTTCTGGGCAGAAGGAGCCAAACTCACTGCTGTGCCATCTGACAAAACAGCCCTGGCTTGTGACCTCCCCTGTCTCAGGGGCTTCACACTTCCCTCAGTGGCTCTTAATTCTTTGATTTTTATTACTGCTATTGTGCAAAGTGTCAGAGCTCCCAGTCTGGTGTGAGAATTCCCCCATCCTGTTCCTGATGCTGCCTCCACATGGTGCTCAGGCACTGTGAGACTGTCCAAAATCTCTTTATTCCTGCAGAGACTGAAAATCACAGTTTGAAATCCCATTCCCAGCCTGAGTTTCTCTATCAGTTGGAGCAGGATTGTGGCATTAAGGCCAACAAAAAAGTGGGTCGAGATGCCTTCTACAGGAAGAGGTTCAGCTGGCTCTGGGTAAACCCCAGATCTGCTGCTCTTTTCAACGCCAGGAGAGATTGGAAACCAGCACTCCCTGAACAATTTTTAGTAGAAGTGCCTCAAGAAAAGATTCTTCTTTTCCTTCCTCCAGACTTTGATTTTTATCCCTTTGGATTTCTGGTGGTGGGTAGAGGAAGCCGCAAGAAATGTCAGGGCAACCCCGCTTGGCTGGAGGCGCATCTGGACATTTTGGGATGACAGTGGCCTTTTCTAAGATCCTCTGGCAAAGCAGAAGCAGAGGAGAGCTCCTCGCTTTCCTTCAGGCCCTGGCAGCCTGGGCTCTGCCACCTGACATCCTCAGCAGCCTGGCACTCGGGGGGCATCGGGCTGCTGGGTGCTGATCCAAGCGGAATCAGACCCTTGGCACACGGGATGGCAGCTCCTTCCCCTGTTTTCCTTTGGCTCCCAAACAAAAGAGAAGTCAGAGGCTGCTGGCAGTCCCAGCCATCAGGGCTGTTCTCCTGCTTCAGTGACAATGTGTTAATTGCCTGCCTGGCCAGTGGCTCTGCTGGCTGGCTGCTGCTGGCCTGCTGGGGCTCTTTTGTTCTTCTTCCTCTTGGAAATAAAACCCAAATCTCTGCAAAGAGCCGTGTGCTTTCCCCCATCCTCCCAGTGAGAAATGCGGTGTATCAGATTTGTGCCCAGAGACCTGGAGAACAACTCAGCCCCCTGCACTCCTTCTCTGTGCAACTTGGGGGAGCAGAGGACACAAATTCCCTTTTTGCCAGCACTGAGGATGGATGCTGCTTCCTCCCGTAGGATCCCCATCTCCCCTTGCTTAACCCCGTAGAACAAAAAGGGGCTGGTACCTTGTAGGGAGCAGAGTCTTGCAGAAGACGAATTTGGATCCTGCTGGACATCTCTTGCTGCACTGAGCAGCACTGAGGAGCACTGAGGAGCAGCACTGAGCAGCAATGAGGAGCACTGAGCAGTGCTGAGGAGCACTGAGGAGCACTGGGGAGCACTGAGGAGCACTGAGCAGCACTGAGGAACTGAGCAGCACTGAGGAGCAGCACTGAGCAGCACTGGGGAGCACTGTGGAGCACTGAGCAGCACTGAGCAGCAGCACTGAGCAGCACTGAGGAACAGAGCAGCACTGAGCAGCACTGAGGAGCACTGAGGAGCACTGAGGAGCACTGAGGAGCACTGAGGAACACTGAGCAGCCCTGAGCAGCACTGAGGAACTGAGCAGCACTGAGGAGCACTGAGGAACACTGAGGAACTGAGCAGCACTGAGGAGCAGCACTGAGCAGCACTGGGGAGCACTGTGGAGCACTGAGCAGCACTGAGGAGCAGCACTGAGCAGCAGCACTGAGCAGCAGCACTGAGGAGCACTGAGCAGCACTGAGGAGCACTGAGCAGCACTGAGGAGCACTGAGCAGCACTGAGCAGCACTGGGGAGCACTGAGGAGCAGCACTGAGCAGCACTGAGCAGCACTGAGCAGCACTGAGCAGCACTGAGGAACTGAGCAGCAATCAGCTCTGTGATTGCATCCCTCATGCTGATGCAATGGCCCAGAGCTGGAGCTGTCTTGCCAGCCCCGCCGAGCAGAGCCAGCCCTGTGCTCCTGCCTTGGGTGACTGTCACACACAGCAGGCAAGGTTATTATGGGTGACAGCCTTGTCACCCCTCTGAGAAATCACACACCAGCGCAGTATCAGTTGCACTTAAATTCACTGAAGACAATAAACGACCCATCTCTCTGTTTAGGGCGAGGGGTTTTAATATGGAGAATGGTGTTGCTGTTTAAAATCCTGCCTTGGGAGAGCCTCCTGGCTCCTGGAGCCGGCAGTATCCGGCAGTTTCTCCTCACCTCGGCTGGCAGCATATTTTCCTGCTGCCCTGGAGCCACGGTGGGGCTGGTGGGTGGCTGTGCTCAGCGCTGCACCGAGGTGGCAGAGCCCTGCTTTGCCCGCAGGCAGCTCTGATGAGGTTTGGCAGCCCAGAAGAGCAGCCTCGACTCCTTGCCAAACATTTCTCTTTCTGCTTCACGTGGTTTGGCTGGATTGTAACCCCAGAGGTGGGGGCAGACTGAGAACACTTTCAGAGACAGGAGCATGTGGGGACAGTCTGGGTATCTCTTCGCTCTCGTTCCTCATTTGTGGCTGCACTAAGGTTTAATTTGGCCCTCCAGAGAGGAATTTCCTTCCCCTGTCCCCCTTCCCAAGTGGTGCAAATAATTGCTATCTACTGCTTACATGGTGTTTGGGGTCAGATTCCCATAAAGTGTTGGAGTTCCTGAAATATAAGGGGAATAATGATGCTCCTTTGGCTTGTCTGAACTCAGAGCTTCTCTGTTGCAATGATTTCTTCCAGGTTTGCAAACCCCAGCAATGTGTGAGGCACAGGAAGACTGAGGTAGAAGGCTGAGATCATACCCAAAGCCCACAGAAACCATCAGCTCTTTTCCTGCAGACTCTGGGCAGGCAATACCTTTTTGACCTACTTACAGCCAAGTCTAACAGTGAAAACCACCCACCAGGAAGTGGAGGTTAGACCCCAGCCCAAAGGTGTTGAAATTCATCTCTGTTAAGGATGGAGAAACTTGCTGGAAGGACCTCACTTATAATAGCACCCACCCCAAGCAGATGAGGTGCTTTTCCAGGTGGTTCTTACCTGCAGGAACCCTATAGACTTCCATAGGGAACACGTGTAGCTGTTACTCAGAGGTTTACAAATGTGAGTATATAACAGGATGGAAGCCCTCAACTCCTAGACTTGAATGGGTCTGGATGCTGGGCTGTGAATTTGGGGACAAATTCTATATATTTGTCCTCGAGAAGAAAAGACCTTGGGGTGACCTAATGGTGGCCTTTCAGTACCTGAGGGGAGCCTACAAGAAACGTGGAGAGATACTATTTACAGGTGCCTGGAGTGACAGGACAAGGGGGAATGGCTTCAAACTGACAGTGAGTAAGGTGAGATTGGATGTTAGAAAAGAAATTCTTCCCTGTGAGGGTGATGAGGCCCTGGCACAGGTTGCCCAGAGAAGCTGTGACTGCCCCATCCTTGGAAATGTTCAAGACCAGGTTGGACGGGGCTTGGAGCAACCTGGAGTACTGGAAGAAGTCCCTGCCCATGTCAGGGAGTGGGACTGGATGAGCTTTAAATGCCTTCCGACTCAAACCATTCCATGATTCTATGACACTTGTTGCACCAGGGCTTCCACCAGCCTTCCTGGAGGTGACCTGAGAGTGGCTGTGCAGGATGTGGCTCCATTCCACACCCCAGTGGAGTGACCTTCTCCTGTGCCTCTTGCTGTGTGACAACGAAGTCCCCAGCAGGAGGAGATGCATTATGGTGTCAAAGCTGAAATGCCAACCTGCTTGGTGCTCCCGGACTTGTCAGCGCTGGCTGCGGGACACGGGGAGCCCCCTCCTCCCTCCACGTCCTGTGAGCGTGCACTGGGAAGGGTTTCACGTGGCAAATAGAGCAGAAGGAATTGAGCAGAGCATGTGCTCCTTCTAAAGATAGCACACTGGGCTTTGCATCAAGGATCCTGCCACGCTCGGCATCCACAGCAGCTCCGTGGCCCTCCCTTCGCGACAGGTCCCCTGGCGCGCTGGAAGGACGCCAGACCCGGAGTTCCTGGGACTTCCCTGCCCTGCTGCAGTGGACTAGAAAACGAACACCCAGAGCGTGAAAGGGGGGTGGCTCAGGTGCTCCTGGTGCTGCAGGTGTGGTTTGGGGGTCTGCAGGTGCTGCTGTGAGGTGGGGTGAGGCCGTACAGCCGTACGTGAGCCCAGCTGTGTCCCCCGCGTGACACGGCGCCTCTGCCAGCGGGGAGCAGCAGCCCAGCCCTGTTTTATGGCCTTGACGTTGGCTGGTGGCTCCACGTGTCACTTACATCACCTCCAAGGCTACCAGAGTACGTGCCCAAGGTGCTCTCACAGGAATTGTGTGATTTCCTGTTTTCTCTCTCCACCCTGGGTATCGGTGTCAGGCTGGGATTCCCCACACGCAGGGAACCCCGCGGAGGCTCCGGCTCCAGGCACTGCTGGGCTGCTGGAGCAGATGCAGGATCTGGGCCCAGATCTACGGGATTGTTCAGCACATTAAATCCAACCGTGCTTGCTCGCCTGAAGGTCCTCCATCTGGCACACTCGGCCTGAGCTCACCAGGCTGTTGCAGCTCAGAAGGGACGTGGAGAAGGGGATGGGAGCTGGGAGAGGTGCTTCTGCTCAAAGTAAATCTCAAGCCGTGCAGGTCTTGCGTTGTTATGTGTAACCCTGCACCTCTGCAGTGACAACAGGGAGTGTCACAGGGTTCCCTACAGCCACCCAGCACCCTGGTTTGCATTAAAATCTGGAGGTCTGGGGTTTTTTGGTTTTTTGGATGTAACTGTAATTCGTGGTGTCCTTATGCAAAGATCTGTGGAAATACATAGCCCTCATGAAGAACTGGCACTGTGGGAAATTTTACAATTTTACAATTAAAAAGAAGAAATCAGCATCTCATATGTAATTCCAACCCCCCCCCAGTTCCTGGTATTGCAGGGCATCCCTTCCAAACATCAGCCCCTGCTGTGAAACGGGATGAGGCTGACAGCATCACAGCCATCAAAAACCAGGAAGAGAGCAGAAAGGACACAACAGTGTACCTGGGGAAAAAAATAACCCTGTCAAGTCCCATTAAAGCAGGAGAATCAGCTGCTGCAGGGCTGAGAGGAAAGCACTGTCTGCTGAGGTCTCGTGGGGCTTGACACACGTCCAGCTGTGCCTGCAGAAGGGATTTGTGCTCTCCATGTGGCAGTGGCAGTGCTGGATGGTGTCAGGCTCTTTCCAGTTTGAGAGCTGCAGCGTTCTGATGGGAAGGAACGTCCCTGGCTGTGGGTTTCCCTCTGGGGGAAGCGCAGGCTGGGATATGGCAGAAAGCAGGAGGTGATGGAGGGGCACTGGAGACATCCCTAGGGTATCTGGTGCATTGGACAAGTTCTTGAATTCCTTCTCACCAACACCAGGTACTGAGCACTGCTGAGTGTCCCCATCCAAATTCTCCATGTAGGGGTGGGGAAAACCCTCCCTATATGCCACAGCCTCATCTGAACATATTTCTGGTAGGATCTGGGGCCAGCCCAAGCTAAAATAAAGCCCTCAGACCCTTTTCTCTTTCCCTAGGAGGGTGTCAGGGAGTGAAGCATTAAATCACAGCCAATGTAAAAGCAGGAACCCTGGAACTTTCCCTCAACTGCCTCCATCTACCATGAATTCTCCCCTGGACTGTTTTGTGTTTCCATCAATTGCTGGATTTTAGTGTTTACCATTCCCTGCCCTCCCTGTTGGGATCCAAATATCCTCAGCTCTGCTTTTTGTCCAGGTTTTTATGCCTGGTTGTTTTCTCAATCCAAACATGGTGCAACAAAACTGCATTTATCAGGGATTAGCTGATCTAATCCCATAAATGTGGTTTTACCTGGCTATCAGGGGCAGGTCAGTGTGCAGGGCTTTCTCCACTGCTGAACTGGGCCAAAGCTTTTGTAGATCCCTCCCTGTCAGGAGGACAAGCTTTTCCTTGTTTTTAGGATTATTTTGATGAGGGTTAGGAAAACAGTGGAGACGGCTGCCTGGCCTTGCAGGTTCAATATCCCCTTTTTTCACTTTCCTGTCTCTGGAACCTCAAAAATCACTCCAGGTTTAATGGAGGAATTATTATTAAAAATAAATACAAGCCTGCTAAACAGGCCGACGTCAGCCACCACTGGGCCAAGTCCCTGTGGATGGGATTTTGAAGTTTCCTGAAGCAGCACTGAAGGTTTATTGTCTGCTTAGCTTTGCCTCTGTACCAATAACCCTCCTAAATGCCAGAGGCAAATATCTGCCAGCCAGGAGGAGCTGGGCACAAAGTGTCTGTTCATGGCAGGCTGGCGGGGGCACGTCGCCCCCCTCCACGGATCCGGCTGCACCTCTGGGTTTGGAATTGGGAAGGGTGGGCAGGAAGACAAACTGGAATGGGGTGGAGCTGTCACCTCTGAGCTGGGCATCGGATCTGCTCCGGCCTGGCACGTGGTGCCCTCAGGTGGGCACATGGGAGTGCTGGAAGTGTCACCAGGCACTGGTGACACGGAGAGGGGACGGAGAGCTCCATACTGGGCACTCCAATGTCTCAGCCCTGGGACAGCATCAGCTCCCCCATCCCAACCTCTCCTCCACACCATGGGCACGATGGAATGGAGTGGGATGGATGGGATGGAAGGGATGAGATGGGATGGGAAGGGAAGAGATGGGATGGAATAGGATGGGATGGGAGGGGTGAGGATAGAAGAGATAGGAAAGGAGGAGAGGGATGGGATGGGATGGGATGGGATGGGATGGGATGGGATGGGATGGGATGGGATGGGATGGGATGGGATGGGATGGGATGGGATGGGATGGGATGGGATGGGATGGGAAGGAAGGCTGCTTTCTCCCTGTGTTGGTGGTGACTCAGCTGGAAGATGTGAGCACTGCTCCTACTGCACAGCTGAGGGCGTGGCTGGGGGAACCGTCCCCACCTTCTCCCTGACACTGTGTTCACACTGCTGAGCTTCTGCAGAAACAGAGAAACAACAGCCTCACAGCAGCACCTTAAAATAGAGGTCACGCATCCCTCATCACCTCTCACCTGGTGAGAGGGTGTTGGCCTGGCACCAGGAATTGGGAATAGATCCTGCTGCAGGATGAGCGATGGAAACAGAGAATTCCACCATCCTTGTGCCAAGGAAACCAAAATGAGCTGTGGAGCTGGGAGGGGCTGTGGTTTAGTGGTCATGAGGGACACTGAGGTCAGATGTGGGAGATCTGGTTGTAGTTCCTCAGCTGGAGGAAACTCTGCTTCCATTTCCCATCTCTGCAGCAAGGTTAGCACTTCCAGCTGGAGCTTTTTGGAACAAAAGTGGTCTTTCAGTAGGTGTCCAGGCAGTCCTGACACAGGAGGTGGCAGAGCCAGGTGGGGCTTTTGGGTGTTGAGAAGGAGACACCCTCCTGGTGGGGGTTACCATCATCAGCCCACAGAATTGCCCCATTGTACACAGGACTGAAGAAAGGCCCACAGGTGTCTCTTCGGGGACACATGTTTGTTGTGGAAGGCGATACAGGGAAACCTTATAAATATGATTGTTTGGCAGTAGGTTCGGAGAACATCGGGCGAGTGAGTGAGGTAGAAATGACGGTTACTTTTGATATGGGAAGGGATGCCAGTCCAGGGGACAGGATGTTGGGCAATACCAGTGACCAGGCAGAAAAGGGGTCTGCAGGGATGGCAGGATGAAAGGATTATAGAGATTAGCATAAGGAGGTAGTGCCTTATTCAAATCTAGCAGTTCTCATAGGCTGTATGTAAATTCTGTAAGATTTGTGTCTCGCACCGGTTGGTCACTGCAAATAGAATATTCAACACAGAATGGGATAAAATATACTATAACAGGAAATTCTTCCTCTTGGAACCCTCTTGGAACCATGCCAGCAGCTAGGCTGCCAGCTGATGGCAGACCCTACCACCCACAACCCTTGAGAATAAAGCACGTGTTCCATGAGCAACCCTGTCTCCAGAGATCTATCATCTAACCATTGCGGGCACGCTTCTACACATGTTGGATGCTGGAGGTGATGCAGTGCATTCCAGGCTCTCCAGGAAAGCTTCCAGCGGTTACGAGCACCTCCTGTGCTCAGCAGGACCCATGGCAAGGAGGGACAGCCTCTCCTTGCTGTGGGATCCATGGCAGGAGCTTGGGATGTCTGCTGGAGTCAGTTTGTACCCTTCAGCTGCTGAGGGTTGCAGGATGGGTTGGTTTGTTTGCTGCCCTTCTGTTTCCAGCACTTTCTGGAAAGGTTGCAGGATGTTCTGTGAGTCTGGGAAGGGGTGATTGGGTTTGGGAGGAGGCTCTGCCCCAGCCAGAGCCTGACTCTGCCTGAGTGTCACAGACACATCGCAGCTGTGGGGAACAGATCTGAGGCTTGGCCCTGGGTTTCTGTGTCAGGGCTCTTCAGTTCTGCTGAACTTTGCAGAAAGGGGGTTTTCTCAAAAAAAAAAACCAAAAAAAAAAACAACCCAAAAGAGCCTGGATCTGTCAGAGGAGGGGGAATGTCAGTTTGAGGCAAGCAGGGCCAGTAATCAACGGTGCCAGATTCAGTTCATTCAACTTGCTTAATGGAATTTCTAATCAATTTTCTTAACAGCCCCGAGTCTGAATGGCCTCCTAAGGACTTAAATTCTGGAAGTGCCAATTCTCCAAGCACCCTAGGAAGAACAAAGGCTTGTCATTCTCCTAGCAGCTTCCTTTGCAAAGCAAAAAACAAACCTCCTTCTCCCAGCTGTGACTATAAAATGAACAAAAAACCCAAGGTGCAAAACATTTTGTCCTAAATCTTGTTGTTAATGATGTTGGTGGAAATGACAGGCTTTGAATAGATAGAAAAGTGGGTTGTTAGGGCTTGGGAGGATGCAGCTGGTGCTTGTACAATGGCAAATGAGCCGGCTGGCAGCGGGCTGGTCGTGGGGTTACTGAGGAGAAATGAAAGATGCTATCAGCTTCCTTCAGTGTTTCCCTATCAGCTGCTGCAGATGGACATGTGGAGTTTAACCAGCTCTAGATAGCACGGAGGTTAAACAGACATTTCTCTTAGATGAGAGCATTCCTCAAATTGCAATTATGCCTGGGAAAGAACAAAGGCTTGTATCTGTCAAATATTTCTGCACTGGGGAGATTTGCATCTGATTTTAATACACGCAGCTCTGTGAGAGGCTGGCTGGCAGCTGAAGGTGTCTGGGGGAAGACTTGGTAAAACCTGGGAGGTTTTCTGCCCTGTGGAAAACACCTCTGTGCTTGTCACCCCCTTCCAGCACATGAGCAGGAGCAGAATGGTGTTGGGGCTCTGGATTTGGCACAGGAGGAGGAGGAGGAAAAGGGGTAGCGTGTGGGTGTCTGAAGTGAAGGGAGGAGGCTGGGTGGCTGTGTGCCTTCCCAGCCTCTCCAGGGACAGAATTCCCGTTCAGTGAGGCAGAGAGCCGGATCCTGCAGCATCTGTATTACAGCAGAGCCAATAACTGAGGGCAGCAGCTTTTCTGGCTGAGCTTGTGACGCTTGGCTGAGCTCCAGGGACCTGCAAAGATTGCTCTTCGATCCTCAGATGTGAACCTCCCCACCCCCCAGCAATGGCTAAAAACTGTCCTTTTTTCTTATTATTTTATCCTCAGATATGTATGGTGGGGTCAGGCTGAGATGAGGAGCAAAATGGTCACCCAGGGGATCCTCAGCTCTTCATCCCTGGCATTACTCCTGGGTGTCCACCTCTGCCCGTGGGACTGGGAGCTGAGGGGACAGTTTTGCCCCCAAACCTCACAGCTCACACAACTGTCAAGTCTCCAAAAACAGGAACAAAAGAAAGGAGCAGATGAGACTGTGAATGTGAAGCCGATTTTTTTAACACCTCAACTGCACAACTGAAAAATTCACAAGCTTAATCCCTGCTTTCCAAGACGGGAAGAGCAGGAGATTCTGTCTAGCTGGAGGTCAGCAGAGCAGTTTAAATGGGGAAACACAGATTTTATTAGGTAAAATGGAGAGACTGGGGGATTAGTGCAAGAATCAGAATGGATTTGGTCACTGCTGAGCTTGCTCTGCTTGGATAATGCACAGAAACTCTTCCCAAGAAGAGCAGCAGCAGCTTCGTGGGATGTATCCAAAGTAATAGGCTCAGCATCCAGCAAAACTGAAGGAGACAAATAGAAATTAAATCAACGGCTTTGTTCTGTCTTTCTGCCACCTGGGCCCAGCTGGTGTTAAAACAGGATAAGAGACAAACTCCTTGTCCTCAGGTGGCCGAGATGAATGGCTGTGTCTGCCCCAGGACATGCCAATGGCTCTGGTACAGCCTCTCCCTGGCTGGCTCATGGAGATAAAGTTTTCTTCTTAAGCAAAATTGCATTTTTCAGTCAAACTCTGCATCTCAAGAAGAATTAATACAAAGCTGGGCTAAGCTGTGTGTCTGTATCCAGGAGGCTCAAGTGCTAAAATACTTGGCAGGGAGATGCTCCTCCTCTTCTCTCCCTTAAATTGTGGCTCTGTTTCCATCATGTTTTGAGCTGAGGCCCTAAAATTTGCAGTTCAAAGACTGTCTCTCTCTAGAAGTAATTGTAAGATGTAGCGAAATAAACTCAGCCATGGAATAAAGAGAGAATGGAAAAAGTAATGGAAATGTTGCACTGAGATGAGGTGTGACATTGAACGGCTCCTCCAGCTCTGCTGCAAGCCAGGCTTGATGTGGGAATGACAGGAAAAGAAGCTTTTTTGTGTTAAACACAAAGGGAAACATTCCTGGTAAATCTGTGTTGTACCAACACCCAACCCGATGTCGGGAAGCCCAGAACGCTTCCTTAATCTCTTTGTCAAATGAGAATGGATTTAGTCAGTGCTTAGGGGTCACAGTTTGGCAGACATTTCCCAAAAAATGGCTAAGCCAAAGCTCTTGGTGTTTTGGAGCAGCCTTTTACTAGGGGCAGGAATTTTTTGCAGCACAAGGCTTTTTTTTGTTGTTTTATTTTATTTTATTTTTATTATTGTTTTAATAGGAAGTCAGATTCTTAGAGCAGCTCACTGCAGAACACAGTGCCAAAAATGTCATGGGTCCCAGTTTAGAGCATCTTCCCGGGTGCTCTAACAATGCCCAAGGCACTGCCTTGAGCCCCAGCTGCATCTCCGAACTGTGTCACCTTCTCTCCTTGCTCTGCAGGAGGGAGGGCTGGAAATAAGGTCAGTTCCTTTCCCCAGCAAGGGAGAGAACGTCAATTAGTGCAGGTGGTGGGGGGATGGAAGGGGAGGGTCTCCTTTAACAGTTGGACTCAATGATCTTGGGTCTTTTCCAACCCTAATGACTCTCTGATTCCTTAGAAAAGGGTTTTTAATCATTTGCACTTCATTTGCACTGAACACGTGCAGCTGGGACGTGGCTTCCCTCAAGGACAGGGATTTGGGAAGGATCCACTGTAAATGCTCAGTGCCACAAGCAGGAGCTGAAATCTGCCTTGAACAGCCCATCCTTAACTTAAAAACCCCAAATCCACACACTGGGGAGCTGCTGAACACTTCCCCCATCTGTTGGGGCAGGTGAAAATTTAACAGGAAGATCTTACAGATATGAATGCTTGGCAAAAGGCTTTAAGAATGTAAAACCTGTAAGTGAAATAGAAATGAGAGCTAGCTTTGCTATATAAAGCAAAGATTGCTGAACCATGCTGTTTATTGGGTAACTGAAAGGACAAAGGCTAGAATGAGTTGGAAAGGAGATTTTATGGCTGGAGCAAAGTGTAAGCCACTGCAAATAAAGCTATGTTTTTACCAAAGTCTAAGAATTTTCCACTGCGAGAAAGAAGAAAAATCAGATTTTTAGCTTATAGTATAACTACTAACTCTTGTGATTGGATAATTACTACCACAATATGGAACTAATAGTAACTGTGATAGGTTATATGTAAATGGTGAAGGTATTGTGTGTGATGCTGATTGGATAGTGTATATTAAGATGTTCAGTAAAGAAAAATACATACTGCATTATAACCAAAACCAAGGGGTCTCCAGGAGCACCTAGAGCTGATGCTGACAGTTTCTAGATCTGGCTCTGCACCCACGACCCAAGGTGCAATAAAGAGACCTTTAAAAAGAGCCCCTGGAGTCCCCCATCTCTCGTTCAGGTTCTTCCCCATCCTTTTCCTTGTGCCTTTCCCAGTGCTGGGATGGCCACACACTTCTTGTCACAACGAGGGGGTGCAGTGGGGGCTGCACCCCCCGTGCCCCACTGTCCCCATGTCCTGTGTGTGTGCTGGGACAGCTCGTCACAGACCCCTGGCACACACAGGACCCGTTCCAGGGTGCACAGGCTCCGTGGTCACGCTGCCTGCCTGGCTCAGCAAGGTGGAGAGGCTGAGAGAAGTGGTGTGGAGCTGTGCTGGGTATCCCCGAGTGCAGGATTTGGCCCAGATTATCCATCTGCCAAGGAACATGTTGCAGCACAACCCTCAGTAAGTCAGGAACGCTTTATCAGCACTGGAGCCTCCCCGGAGGCTGTGTGTCCTATATAGGCATGGAGTGGCAGCAGGAGGTTACGTGACAACCCATAAACCTGCTCTCCTTCTGGGTGACTCAGGGCTGCAGCCACAGAGGTGCTGATCCCACACTGCCTGGCCGTGGCTTTCACCTGGTATTGGCCCTGGAACCAGCTCTGTGTTTGTGGAGGACATAGCTCCTGGGGGCTGGGACAGCAGAGTCCCCTGGGTGCAGCTTCCAGAGTGGTCACAACAACCAGCTCACAGTCTGGTCACAACATCCCCATGGAACA
>WAAE01010648.1:6313-17987 GCA_013400495.1 Nicator chloris
CCCTTCATCCATCCAACCATCCATTCCCTCCTTCCACCACCCATCCATCCATCCATCCATCCATCCATCCATCCATCCATCCATCCATCCATCCATCCATCCATCCATCCCCATCGCTGCAGGATTTATCCAGGATTCCACCCAGCTTTTAGGAACGGGAGGTGTTGCAGGAGGGGTTTGTGGGTGTCAGTGATTGACCCTCGCTGTGTCACCACCCATGAGGCCAGCCCTGTCCCCTGTGTCACCGCCCCCGAGGCCAGCCCTGTCCCCTGTGTCACCACCCCTGAGTCCAGCCCTGTCCCCTGTGTCACCACCCCTGAGGCCAGCCCTGTTCCCTGTGTCACCGCCCCCTGTCCCCACCTCCCCGGGCCAGGCCTGCCCAGCAGCACCTCGTGTAGGAACACTTCTGTGGGTTCACACCTGATACGAAGCCCATGGGGGTCTGAACAGGCTCTCCAAAGCCAGGAGACCCCAGTGGGTCATGGAAAACGTTGGCTTTGAGCTCGTCTTGCCCAGGGCAGGGTGTGGGATCTGTGACCCCACATTGCCCATCCCAGCTCCCCGGAATGTGCTTCCCGGTGGCAGGAGGACAGCGGAGCCTCCAGTGATGTCCCCTGTGATGGAGGAGAACGCCCGAGGCCCTGCACAGGGAAAATCGGGATCAGTCCTGGAGTGCTGAGGTCACTCGGGCAGCCCTGGCTCCCCCAGGCTCCCTGCACTGCCACTGTCCCCAGCCCGAGTTATGGGGACAGCTTTGGAGCAGGGCGGCCAAGGTGGGAACATCGCTGTGCCCGTAATTAGCGCCTAATTAGCAGAGCGTTAATGCGAGGCAATGCTCTCTCCCCTCGGAGTTAGAGAATTACCTGTGCGGCCCCGGGACCCCGCGGTGCTCCCGCTCCAGCCGGGAACCCTCCGGGAGCCGGGCCGGCATTCCCGGCACGGGCATGAAACACGGGGCACACCCCGCAGGACGGGCCCTGCCACGGAAAGGGGGGCCCTGCCAGGTGGGCACTGCCAGGTGGGCACTGCCAGGTGGGCACTGCCAGGTGGGCACTGCCAGGTGGGCACTGCCAGGTGGGCACTGCCAGGTGGGCACTGCCAGGTGGGCACTGCCAGGTGGGCACTGCCAGGTGGGCTCTGCCAGGGAAAGGGGGGCACTGCCAGGGAAAGGGGGACACTGGCAGGAGGAGGTGGGCTCTGCCAGGTGGGCTCTGCCAGGATGAAATGTGGACTTTGCCAGGATCGAAGGTGGGGTCTGCCATAGGGAAAGGTGAGCACTGCCAGGTGGGCTCTGCCAGTGGAACTGTGCTGGGCTCTGCCAGGGGGAAGGTGGGCTCTGCCAGGTGGGCACTGCCAGGTGGGCACTGCCAGAGGAGCTGTGCTGGGCTCCCTGGTGCCCACCTGGGTGTTCAGTCTTGCCTCTCACTGAGCCCCAGGGACCCCCAGCATGGGCCTGGCCCCTTCCTACCAGCTCTGGGGTGGTTGGATTTAAAGCCTGGCACGTTTGGGGTTTGCAGCCTGGCCTGGCTGCTCTTTGGGGGCTTTTGGAGCTGGGGGTGCAGCAGGTGAGGGGCAGAACAAGGGCAGGGATGTCGGGACCTGCTGGGCACAGGGAGAGGAGCTGGTCTGGAGCCCTGCCCTGCCTGCCCTGGAGAAGGAGGAGAAAACTCAGCTGGACTCGGGGGACAGGAGAAGAGGGAAGCAGGTAAACCCCACGTCTGGCTGTGCAGAGTGCTCAGGTCAGCTTTTTCTCCTTCAGAAACCAACCTTATTAAAAAAAGAGAAACAAATTAAAAAATGCTTTCCTGTGCTCAAATTCCAGCATGAAGCAGAGTGAAGCCAGGCCTTGGGAATCTGGTTCTTTCTTTCATCCTTGTCTTTAATCTCAGCCTCTGCCCCCACCATCAGTTCGATCCCTCTGCTCCTCCTGACTCTGGTTTCTCCCCTCCATCAGTGGGTATTTCCACATCCACCAATCCTTATCCCAGCTGTGAGGTTCTCTTCCCTGGCATTTCCCCCATGGCATCCCTGGGGGGTCCCAGGCCTGGGCACGGCTGTGCTGAAGTCCTCAAGTTCCTGCTGGGGACGGGGGGGTGAGAGTGGGCACTGTCCCCTCCTTGTCCTGGGCGCTGCCCAGGCTGGGTGCTCCTTGTGATTCCCTAAAAAACACATGGATCCCATTTCTTTGGGGTGCAGGGGGCTGGCCGGGGCTGGCAGGAGCCCTTGGCACACGCTGGACAGGACAGTAAGGCCTGGGGGCACACGCTGTCCTTGAGTGGCTGCAGGGGACAGTGTGGCCCTGGCAGGAAGCTCCCTGGGACTTTTCCATTCCCCACATGGCTCCCGAGCTCTGACGTGTCTCTTTTCCTGTTGGCAGGGCCGGAGCTCTGGATCCACTCATCTCCTGCCCAGCTTTGGGCAAGCCCCGGCCCTCCCCGCTTTGCCCACAGCTTTTCTTTGCCACCAAGGAGGATTTGGTGACCCTCAGCCCCTGTCACCACCCTGTGCCTCTCCTGGGCTGTTTTTTCCCGGTGGTTTGGGACCTCTGGGGAGCTCCATCCCGCTCCCGGTGTCAGCCCGCTGTGCAGGGAGGTGACAAACCCGGCGGGGGCCGAGCTGAGGGGGAGTTCCGTGGAAAACAGATGGACAAATCCCCAGCTGTTTTCCTGGAGAGCCGATTTCCCAAGACAGCCGCAGCGCACGGCCGGCTCCTCTCGTTCCGTTCCGAGCCCCTGTCCCTGTCCCACCCAGGGCGGTTCTCCCTGGCACAGCCCCGCTGGAATGTCAGCTGGACATTCCGGGCTCCTGCCAGCGCCGACGCAGTCGGGCCATGCCCAAACCTTCCCTCATTCCTCCCTCTGGAGCCGCGGCGAGAAGCAGCGAGAGACCCGGCACAGGCAGCGCCCCGAGGCTCCGGCGCAGCCCCCGGCGGACACCCGCACCCACAGGTGAGCTCTGGGCTGGATTCCAGGGCAGGATGGATGGGGAGGGATGGACACGGCTTGGGAGGTGGGTGGGATGCTGTCAGGAAGGCTCTGGCTGGCGGGAAGGGACGGGAGCAGCGGGGACAGCCGGCGCTTGGGGCTGGTGGGAATCTCTGGAGCGACCCCGGAGCTGGTGGCTCTCGGTTCTCCAGCGTGCTCATGGAACGGCTGGAAAGCTTTGGGCTGGGAAGTGGAGGGGAGGGAGGTGCTGTGCAGGGCAGAAAGTGGGCAGGGGGGTGAGGGAACCTGTGCCCTTTTCTGCACAGCGTGGTGGCATCGGGTCCTGTGGTGGCACCACGTCTGTGGTGGTACCAGATCCTGTGGTGGCACCAGGTCCTTTGGTGGCACTGTGTCTGTGGTAGCACTGTGTCCATGGTAGTGCTGGGTCCTGTGGTGGTCCCGTGTCCCTGGTGGCACTAGGTCTGTGGTGGCACTGGGTTCTGTGGTTGCACCATGTCCGTGGTGGCACTGGATCCATGGTGGCACTGGATCCATGGTGGCACTGGATCCGTGGTGGCACTGGATCCGTGGTGGCACTGGATCCATGGTGGTACCGTGTCTGTGGTGGCACTGGATCCATGGTGGCACTGGATCCATGGTGGCACTGGATCTGTGGTGGTACCGTGTCTGTGGTGGCGCTGTGTCCACGGTGGCACCAGGCCCCAGCTCTGGGGTTCCATGCAGGGCTGCCTGGGGTTCCCTCACCAGGACCAGGAGCTGTGCACACACGGATCTCAGCCACGTTCTTTTCTTGCCTTTTAATGAAGCAAAGAATCTGCGGGCCCTGCAGTGCTTGGAACCCGACTTTGGAGCTCTGGGATGCTCCGGGAGCAGGGAGGTGGCCAGGAGGGGTCACACGGAGGGCACAGGCCTGTGCACAGAGCTCTCGTTTTCAGAGGGATTTTGCATTTGAATATTCCCGGGTGTCTCTGCCGCAAGGCCCCAGCTGAGCTTGGCTGTGCATTTCCCTCGGGGCCACACGAGTTCTGTTTGGGATGGGATGGAGTAGGTGCCACTCAAAGATGGGAGAATTGAATCTGCTCGGTTTGGATTTGGGGGTAAACAACCTGTTGAGCTGAGAATGCTTTGACTTTTGGCCCTGCCTGGGAGCAGGGTGGGAGGTGACAGTGCAGGGTGGGAGGTGACAGTGCCAGGGGAGCGGCGCTGTCCCCAACACTGGGGCAGAACTCATCCAGCTCCAGCCCTGCCAGCAGCACCGACACCTTCCATGGTTCCTCCAAAGCCCCATCTCTTTCCTGGAGAATGGCATATTTCTCTTCTCTGCAGAGGAATATTCTCCATATTCTCCTTCCCTGATATTTCCTGGCTCACCTCCACCTGCAGCACCTGAGCTGCTTTTCCTTTAGCTGGGGGAAAAACACTGATGGATTCTGCTTTTGCTTGGAGGGTCTGGATTTATCTGTAATTCCGTGTATTTTCAGTGACGTAAATATCTCCTGGCGTTCGCGATACCTTGAGCCAGTGGAAGTGATTTATTTCCAGTGTCTTGTTTCAGGGGAGCTCAGTGTTCGCAGGAACATTTATCTGCTCCGAATGGATGAGCTGCTTCCCAGCAGAAACTCCCAGAAAAAAACCTCCTTCTCCTACTGCAAATCCTGCTCCGAGTTTTGCTTGGGAGAAAACATTCGGGAGCTTTATCAGATCGTGGATGTTTTTTCCCCCAACTCCCTTTGCAGTGCTAAGGTTGCCAGAGCTGTCAGGGGGTTGTGTCAGCCTTGTCTCAGCCTTGGACTGTCTCAGAAGCAAGGAAGGATTTAAGTCGTGTTGTTCCCTGCTCCAAAGAGGTGTGATGACAAATCCGCTTGCTTTTGGCTTTTCTCCTTCTTTTTAAGGATGGGAGGAAGGAGGAGGGGGGGAAGCCACACAAAACAAACCACAACAAACCTGCGGCTCCCGAGGCAGAAAATCCTCTTTATAAATTGCCACAACTTAACAAAATGCCGAATGCTTTTATTAAGGCCCTGGAAAGCTCCGAGGAGCCGCTTTCTTCCCGGCTGGAAAGCGCTCGGCTCGGGGGCCTGGCTTTGTTTCTCCGGGGAAGGCAATTGTAGAGCAGGAATTCCTCTCCAAAGAGGAATAATGGGAGGGGAAAAACACCACCCTGGGGGAGATAAAGGAGCTACTGGTGCGTTCAGAGGTGGGAATGGCTCTTCCCTGCCTTCAGCCCACTCCATCCCACTGCTCCAGGGGGAAAACAGAACAGGCACCTGCACCAGGTGCTTTTCCCTTGGGGGTTAATCCCAGCAGGAGATTTGAGCATCACAGAATATCCCGAGTTGGAAGGGCCCCGCAAGGATCATTGAGTCCAGCTGCTGAGCTCTGGATCCTTCCTGCAGGATGGGGAACATGCTCTGTGCCAGCGGCTCAGGCTCCTGGTTGGTGCTGCCTCCAGGGAAAGCCCTTCCCGCAGAGCCCCTGCCCACCCTGGGATGCTCCAGGTGCCTCCAGGAGGTGCCACCACCCCTCTGCTGTTCCCTGGCTCCTGCACACGGAGGGGTGACAGCGCTGCCCTGGTCACATCTGGCCCGTGGGCTGGGTGTTGCTCACCTGGCAGCACATCCTGGGGGCTTTCCTGGCACAACTGGATCGTGCAAAGGCATCACTGTCCCCTGCACCGGGGTTCTGCTGGCTAAAAGAGGGTGCAAAGCTCCCCAGGTTGTGCTGAAGCTGGAGCAATCAGGAGAAAGGGCCTGTGCTGCCTTGGACCCATCCTCAAACAATGATTTTAATAATTTTTTCCCCATCCCTGTGAGTCTGGGACGTGGAGTGTCCATCTCTGGTGTGAAGCCAAGCTGCTCCAGCACCAACATCAGCTCCTTTTTGTCATCCTTGGTGCCTGTGGGATTCAATTCCTGATGTCCAGGAGCCATCCATGGGTTTCCTCTGAGGAATGGGGAAGGAGCAGGTCTTGGTGGGGATGCACCACGGATGTGCTCCGTGATCTTCCTACATTTCTGCTTGAGAGCCGGGACTTGTTGCTGTCAGAATCAAGGAGGAATTCCTGGAATGAGGCATGGATCCATTGCTGGGGGCAGGGTGGGAAGCTGGGTGTGAACCCTGTGGGTGCTGGTGTGACACATCCACATCCCCCTGTGTGTGTCTGTCAGCCTGGGAAGGAAATGCTCCTGCTGCTGCTCCGGTGTTAAACGGCAGGGAATGTCCCAAACTGAGGTTTCTTTGGAAGGTGCAGAAATTGTTGCTCACCCCACCCGCAGAGTTGTGGGGCAAGGGAGTGCCTGGGGGCTTGCAGGGGATTTATAACAATGCTGCTGTGCAGGGAATCTTCCAGAGAAGGCCTGGGACCACCCTAACATGGCCTGTGGGACAAACTGGGGCTAATTCACAGCATCAATGCAGTGTGTTAATGATCTGTCCAAGGAGTCCCTGGTCCTGCTGCCTTGATGTCACTGCTTTAACTCACAGCTCTTCTGATCGCTGTCTCTTGTCCCCAGCACACTGAAATTGGGGCTTTCCTGGCCTCTGTGTGTCAGGCTGGGGCTCCCTGCCCTTCCCACAGACCCCCTGGGCACAGCTGGATCCATCCCAGCTCCCCACAGACCCCCTGGGCACAGCTGGATCCATCCCAGCTCCCTGCAGACCCCCTGGGCACAGCTGGATCCATCCCATTCCCCGTGCCCCCAACTGGGCTCTTTCCAGAGCTGCTTTTGCTTGTCCCACTGCCCTGTCCCTGGTCCCTGTCCCCTCTGGGAGCTGGCAGTCCCCCAAGCCCCAAATCACAGCATGAACCAGGTTGGAAAAGACCTCTGAGATCACCCTGTCAGCCCCTGGGCACTTACAGATCTCATCCCACCTGGCTGCTGGCTGACCCTTCTCCTCTAATTCCTTAATTCCCTCTGTTTTGCAGATTTCATTGGTGAAAGAGCAGCGTGGAGGAAAACCCAGCGTGGGGGAAACACCAGGGTGGGCGAAGACTGGCCCGACCCTGCCCATTCCAGCCTGTGTTTCTGTGCTGCTGCTGCAGGGGCTCGAGCTCCCCGGGCTGTGCCTGGCACCATGGTGGGTCAGAGCCCTCTGGGCCCTGCCGAGGGCAGGGCTGCCGTGCTCCTGCAGCCCTTCGTGCACCAGGTGGGCGGCCACACCAGCATGCTGACCTACGACGAGCACACCATCTGCAAGCCCCTGGTGTCGCAGGAGCTGAGCTTCTACGAGTCCCTGCCGCTGGCCATGAGGCAGTTCACGCCTCAGTACAAAGGTAAGGGGAGCTGCAGAGCGCTCACCTTCCTCAAAAGCATCCCCAGCTGCTGCAGGTGAGGCCTTTCCAGGCTCCTGCCAGTCCCTCTGCTTGCTGCCCCATCCCTGACCTCCATTCCCAGCTGAATTTCTCAGCCCAGCCCCTGGAAAGCAGCACTGGGAGAGCAGCACTGGTATTTTTTTAAGACATCCTCCCTCCCTTCTCTTTCTTATTCCTTCAGTATTTTCTGCTTTTACTGCCAGACTTGTGCTGCTCATAAAGCTCCTGACCCTGGCTTTTGGGGGAGGCAAGAAGCTCGGTTGTCACGTAAAAACTTAAAATATCTCTTGGTCCTTCAACGTTACAGCAAAGAGCTCAGTCAGCCACGGCTCCAATGCGCTTTCAGCCCAATCTCCCCCTTCCCCAGAAATTCAGGGGCCTCTGCAGATTTATGGGATAATATTAAAAGGATGCTTAAAGGAGAAAAGTTTCCTCTGAGCGGTTTCCTCTGGGAGGAGCTGGGTTTTGGTGCTGCAGCACAGGGCCCTCGCTGATAAAGCTGTTAAACAGTCCCAGTTTAACCAGTCCAGGGGTGCCCTGGTTATTCAAACCTTTTTGTCTTTTCTTCTCCTGTTTCGAGTCCCAGGGAGTTTTAAGATGAGAGGTAATTAAAAAGCAATTCTCCAATCTGGCACTGGGCTCACAGGTTTATTCCTCTCCTGGCTGTCCCAACCCTGCTGCCAGGCAATTAAAGAGGTGCAACGCTTTCCTGTGAGGATGACCAGGGGGATGAGTGTCCAGGGGGATGAGTGTCCAGGGGGATGATCCTGGTGGCTCCAGCCCCCATTCACACATATCCAAGTACCTCATCTCTATTTCTGGGCTGTGGGAACCATTATGCAATGGTGACATTCTGTGCAATGGTGACATTCTGTGCAATGGTGACATTCTGTGAAATGGTGACATTCTCTACAGTGGGGATCAAGTATCATTCAAGCCTCACCCCGAGCCTGTGGCTTTTCCTGCTCACCTCACCCATATCAGGCAGTTTGGTGACCTTGGGACCGACTTTTACCCCCTTTGAAGGCTCTGCCTTGTCCCAGTTGAGCTCTCAGGGGGATGCTGGGCTTGTTTTCCAGCCCAGCTCTGCTCAGGTTCCCCGCGCCCGCGGCAGGAGATGAATGCGCTTGTAAACACAGAAATAAACCCACGAGGGCAGAGTTACAGAGTGAAACCTCCTGAGAGCCTCTGGGATGCCACCAGCGTGGTGACAGCACCCAGAAATACCCTCTGGCTCCTCGCTGGTGCTGGCACGAGAGGGATTGGGGTGTCAGTGACACCAAAGGCCAGCACAGACAGGCACCCAAAGGCTTTGGAGAGATGTCTGCCCGCTGCAGCAAAAGAGGAGCTCTGGGGGTTGTCTGTCACACACAGGTCACGGCAGGACACCTGCAAACCTCCGTGGAATCCCCCCGGGAAACAAAAAGCACTTTTCAGGATGAGCTGTAGGTTTTTTGAAGACTGAATTTCCAGCTGGGAGGAGGGAGGGGATCACATTCCCTTCCAATTTAACGCTCGGTTCTCGCCTTTGAAAATCTCCCCATTAATTTTCATATTAATGGCTGATATTTAACAACTCTTACTTTCACGCTATATGTAAGTTTTTCGGGGCCAGCCCGTCAGCACTATGCAAATGAGCACAGCCCTGCTGACTGCAGACAGGAACTGGGACAGTTTTTGAGGTTATGGTGTTTGCAATCGAGGGCTCCGGTCGCCTCGCAGTGACTTTTTAAAATGAAAAAGGCTTTGATTTAGGCAAAAGACACACTGGCTTTTTTTTTTTTCCCCATGCCTACATCCCCTGAAAATGTGAAGCAGTCATCCAGGCTGACAGGAGATTTGTTTGCTCTCAGAAATACGGATTTTTTAAAGAATGGGACTCAGGGAAAAGGTAATGCTGGAGCCTGAGGAAGATGGAGCTCCCTGAGCTCGTCAGAGAGGGCTGGGAGGGCTAAAAATATTCCTTTTCCTCTAATGAAGGTTTGCAGCCCCTCAGCTCCCGTGGCAGAGCAGCCTGGGTAGATTTTACCCCATTTCTGTGCAAAGTCAGCCCGTTTAACCCAACCTGCTCACAGAAATTCTGATTGAACAGCAGCAGGGACCGCAATGGTTGTGGTGAGGGAAAAGCATCCAAATGCAGGGTTTTGGGGAGCAGGACCTGGGGAGGGATGGGCACCCCAGTCCAGTGGGGGTGGCTGCAGGGACAGTTCAGGTGGGGAAACCCCCCTGAGGCAGCAGAACCTGGCAGGCTCAGGGAGGCAAAGCCTCTGGTCAGTGTTTGCTCACTGGGATCACAAATGGAGAGAAGGGCCTTTGCACCTTTATTTGCTTTGGCACCTTTGCTTGGGAGAGCAGAACTGTTTGTTAAGCTGCTGAGATCCTCTCCCCACATGCCCAGCAGACCTGGTGAGGATGCCCTGGGCACAGCTGGATCCATCCCAGCTCCCCACAGACCCCCTGGGCACAGCTGGATCCATCCCAGCTCCCTGCAGACCCCCTGGGCACAGCTGGATCCATCCCACTTCCCGTGTCCCCAGCTGGGCTCTTTCCAGAGCTGCTTTTGCTGGTCCCACTGCCCTGTCCCTGGTCCCTGTCCTCTCTGGGAGCTGGCAGCCCCCCAAGCCCCAAATCACAGCATGAACCAGGTTGGAAAAGACCTTTGAGATCGCCAAGTCCAACCTACAACCCAACACCTCACCAACCAAATCTTGGCACCGAGTGCCACGTCCAGGCTCTGTTAAACCCATCCAGGGACGGTGACTCCACCACCTCCCTGGGCAGACCATTCCAGTGCCCAATCACTCTTTCAGTGAAGATTTTTTTTTCCTGATGTTTAACCTAGACCAGCTTAAGGCTGTGCTCTAAGAACAGCCCCCCGGGGCGTGGGGAGGCTCGGGGGGCCGTGCCGGAGCTGCAGGAGGGGGCTGGCGTTTTCAGCCTTTCCCAGAAAGGTCAGAGCCGGCGGCAGTGTGATCCACGGCCATTCCTGTGCTGTCACTTGAGACGCGCAGACAGCCGGCCCCGTGCCAGGGATGGGCTCACGTTGGGCTAAATCCGTGGTGGACTGGCTGGCATTTGAGCCCTGTGATTCCTGTCAGAGTCAGGGAAAATTGCAATGTTCAAATGCAGAATGGTGTTTTAAGCAGTCAGGGTGGAAAAAAATAACCTCCGGTCACAGTCCTGGTCTCTGTTGGGCACAAACAGTGGACGTGTGACACTCCAGTCCCCCGTGGGATAGCTGGGTGCTGGTCCTTGGTGCTGGGGGAAGGACATGACTGTGACAATGTGTGGGCAGCACTGCCAGCCCACGGCCACATCCCTGCCCTGCTCCTGGGGCTCTCCAATTAAAAGAAGCAGTTGGCACGCTGGGTGTCCTTGGAAAATGCCTTGTCCCCAGCCCTCCCTTTTCTTGCTGCCAATGAAAAGTGTTTCCAGCCTTGTGCTGTCTTTAAAAAGCACTTAAATCCCTTGTGATAAATAAGCTGGGAGCTCCTGATCTGGAGCGGGGGGCTTTTCTTGGTCACACAGGGCACAGCAGAGCTCGGAGGGGTGGGGGACAAAGGAACGTGGGGTTCAGAGGAGGCAGGTTTCAAACTGAGCCTCCAGAGGGGGAACACTTGAAAATCCTGAGAGTATTTTCCAGCGTCTCAGACTAATGATGTTCTATTGGGCTTGAAATCAGAGTGGGATCAGTAAAAGGCCACCAAAACACGAGGTGGTCTCCATGATACCCCATGGGCTCACCTCTGTCTCGTTGGTTTTCCCCTCTTTCCAGGCATCGTGTCCGTGCACCTCAAGAAGGACAGCCTGGGCAACCTGACCCTGATTGCCAGCCCCAGCCTGGGCCAGCCGGACAGCTGTGGCCGCCTGGACAGCACCGGCGGTGACCCCGCGGTCACCTTGTGGCACAAACGCAAGTGGAGCCACACCCAGGTCACCAAGACCTTCAAAGACAGGTGAGGGTCTGTCACTCCCTGCAATCCTCCTGGCTGGCATCTGCCACTTGGGTGGGGGGTGGGGTTGAGATGGTGTGGAATGGGTTTGGGATGGGTTTGGGATGGGTTTGGGATGGGTTTGGTGGCCTGCTGTGGGTTTAGGGCAAAAGCAGGGCCCAGCCAAAGTGAAGGAGAGGAGAGCCAAGCCCTGTGTGTGTGGATCTGTTCTTCCCTGGCATGGGGATGGAGTGGGGTGGATCTGGGATGTTGTTCTCAAATATGTGCCTCAAATTCTGCTCTAAACCCCACTTCTTGGAGCACAGCATGCTCCAGGAGAGGAGAGGCCCTGGGAGAACAGTCACTGAGCATGGAATGTCCCTTTGCTGGCAACAGAGGGGCTTCAGTCCCATCCCATCCCATCCCATCCCATCCCATCCCATCCCATCCCATCCCATCCCATCCCATCCCATCCCATCCCATCC
>WAAE01010648.1:18052-95295 GCA_013400495.1 Nicator chloris
AGCATGGAATGTCCCTTTGCTGGCAACAGAGGGGCTTCAGTCCCATCCCATCCCATCCCATGAGAGAGCTCTCCCAGGAAGGCAGCCGGTGCTCCCGGAGGTTTTTTGGCTCACAGAGGTTTTCTGCAGGACATCCTTCATCCCAAACTGGTTCAGAGCAGCCCTGGGCCACCTGGGACTGAAGGTGGAATATCCCTGCCATGGAACCGCTGCCTTTGGAGGGATGGGAGTGGTGGAGTTGGGACAAGCGAGACCAAGGAATGACCCCCCAAGGAGAACAGATCTCCTCATGACTCTTCCCTTCCCTCCCTCCCCTCCTTGGAGCCAGCCCCTCCAAATTGGGAATCGTTCCCACTGTTGGACCATTTGCCTGTGCTGTGCCCATTAGGTGGATAAATAGAGATCCCTGACAGCTGGCTCTGTGAATGGCTTTTCAAGGGAGCCAGCACACTTTAAATTATAATGAAAAAAAATATTGGCAGGCAGCAATAGCTGGCTTTCTGAAAATTACTGTTATGGAGTAACAAAGGATCTCTGCAGGTTGGAGATGATCAATATAGTTCCTTTGAGAGTCCCTGAAAATCCACCTTATCAAGTTTGAGGCTCTACAGAAAAAAAAAAAAAAAAGAGGGAAGGGAATATTTTCCTCTGGAGCTCATACACCAGACATGTCCCTTTGTGTGCTTTGTCTAGCTGCCCTGGGAAAATGCTTTTGAGGACAGACCTTCAGTACCACACAGATTCCCTTTTGGAAGATGCAAATGGGAAGCAGCCAGAAAGGAAGAGCTACAATCCCTGGGGACTGCACTGTCACCAGCAGCACCTGAACCGCATGTCCTCCAAGCACAACGAGAACAAACTTCATCGTATCCTTTCTCCTCTCTCCCCTCCAGCACAGTCCTGGCCACAGACAACAGCTGGAAATCAGTGTAGGGTTTATTGCAGGGGGATGCATCCCCTCCTCTGCACAGACCCTGGGAAAATAAGGAATATCCTCTGTTATCTTCCGTCACAGTTTAAAAAAACAAACAAACAAACAAAAAACCCCATTTCCCATAAAGAGTTCTCAGCAGAAGTCAAAGATCCCCTTGGCATACATTTAAAAACACAACTATGCAGGAATTAGCAGCTGCCTCGCCTTTTATTTTCCTATTACACTTCATTACCCACCAGTCATGTGAGTAATAGAGTTTAACAACTTCCCCCACCCACCGGAGCGAGCTCGGCACCGAGGGAAGGTGTCGGAGTGACAGCCCGGGGCTATGGTGTCACTGGAGAATGGAGCTGTTGGGGCTTTAATTGGTAGGGCTGTAGTACAGTAAATTAACTGGAATTGGCAGCGAGAGGCCCATAGCAATGACACGTCGGAGAAATTGGCTCAGAAAGTCTCATTACAGTTGTGAGCTGTTATGGAGAGTGTCAGCAGTTGCTTTGATTTAAGGCCTCTTTCAATTAGAATTTAAAAGTCTTGGGTTTCCCTTAACTCACGCTCAGAGTTTCTCCTGCTGGAAAACGTGGTGTCCAAGTACAGCTATCCCTGCATCCTGGACCTGAAGATGGGCACTCGGCAGCACGGGGATGACGCCTCGGAGGAGAAGAAAGCCCGGCACATCAGGAAGTGTGAGCAGAGCACCTCGGCATCGCTGGGCGTGCGCATCTGTGGGATGCAGGTAAAGCCTCCATCCCCTCGGTGTTGTTGGTTCCCCCCTTGGCTCCTCCCTTGGAACCAAGCTGGAATCTCCAGGGGTTCTTGGCTGGTGTGAATTGAAGCGGTTTTATTCTCTTTTCCCCCTAAACATGGGCTGTAAAAAGTGGCCACTTGGCTCTGTGTCCTGTCAGAGAGGGTGTCAAATATGGCACATTTAGGGTGACCCTTTCTCTGTGCCACTGCCACTGGTGTGAGCAGCTGGAACCCTTCACCCCATCTGAGAAGCTGCTTTTACACACAGATTCCTGCCCAGCTCGTGGCTGCTGCACAAAAAACCCCCAAAAGAACCACATTGCCCCACTTATGCTTTCACTGAGCTGCCCCGTCTTGGAGCTGTGAGAGCCAGGGATTCATTTTGGACTAAATTTCTCCAGCTGGAAATCCCCATCCTTCTTCCTGGAATCCCAAACCATGTGTTTCACTCACTCACTCACTATTCTCAACCAGGTTTCAAAACCCTGCTTGAAGGATAATTTGAGAGTAATGAGAATAGAATATAAAGCAAAATATATAAAGTCAAAACCCATGCCCTGGTATATTCCTATGGGCAGAGCTGAACTTCAGTGGTCATAGTGAAGCCTTGGAGTGGCTACCTAGAACAGAGACTAGATAGAGTTAAGAGAATAAAGTGGGTATTTATTAATGGCCTTACATAGCTACACCTTGGGCAGTCAAAAGCCTCCCAGAGGCTACACCCAAGTTGGGTGATGGTCACGAGTTTTTCAGACAGATATAAGTTTGGTCTATTTGCATATCAGGGGTTAATTCTCCAATTACAGCTTCAGGTGATGAACTAATTTACCCCCAGTTTGCTCCTCCCCATTCACTTTTGTTTATACTTTTCAGGGCCTGGGGCTGTAGGGTGTCCTTGGGTTCCAGGCCCAGAGGAATTGTTTTGTCAAAGTGTGTCAGTGTCAGGTGTTAACTACTAAAGTAGTCAACACTTTATATGAGGTTTAGAGTTATGCACTAAAGCAGCACAGGATTTGAAGAAAATAAAAGGGTAAAGTTATAAGGCATCATTCGTGAATTCCCTCGCGACTCAGGATACTCTGTGATTTCACAGATAATTCCTCTTCCCTTCCAGGTTTACCAGGCAGACAGCGGCCATTTCCTGTGCAAGGACAAATACTTTGGGAGGAAGCTGTCTCCGGAGGGGTTCCGGCAGACCCTGCGGCAGTTCCTGTGCACCGGGAAGCAGCTGCGGACGGAGCTGCTGGAGCCCATCATCCTGCGCCTCAAGGCCCTGCTGGCGGTGATCCGCAAGCAAAGCTCCTACAGGTTCTACTCCAGCTCCCTCCTCATCATTTACGACGGGCAGGAGCACAAGGAGAGTGCGAATCATCACCTCCCCTTCCCAAAAACTCACGGCACGAACCCCTGCAGGGTGGATGTGAGGATGATAGACTTTGCCCACACCACCTTCAAAGGCTCCAAGAGTAACCCCAACGCCACCCCGCACGATGGGCCGGACCAGGGCTACATTTTTGGCCTGGAGAACCTCATCAAAATCCTGCAGAGCCTGTCGGAAGGGAAGTGAGAATTTCTGTGAAACGGCCTGGATTTCCTAGTGACTAGTAGCCCTGAAAATCCCGCCTGGTGTCAGCTGTGTCACCACTGGATGTGGTGTGGAACGAGCAGGGATAAATCGGGAAGAGCTGAAAACTCTCCGTGTGTTGTCACTGAAGCATGGAAAGCAGAGAGCTGGAACAATCTGCTCTCTCTGCCGTCCATCAGAAGATTTATTTTCCTTTCTCGTTGTACTGCCATCCTTGATTTATTTGTGAGCCAAAGAAAGCATTACTTGGGAAGAGTCTTAATGATAAACCAGGAGCTGCTTGCTCCGCAGCCGAGCGGGAGGAGGGAGTTTGGGGCAGGAATGAACAGATGGAGCTTCCCTTTGGAGCTTCCCTTGCTGCTCCTGCTCAGGTGGGAGGGAAAAACACCCTCCAACATTCCCAGTGCCCCTGGCTGGGATTCTCTGTGCATGTGTTCAGACCAAGAGCTGCACCTCACCAAGCTTTAACATCCCTGTGGTGTTATAACAGGGAATTTTCCACGGATTTTCTAGGAAAGAGGCCCCACTGGGGCTGGATGCGTGGGAATGAGACGACTCTGTCAGGTATCAGCCACAAAAAACCTTCACATCAAGGGATTTTTGCTTAAAAAAAACAAGAAAAAAAGAAAAAAAAAGTGTGAGATCGAGTCAAGGACTTGATGTCAAAGGTCACCCAGAAATTCCTTGATACAAATACTGCGTGTGTGTCTGTGTTTGAAGGAGACAGTAACAAAAGACTCTAAAAATAATGTTTACAGCTTTTGTGGACAGATTGTATTATTATGATGGAACAAATATAATTCCTTCCTGCATGGTGTGGGAAATCTGAAGAAGTCCTTACACAAGGAATAGAGCTACAGAACCCCACTACCGGGGAGTGGGGATATAAATAAAATTATGGAAGTAACTCCCACCATTGTCCATCTCTTTTTCTCTCCCACAGCATCCTTGAGGTACATAATCCTTTGTTTAAGCCCATAATTTTTTAAGAGAGCCATTATTGCCACAGTTTCAAACACCAGATCCCAAGAGAGACGCTCCACTTGCATTTACAGCAGGAATCAGCTGGGGAGCTGCTGCAATTTATAGCTAGAAATTATAAAATTTAGGCTATCTGGCCAAGTTGTGTATTTTGCTTGGCCCAGAGTCCACCAGGGAAGACTCTTGTTCTGTGTTGGGTTGTTGCTTGACCATGAACTGTAACAAAAAAGTAGGACAAGGGATGGATGAGAAGGGTCTGGGTGTGACACCACAGCCAGAGCGCCTCGTGGCGCGGCCCCTCACTCTTCATTGCTGCACAGAAAACAACTTGCTGGCTGAATGATTAGCAAAAGCTCAGTGTGCCCTCCCTTTTTACCCCTCATACACCTGCACAGCGTGGCTGCCCCATCCCTGGGAGTGTCCAAGGCCAGGTTGGACGGGCTTGGAGCACCCTGGGATAGCGGGAGGGGTCCCTGCCCTTGGCATGGGGTGGGATGGGGTTGAAGGTCCCCTCAACTCAAACCATCGTAAATCCTGTGAGGAGCGGCTGAGGGACCTGAGAAAGGCGCTGGAGCACCAGGAGAGGCTGAGGGAGCTGCGGAAGGGGCTCAGCCTGGAGAAAAGGAGGCTCAGGGGGAATTTCTGGCTCTGCACAACTCCCTGACAGGAGGGGGTAGCCGGGGGAGTCGGGCTCTGCTCCCAAGGGACACGACAGGGCAAAACGACCTCAAGCTGAGCCAGGGGAAAACTCAAGTTGGAATTTCCTCACGGAAAGGCCGGTCAGGCTTTGGAGGGGCTGCCCCGGGCGCTGTTGGACTCCCCATCCCTGGAGGTGTGGCACTCAGCGCTCCGGGCTGGCGACAAGCCGGGCACCGGGCACAGTTTGGGACCGGCCGCTCCTGAAGGAATTTCCCCCCTCAGGCATTCCCGCCCTGCCGCGCGCGCACGTGACCCGGCGGCGGCGCCACGTGACCGGCACACGTGAGGCGGTGCCATGGCCGCCAGCCGGTACCGGCGCTTCCTGCGGCTCTGCGAGGAGTGGCCGGCGGAGGACAGCAAGCGGCAGCGGGATCTGGGCTGGTTCCTGCGGCAGCGGGTGGCACAGGCCTTCCGCGAGGGCGAAAACACGCAGGTGAGGGGCGGGAGGGCGGCTGGGAGGGCGGCAGGCCCGCGGCGCCAGCCTGGGAGGGTGCGGGGAGCGGCCCGGCGGCGGCTCTGAAGGGGCTCTGAGGGGTCGCGGGCGGAGCGCAGGGTTTGGGGCTCACACGCAGCTCTGCCTCGAGGCTCCCTGGGCTGCATGCCGACAGGAGGTTGTGCTCGGGACTCCCTGGGGCCTCATGGAATATTAGGACATGCTGAGCTGGGAGCGAACGGGAACCACGGGGGTGATGGAGTCCTGCTGCTCCCGGTTCCTCCCGGGCAGGGCAGGAGTGTGAGCGCTCAGCAGCTTTTGGAACACACATGCCGGGAAGCCTTTGGAATACCGGCCACGGGCTTGTGCCTCCACGGGGCAAAACTGCAGGTTGTGCCCGGGACAGCTGGGTTGTACCTGGGACAAATGATTGGTACCCAGGACACCGAGTTTGTACACTTGACACTGGGCTTGGTGCCCAGGACAATGGGTTTTGTGCCCAGGACAATGTTTTTTTTTTTTTACTCAGGGTAAATGATTTATGCCCAGGACGACGGGATTTGTGCCCAGGACACCTGTTTTTGCACCCAGGACAATTTGTACCGAGGACACCTGGTTGGTGCCCTGGACAAAAGGTTTATACTCAGCACACCTGGTTTGTACCCAGGACAGCTGTTTTACCCTCAGGACAACTGGTTTATATGCAGTTCTTGCACCCTTTACAGCATGTACTTTGGAGAACCCCATCCCTGTGGTTATGGGAGTGGGGTATGGAGCTTTGGGAATTTGTCAGCCGTGCTGGAATCCAGTTAGTTCCTGTGATCTCCTTACCTCGAGGGTGGGATGATGGGACGCTGTAGCACTGCCTGACACTGATGGAATGCAGTGGTTGTACAATTGAATTCCGCCTCCAGATGTAATTCTGTTGGAGTTTAGGCTTTGCTGCTGAAATAAATTAGGGAATCTGATGCCTGACTTGGCTGCAGACCTTCCCAGGCGCGGAGGTGTTGCTGCAGAATGCAAATGTGCCCTTTCTTAGCATAAAAACATTGTTCCAGAGATGCGTTTTCGACCTCAAGGGGCCTCCTAATTCTGTACTGGTGACCAGAATAGTCTGCAGCAGGCATTTTGGGAAGGGTTTTATTGCTTTTCCATATGCTCAGGACAGCTTAATGTGTTGCACCAGTTGGCTCCAAGATCCCAAAGCTGCCACTGATCCTGGAAATCTGAATTGATGCCTGCAGCAGTGGTGGCAATTTGTGTGTAGAGAGGCTGAACGTGCTGGCAGGAGGAGCTTCTGAGAGGTGAACTAGAGCCACAAGGCCTCTTTAGCCATGTAATGGAATGAGATTTGCTGGATTTCCAGGGCTAGGATGCAATTTGTGCCACCCTTTTAATGGCTGGATCTGCTGGAGCCTTGGCAGGGGATGTTTGGGATGGGGCTGCAGGGTACAGGTGGGGATCACCCACAGGGGGATGTGGCTGTCCCTGTATCCTCTCTCCTGCAGCCCTGCTGAATGAGGAGAGCTTTTCCTTGCTCTTCCTACTTCATCCTGACACCTTTCTGTTGCTGTTCTTTTTACTCTTGACTTGTTTTAACCATTCATGGGGCAGCAGCATTGAGTTTTGGGGTGAGCTGGGCTCATTGTACCACAAGAAACCCCCAGGAAAAACGCTGTAGACTGGAAAAGCAGCTGAGCAGGGGCTGTGCCAGGCAGAGACACCTGGCACAGGTTGGGGATGAGCCGGATCTTCCAACTGAAATAGAAATCTAGTTACCCTTCAAGCTGTTCCCTGTCATTTGTGCTGATTTCCCTAATCAATTACAGGCTATTTTTAGCCCCCTGCAGGGAGTTTCTAACGTCCAGCTTGGCACCTTGTCCTGTGTAATTCCCTACAATGAGGCAGGTGACAGAAGTGGCCTCGCAGCAGGAAGGGCCACAGATTTCACAGCACCAGCCAGTAACATTCTGTGTGGCCATGTATTCACTGTCAGATCTTGTTCATGCAGAGTTTCAGATCCATTCTGGAAATCCCAAGTGTTGTTATCCCTGAAGGCCAAGCTGGGGGAGATGGAGGGGAAAAATCTGGAGCAGGACAGCAGATGGACAGTATCCAGCAGTGCACTGGGAATTCTGAGCTGCTCCTCCATGGCCATTGTCCCTTTCAATGCGGAGGGTTTCTGCTGTGGAGATGTAAAACCAGACTTGTGTGCCACTTTGTGTCCCCTGCAGATCGCTGACCCCGAGGCCTGTGACCAAATGTACGAGAGCTTAGTCAGGATCCACACCAACTTCTACAAAAACAAGGTGAGAGCTGTGGCACTGGCCACTGCCCCTCTCTCTTGGGAGGGGGAGCCACCACCTGCTGCAGCATTCCTGGGAATGCCTGAGGGACAGCTGAGGAGTGGATGCAGCAGTGGCTGTGGTCACCCGGGGCAGCTGCTGGGTGAACAGGGCAGGCCTGGTTCTTGGTGTGGATGAACAGAATCCCAGCTGAAAACACACTCAGATTGTGCCAGCTGGCGAGACTTGTACCTTTTTCATGCCTTACAAATGACTTCTTTGTCTCTCTCCCTCCTTTTCCTGCTCTCCTGGGAAGTACCCACGCCTGAAAGACACCACCTTCACCGGGGTGACAGTGGAGGATTGCAGTACGATCCTGGGCACAGGTACTGCTGCTGAGCTTGGTCTGAGAGGGCAGGGCAGGGGGAAAGGGACATTCTGGTCTTTGGGGTGCTCCCTTGCATCCCTCCTCAGCCCCTGGGACTGGCGGGCACCAAGGGGCTGCCTGCAATTCTGTGAAGGTGCTGGATGAGGAGTAAGTTCAGGAATAATTCAGTTGAGGGGTAACTCAGTATAGTCAGAAACAACAGAGGGTTTGCAAAGGCTCTGTGGGGTCAGACAGCAGGATCTGTGTGGAAAGAACATGTTTGCTATGTCACCCCAACACTGAGCTCAGCTTCTCTTTCACCATCTTCCAATTCCCTTCATATTCCTTCTGTGTCAGACCTTGGGAAGGAGCCGGGTGCCCCACGCAGAAATGCTCTCAGCACATCCTTTATAAGGGGCAGAGCTGGGAGCCAGAGCAGTTTTGTTCTGCTCCAGTTCCTGACTCTGATTGCAGTGCGTGGAAACTGAGTATCAGTTGTTAGTGATAAGAGACTCCCTGCATTGATTGGAAGGGAAACCAACCTCGCCTCAGGCCTGGAATGAAAATTCATTAAGATGAAAAGTCAGGAAAGGAAATTAGACGGAAGGCAGAGCTGTTTTAAGAGGGTTTCATTCCTCTGCTTTCCTGCTTATCTTCCTCAGGCCCCATCTCTGTCTCCCTTCTCCTTTTGCAGACATTCTGAAACAGATGGAAAACATGAAAAAAGGGACGTGGAAGAGACTGCGGGAAAAGTTCTCTGCCAAGAAAACCGAGGAGGACTCGAAGTGAGGGCCCAGCTCTCAGCTTCTCCACTGTACATATCCCTGAAGCTCTGTGTGTTGCCATGATGAATAAAACCACTTATTCCTCTTAGCAACAGCATTTTTGTTCAGCCCTACCCTGTACATTCTTCATATTTAGTGCCTCCTTTTTTTTCTGATGAGAATCTGGGGCAGAGCTGAACACATCCATGCTGGAGCAATGTAGAGAAGGGAACTTTGTGGTGTCAAACTTGGCCCTTTGTATCTCAAAAAATGGGACAAGCAGGAGCTGCCCAGAGGGAGGAGGTGCAGCTTTAAATGTTCTTGTGAAGAGAACAGAGAGGATGTGAAAACCTCTCTGTGCTTGTGTTTGTGTGTTAGCCCAGGGACCAGGGCAGTGGAGGGAGGGAGGGAGAACTTTAAAAATCACATTTATTTTCCTTCGGAGAAGACAGAGAGGACGGAGGGTGACTTTGCCATGGTGACAGTGGAGCACTGCACGAGTTTAATTGAGATTTTAATCAGCTGCTGCAGAGCTGCTGCTGCTGGAGGAGCCAGCTCTGTGCAGATTCCCCCCCAGCCTGAGGAGAGGGATGTGTGGGTTAGTGCAGAGCTGAGGGTGAAGGCAGGATTAAATGACATGCTGTGAGATGGGGCCATAAACACATTTCAAGTGCTCTGCAACTTCACTGTTATGGGCTTTTTTATTCCTTTTTAGAGCTTTACTGCTTTCATCGGTGTCTGTTCTTGGGCTTGGAGCTGGGGCTGGCTTGGGAAGGATGAGTGTCTGGAGCAGAGCTGTGCCAGGGCTCCACAGCACCAACAGCTGCTCCTTTTTACGGGTTTCAGCAGTGATTTCCTGGCAGGCAGTGAAAGAATTTGAAACTAAAGCAGGCTGTGGTCCAGAGCTCCAGGAACCCAGGCTGGTGCTCGTGGTGGCTCTTCATGGCAGTGTTTGGCTGGGGATGTGCAACACCTGGAGCTGGGAGCAGCAGGCTGGGGAGCACCTTGGGTGCCAGCCCTGCTTTGGGTTCTGCTCCTGGGCTTGTTCTGTGCTTCTGCTCGACAGCCCCATCACACACCAGAGGGCACAGGAAGGGGTCTTTCTTTACCACGTTGAAGTTTTTATTATAACATGATTCTGTATTTAATTTAGTTAAGGCAATTTACACTTCAGTTCTTAAGTAACAACAACTAAAAAAAAAATAAAAAAAAAAAGGTAAAACATGACACCAGAGATGAAACTATGAAACTAAAACACAGGACACCCCTTCACAGTGAACTCCTGTAAACCTGCAGGCTCCTACTATTGCTGCCCAAAGTTCCTTGGTCCACAGAAGGCAAAAGACTTTTAGTTCCCACTAGGACAAGCTCAGCTCCTCATTTGGTGAGTTAATTAAATTAAATCCACCTCCTTGAGTTCAGCTTCTCTTTACTGCACCACGGGATGAAGGGAATTCTGTAAATGGAGAGGGGTCAGCGTGGAGCAGGCACAGCAGATAACGAGGGCTGCTGGGCAAATATCCACAGGGACAAGTGGCACTCGGAATAAGTTAAATAGTGCGGCCCTACAGCTACTTACCCCACAGCTGAGGGGCTGGAGCACATGGAGATAAAGATACAACCCTCCACAGTTGCAAAATAAAAGAGTTATTGCAATGAGGAATGCAAGTCCTGCATGGTTTATCTTCCTACGAGGGTGTTAGAAAAACACCTGGGCCCAGGTGTGGGGAGGACTCCGGCCAGTCCCTGCTCCTGGAATTGCTTACAAGTGCTCTAAGGGAGATGCTGCCTGGGAAGCCCTTTCCATGTGGTCCATTGTCCCCAGACAGTGACAATCCATGCCTGGAGCCTAGGGAGGAGCAGCCTCCTCAGCTGACACAGGTGCAGTCCCTCGGTGGCTGGAGCTGTGTCTCAGTGGTTCATGGTGTTCTGGACATCCACAAACCCCATCCTCTGCCTGCGCTTCCGCTGCTCTGTCATCTGCAATTCCAACAGGGACACGCTGAGGCAATTCCAGGCCTCCTGCTCTTGGATGTGCTTCCCAAGTGTCTGCTGCTTTGAGCCTCTGCCAGCAAACTCTGAGCTGATGAGGCACTACCCAAACCCACGTGTCCCAAGTGTCCCCAATTCCCCCAAAAAAGAGCTGCAGGAGCCCTGTGCTTGTACTGTCATTGGGCAGGTCCTGCCTCCCACTCCCTGCCCTGGGTGGCTATTTTGGGAAGGACAGAGAGTTGCTACAGGGGATTTCCCATCTCCCATACCTGTTCCTTCAGCTCGTTCAGCTGGGAGGTGAGGTGGGACACGAGCTTCATGGTGGTGTTGAGTTTGTCCTGCAGATTGCGGATCTCGTTCTGCTCCCCTTCCCCTTCATTGCTGACCAGAGACATGGCTCGCATCCGGGGGAACCAGTCCAGGTTCTTGTTCTGGAAATGTGACCACGGACAAGGGGAGTTGGGGTGAGGGGTCAGAGAGGAGGAGGGAAGATAGGGTTGAACTGGCAGCCTCCCTGTACTTAGGGGTTAAAGAAATTCTCTTTGCAAAAATCTGCAATTTTTCCATGCATGGTCCATTTCTAGGTTGGTTCATGGGCTGAAGTGCAGAAGTTTTTCTTTCCTTGCTTTCCTTTCTGTCCCTTGCCTTGAAACCTCCTTGAAGCCCCACTCCCTGCTTGGTTCAACCCTTCAATTCACGGGACAAACCCTCCAACAGACCACGTGGAAAAAACCAGCAAAGGACGAACCCAGGCACTGCACCATTAGCCAATATTTTCCAAAAGGATTTCCCAGAGCTGTTTTTCCTTGGCCAGCCCCTTGTTCCCGATATTCCCAGGGCAGGCAGGTTGGGATAGCCAGGGAGCTGCCCCGAGGGCACCTGTACCTTGATCATCTGTGCCACGTAGCTCTCGGGGCCGGTGTAGTCGGTCTTGTTCTTCACCCGCACCAGCACGATGAAGTACAGGTAGTTCCACATGTTGTGCTCGTATTTGATGTGCTCCTCAAAGGACACGGTCTTGTTGTCAAACTTGTCCCTTTCCAGCCCTGGGAAAGGCAGGGAAGAGTGGAGAAGGACAGAGAGGAGTTGGGGAGGGGAGGAGGTGAGTGAACAGCAAACACATGGAAGGAAATTCAGCCCAGTGCATCCCCTCCCAAAGGTGACAAGTGCTTTTAATAATTAGTTGGCACTTAGCACATGAACACCCAAACCAGGGGGCAACAACCCAGCTGGGGGTTCAGGAGACTTCTGTTTGAAATCACAGAATCAGAGAATCATGGAATGGTTTGGGGTGGAAGGGATTTTCTACCCCCTGCCAGGGGCAGGGACACCTTCCCCTATCCCAGGTTGCTCCAAGCCCTGTCCAACCTGGCCTTGGACCCTCCCAGGGATGGGGCAGCCACAGCTTCTCTGGGCACCCTGTGCCAGGCCTGCCCACCCTCACAGGGAACAATTTCTTCCCATGTCCTGCTGGCTCTGCCTCTGCCCAGTAAAATAAACCCAGAGGATCTTTAAAGGAAAAAGCAGAGAGATTTACAGGTATTTTCTTTTCTTTTTTATGCCTACTGCTGACTGAAAGGATTCCAGAACATTTCCTCTATTATATTTCTCCAGTAATATAGTGCTTTTTTCCCCCACTGGCCAAGGGAAGGTCTCAGCAGTGAGATGCACAGCGACAAGAATCCCACAATGTGGTTTTAGTTTAACACCTCATTAGCAGAGTGAGGAACAACACAGAGAATTTCCCTCCAGTTGTGTCCTTGTTTAAACCCCTCCCAGTGCAGTGACCCCTTGCTGAACTGATTCAAGTTTTGCAGTGATAAGGAACAGAACCCAGCTGAAATTCTTTTCCTTCCCCCAGCCTGGGAGGGAGGAAGGGCTTTGAGGCAAATCCTGTACTCCCAGTGCTCACCACAAATAAAACAGGTGGTCTTCAGGATCTCTTCCTTCTTCTGTTTCTCGCTCCTCAGATCAGCAAAGGTGTCAATAATGACCCCAAAGATGAGGTTGAGGACGATGATAATGACAATGAAGAAGAAGAGGAGGTCGTAGACAACTCGAGCAGGGAACAGGGACTCCTGTAAAGGATGAGAGGGAGAACTGAGTGTCTTGCACAGCTCTGCTCCAGCCACCCCAGCCCTGTGACACGGCTGTGGCTGAGGCACCAGCGGAGGAGGAGAATGTGAGGGATGGAGCTGGATGTGTCCCAGCTCCCAGGAAGGGGGGCCAGCAGTGATTGCAGTAGGGTTTAGCAGAAGGAAGAGGTCCCAGGTGCTGTTCCCACTCACGTCCTTGGAGGGTTTCCTCAGGATGTCCCCCACGCCGCCGCCGTTGCGCAGGCCGTGGTTGAGGACGGTGACAATGCACATGAGCAGCGTGTCACAGGCACGTTCCCACTGCTCTGGCTCAGCTTCTGGGGAGGAGAGCAGAGCAAGGACTCAGAGCACAGGCAGAGCACCAGATGCTGGCAGGGGGATGGTTCCAGCTGCAGTGGCAGTGACACAGGAGCAGCTGCCTGTTGTGATGTCCCAGCCAGCAACATCCCAGCAGCTCCTCCAGCAGCCAAACACTCCTGCAGCTCTCACCTCCTTTCTGATTAAATGAATCCACCCCAACGTTTTTTTCTATGCCAGGATCAGTGCAAAATTCACAGGCCTCTTACCCAATATGTCTCAGGAAGTGGATTGAGTTTCCACCTTGGAAAAGCTGGGATTTTCCTCAGCTGGCTGGCAAATCCATGCTGCCACACAGAGCTGGCATTTCCACAGGGCTCTCTTACCTTCCAAGGCAGTGGGTGCAGCAGAGCAGCTGATTTTATCACTGCTGCATGACTCCATGAAGGTCTCCACGTTCCTTTGCATCCCCAAGGGATCATCTGCAAGGAAGAGACCCCAGCCCTGTGAGAGCAGCACCTCTCCCCAGCAAACCACTGCCACGGGCTCCCAGGAAGATGCCAACCTTCTTGCCTCATACTCTCCTACTTTTTCTAGGCCCTGAAGCTTTTTCTCAGAGTTGAGACCCTGCAGTGCTGACCCTTCATTTGTAGCTCTTTGCCTCCTCATCTGCCACCACTAACCCTAAACCCCACTCTGTGCATCACGAGCACAAAGCTGTGACCCCCAAACCAGTGCTCCCAGTGTAAAAGCCCACACAGCACACCCTGAGACGTGTGTGGAGGCTCCCACAGTGTCCCAGGACCCCGAAATCCCGCTCTGTGCACCATGAGCACAAAGCTGTGACCCCAAACCAGTGCTCCCAGTGTAAAAGCCCACACAGCACACCCTGAGACGTGCGTGGAGGCTCCCACAGTGTCCCAGGACCCCGAAATCCCGCTCTGTGCACCACGAGCACAAAGCTGTGACCCCCAAACCAGTGCTCCCAGTGTAAAAGCCCACACAGCACACCCTGAGACGTGTGTGGAGGCTCCCACAGTGTCCCATGACCCCGAGCACTGCCCAACCTTTGGCTTTGCTGTCCGGCAGCCGGTCCACCTCGAGGATGAAGTCATCCTTCAGGAAGAGGAAGCCCACGATGGAGAAGAGGTAGACGAGGATGAGGGCCAGCAGGGCTGTCAGGAGGATGGAGCGCCCGTTCCGCGTCACGCTTTTGATGACATTAAACAAGGTCTCCTCACGGTAGATCAAGTCAAACAGCTGAAAGGACCCAGGAGCAAAGAAATGCTGCAGGGTGCTTCTCTTGATAATGCCTGGCCTATCTACATCTCCTTTTATCCTGAGATCTTGGATCGCTCAGCAGACCTTGACTAACTTTTCTCACAAAGCCTTTAAGTTTCCCAGCTTACTGAAGGGAAGCAGAGAAGAATGGAGTGACTTATGCACAGCAGGAGAGCCAAGAATAGGCCACATGTACCCTGGCTCTGCCCTCGCCAGCTCACGTTGCCTCCCAGCTGACCCAGATAAAGCACACAGAAGATTAGAAGGAGAGATACAGCCCGGGACCAGGAGAGAGACAGCAATAGATACGGTCGGGAGGCAGAAAGCTCAGCCCATGCAAAGATTAGAGCACAGGGAATTGTTCTCTCCGCTATCAATCAGTGTCACAGGAACCTTCCAGCTCCTACAGCAGCAGCCAGGCTGCCTGTGCCCCCCCAACCACCTGGATTTATCATACCAGGATGCTGTAGAAGAGCTCGTGCACGAAGAGCCCCAGGACGCTGGTCACGATGTAGCCAACGTGGTACAGGAATTCCACGTCCATGATCATGGCCTTGTAGCCACGGATGAAGGTGCCTCGGTTTCCCACGAAGCTCACCACGAACACGATCTTGTTGGTCAGCTGGGGGTGGCCAGAAACGGGAGGGAGTGGGGTTTGCTGCGCTCTGGGGATGCGGGGCAGCTTCCTGATCCCCCAGCACGTGGAAAACTCACATTGAGAGCTCCCAGGATGTTGAGGGTGAGCCCGATGCCCAGGTAGTAGATGGAGCGCAGGATCAGGGCCACCAGCAGCGGCCTCACCCCGTAGCGCTTGGTGAACAGGGCCATGATGGAGAAGCAGATCAGGATCCAGAAGAGCAGGGAGATCAGCGGGGAATCCAGCACTCCTGGGAAGAGGAACACATGGATGTTAAAGGCAGGGGCACTGCTGCTGCCAGGCTGTCCAGCCACACTGATGAGCTCTCTGTCAGAAATGATGATGCTGCACAGTGAAGATTTGTGTTATTTCAGGTGGTTTTTACTGATACATTTTCTAACAACTTTTATCTGAGAGCTCAGAACCACTGTAGGTGATGGAGGCTTTGCCTGATAACGGGAATGTATCCCATCACTGCTTCCCACACTGTGCAAACAGGGGAAGGGCAGCCCAGGAGAAAAGAGGTTTCCCTGAGAAGGAAGGGGTGGGAGGGCTGAAAACTGAAATCCTGACTAATCCTTTATCCAGCAGAAAGGACCTGGGGTTGTAGGAGCCCAAAGGAGCCCAAGGATGAGGGCAGTGCTGGTTTTCCTGCATGTGAAGGCCTTTTCCCTTCCACCCCGAGGAGCAGCAGGTACCGGGGCACTTACCCATGGACGTGGCTTCCACATAGGGGTAGAAGAAAGCGATGATGATGTTGATGAAGACGGCCAGGTTGAAGGAAATGCTTCCCCAGAGCGTCATTCTGCGGGAGAACCAGTACATCAGCGGCATGCCTGGGGGGAGAGGAGGCAACACACAAACCTCAGCCAGCCTCGTGCCAACCGGGTCCTCCTGGAGCCCCTGTGCCCTCCGGGAGCTCCTGTGCCATCCCAGACCCTCTGTGTCATCCCTGTATCCTTCCTGACCCCTTGTGCCATCCCAGACCCTCTGTGTCATCCCTGTGTCCTTCCTGACCCCGTGTCATCCCAGACCCTCTGTGTCATCCCTGTGTCCTTCCTGACCCCGTGTCATCCCAGACCCTCTGCGTCATCCCTGTGTCCTTCCTGACCCCTTGTGCCATCCCAGACCCTCTGTGTCAACCCTGTGTCCTTACTGACCCTGTGTCATCTCAGACCCTCTGTGTCATCCCTGTGTCCTTCCTGACCCCTTGTGCCAACCCAGACTCCCTGTGTCACCCCTGTGTCCTCTCTGACCCCCTGTGATCTCCTGAACCCCCTGTGTCACCCGTGTCCTCTCTGACCCCCTGTGTCACCTCCCAGACCCCCGTGGGCTCTGCAGCTGCTGGCCCCAGACTGACCCAGCCTCCCACCTCTTTCAAACCATTCATGAAGTGTTTTGAAAACATTCCAGCTCATCTGCTGGAAGAGGAGTGCACCTTCTAAGTGGCTCTGCTCACATCCCTTGGTTTCCCAGCCCTCTGGAAACCTGCTCTGACACGCTGGGATCAGGTTGGCTCTGTCCTCCCTCACAGCTCCTACACTACTCCTCAGCTGCATCCCAGTATCCATTGTGTGACCCTCTACTCAGTTCCCAGGATTTACAGCCAGGATTTCCACCCTGGCAGCCCCTGAGCAGGTCTGCAGGGGCCAGAGGAACAGATTTTATCTCCCATGTGCAGCTACAACACCCTGGCTTAGGGGAAGACAACTGAAAGGGCTTTCCAGGGAAAACATCTCAGCTGGAATCCCAGGGAATGTGAGCAAGGAGCACCTCAGACTGTGGGAGAAACTGCCCTGAGAGCACAGAGGAGTTCCATCGCTGGGATTTAACCCTCACTCCCTGCCAGGTGTGTGGAGCTCTGCAGAGCACGGGCAGCTCAGCGATGCCATTCCCAGGTGTGCAGCCCTTTCCCAGCAGGAATATCCCCCAGTTTCCCACCGGGGCAGCCCCGGGGAGGCTCTGCCTTGCTCTTACTGCGCAGCTTCTTCTGCCACTCCATCTCGTTGTGCAGGAAGGAGGATTGGTCGAAGAAGTCGCTGACTTTGCTGCCCTGCTCGTCCTGCTCCGTGGTGGTGAAGAGGCGGTACTTGGTCTCCTTGGTGAGGAACTCGCAGATCCCGGGCACGGGGAAGATGATCTGCTCCATGCTCCGGTCCAGCCGCACGATCTGCGGGAAGCACAGCCTTCAGATCCTGCCCTGCTGTGCTTTTTTTTCCTCCTTCCCAGATCCAGCTGTGCCTTCCACTCCTCCTTCCCACTCCACAGGATCCAAATGTTGTCAGCCACTCATTTAAAAGCTTCCAAAGTGCCCCGAGCAGAGGCAGCCCTGGCTGTGGTAAGTGGGAGTGTGGGAATGGGGGATCCATGCCAAGGATGAGGCTGCTGGATCAGCTGCATCCCACTGCTGCTGGGAGAGAAGGGAAGGGTCCAGGGGGCTGCTCATCCCTCAGTTCCTGGAGCTAATGCTCCTGCCAGCATGGGGATGGGAAGTGGGGACAGCTCCTGGTGCAAAAGAATCAGACATGAGGCATCTGGAGCCACGTGGGATTCATGGACCGTGAGCAGGCTGGAAAGCCAACAGCCAAGAGGTCTTGCCTCGATTTGGGACGTGTGTTTCTCATAATAAGCCAGTGGATCCTCCTCTTCCTCCTGCACCGGGGCTGTCGACTTCAGCATCTGCGACAGCTGCTTGTTGTTAAGGCTGAGCTGGATGGGGAGAGGGAAAGGGAGAGGATGAGGATCCAGCCAGAAGCAGGATCCGACTGTTCCCAGGACGTGCCTCAACATCTCCCACAGCTGATGAGGTTTTCAGGGAAAAGCAAATGAATTAAAACTTCCATAAGGGGTGCGAGCGCTCCCCGCGGTGACAGACAATCGATTCCCTGCAATAATTACATCCAAGTGCTGCTAATCCACAAATTACAAACCAGCGCTCACAAAACCCCCGGGGAAATCACATTCCTGCTGAATCTTGTCGGGATCTGAGGAACCCGAGCAAGGAACAGCAGCAAAGGACTCAGCCCTTCCTTTCTGCAGGGAAGGGGGGATGTGGGCAAGGGCAGGACCCCCCCGGGCCCAGCCTGTGTCACCTCACATTGGGACACACACACCTTTGGGCTTCTACCTCTGGCTAAAAGGGCATTTAGGTGTCTCTCCCTCTTTAATCCCCTGGGGAACATCCAAATCCATCAAATCCTGAACAACAAAGCCACGGTGGGCTCTGCAAGGGCTCTTTGCAGCCTCGGATCAGGGCGGCTCGGGGGGGCTGTGCCTCCATACCATGGATGAGATTCCCTCCTCCTCCTCCTCCTGGATTCGCTTCACCGGCTTCAGGAGCTGCTGCAGAGACTTGTTGTGTCGGGAGAGCTGGGAGGGGGACAGGGATGGTGACAGTGAGCACAGGATGGCAGGCAGCCACGGGAGGGGACACGGGGCACAGGGGGTGCAGGATGGCCAGCAAGCCCTGGCTGCTCCCCACAGCCAAAGGCACATTTGGCTCCCCGGGGAGGCCAATCTGGCTGGAGGAAATGTGCATAATTACAGAGGAAAACGTATAATAAATAAATATGGAGGGAAAAGTGCAAACCTGCAAGCACAGCCTGGCAGGATGCTTTTACAGCTCCCTACCTGCAGCGCCAGGATATAAATGTTGTGTCCAACTTCCCGGGGGGAAACCTCGGCGTTCTCACACTCCTCCTCCTGCAGATAGGCCTTCTTAATCACATCCACCTGCAAGGCAGCACGGGGGCACTGAGCTCCTCCCCACCCCGTTTCCTCCTCCAGCCAGGATTTGGGCAGGAGGAGCAGCAGTGGGGCATGGGAGGAGGTTCTTGGGTGCAAAGCAGAAACTGCAGCACCACGCAGAGCAGAGGACGTTCAGCCACGGGCTGGGGGCTCAGTGGGACATTCCCAGTTCCCTCACCAGTTCCTGGGGACGGAGGCTGATGAGGATGCGCTCGGCGTTTTCGCTGTCGTGCCTGCTCTCCATGAGGGCCAGGAGGAGCTTGGAGGCGTTGTCCTGGTGAGGAGAAGCCCTTGGTGAGGGGAGCTGTGCCCTGCCACTGCCCAGGGCTTTGGGGTGGGCAGAATTTTCCCGTGCCCCCGCCAACTCCCCGGTGCCAGAGGCGTCTGAGTGTGGTGGAGACGCCCCAGCCCTGCCCCACCGAGCCCATCTGCTCCCACACCCGAGGGTCTGACACAGGCAGGGTCCCCTCTACAGTGACCCTGTGACCCTGCCAGTGAGTCCTTGCAGTGACACACTCAGTGACACACACAGAGTGACACACAGACACATCCCCACCAGCCCAGCCCTCTCTGCACCTTCAGCTGCAGGACCAGGTCCATCCGGTACTTGCAGAGGGGGCTGATGTCGTTTAGGATCAGGGCTGTGATGATGTCGATCCCGTTGGACTCGTGGGTCACGATGCAGCTCTGGGGGAGTCGGGCAATGCGTTATCCCACAGATCCTGCCAGTCCTCCCAGCTCCACCCTCCAGCACAGCCCTGGTCTGAAACACTGCCCTGCCTCCAGCCCTGGGCCCCCAAACCTCCCCTCTCCCTGCAAAGGGCCCCGTTCACACCACTGAATTATTTACCCCCCATCTGCATCACCAAGCAGCAGCTGGTGACCTGTGCAGCTGGTGACCTGTGCAGGAGCCCTGTGACCTCTGCTGCCCACGTTCTGCTCCCCTTCACACCCTGAACCCAAACCCTGTTTTCCTCACACCCCCCCCAAACCCTCTCTTGGTCTGTGATGAGATTTGGGGAACGAGCCCCAGACCTGGTTCTCGTGGCAGGGCCCCTGGCAGTACTCGGTCAGGGTCTCCAGGGTCTGGGTGATGAGGGCCACGTTGTACTCGTTGATGTAGAGGCCGAGCAGCCCCAGCCCGCCCGTGGTGCTGCCGCACATGATGTCCAGGAACTGCAGCGTCTCACACACCAGGTTGTAGTTGGTTTTGTTGTTCTGGCACCGCAGGAAGTTCTGTGGAGCAGAGCGCAGGAATGGGGTTCTGATCCCTCTGTCCCCACAGCCCTGCAGCTGCAGGGTTGAGGGACATTTGGGCTGGGACTGCCCCTGTCACCTACAGACCTCAGTCCCACAGCCAGTCCTGCCGTGAGCTCTTCCCACAGCCCCAAGTTATCCACAAGGGATGGTGCACTGCACATGGGGAAACTGAGGCACAGAGCTGCTGGTGCCACAGCATTTTGGGGCCAAACTGGGGCAGATCCCAGCCTTCCCTCAGCCCAACCCTGTTGCCCTGTTTTCCCAAGTTTTTCGTAGCCTTTTGATAAGATTACATTCTTAGAGTCAAAATCTCAGTTTTTATGTAAACAACTTTTTTTTTTTAACTACCACTCTTTGTTTAAAATTCTTTCTACTAAGAGAAGAAAGTTAATTGACTATTGCTTTGACCAGTAGAGTGTGAGAAGTAGCCATTTCACCCTCCAGTCCACAGTCACTTTTAGAAATCTATAAATATCAAAGTCAGAAATAAACTCGGCCCCCTTTTTGTCTTAGACATCACAGAGCCTACGTCTCTGTTTCGTGTCCTAGCGCGACATCACCCCACAGCTGACCCCCAGAGCCCCAGCCCCAACCTGCAGGTCGCGGTTGTGGTTCTCGCAGAGCAGCTGCAGGAAGCGCAGGATGGGCTCCATGATCAGCACTGTCACCCCCATCTCGTTGTTCTGGCCCTGCTCCCCGGGCTCGTGGCCCTTCCGGAAGCCCACGGCCATCGGGTACCGCGTGGGGGTGCCGGGCAGCAGGAAGGTGTCTCCTCGTCCTGGAGGGAATTGTCCCCTCATCAGCTCAGGCTGTCACCGAGCCAGTGCTGGCCTTCCCGAGGGGACAAGGGGACGCAGCCCCGTACCTTTGGTGCCAGGGTCTGGCTCGTCCTTGTCCTCGCGGGGCTTGTTGCCGATGTCGCTCATGTTCACCGACACCGTGGACTTGGTCTCCTGCTGCGCCTTCTTCATCCGGTCGTGCAGAACCTTGAAGAACTTCTCGGACTTCTTGTCGCTCGTCATGAGGTTGTAAAAGGATTTCTGGCGAAAGGACACTCCTTCAGGTCCCCACCACCGGGTCCAAAGTGTCCCTGCCTGTCCCTCTGAGCAGCAGCCTCAGCACTCCAGACATTGGCCAGGATAACCTGGCTTTTGCCTGGAGCCCCACTGGGTTTTGCACTCAGCATTTTTCATCTTCCCTGTGACAGAGGGTTTGGGATAACCCTGGAGGCCCCCCACAAGAGCTGCAGCCCTGAGCCATTTTAGGAATTCCCGGCAGAGGGCATCAGCAGAACTGCAGAAACAACCTGGAACCACCTGTCCCTCCCGCAGCCTCCAGCCCTTCACTCAGCCATGGAGCTGGGAAACTCAAATCAACAGATTTCAGCACAAACAAGAGGTATTTTGGCCAAACCCACTGCTCAGGGCTGAGCACTGGACCCTCACACTACCCACATCAACCCCTGGCTGCTCGATCCCCCTCAGCACCTGGATCTCGGTGTTGCCACCATCCAGCAGGCGGATGGCCAGCAGGATGCTCTCCTGGAAGATCTTCTCGTTCTTGGTGTTCATGATGAGGTCGGCCACCAGCTTGGTGGCCCCTTCGCGGTCCAGCCGGCACTGGACAGCGGCGATGGCCGACCAGTCCTGGTCCTGGCCTGCGTGAGGGAACACGAGGGCTGTGATGCTGTGGTAGCACAGAGCCAGCACAGCTCCACCACTGCCGGGGCATCTCGGTGCCATCCCTTCACCTCCACAAACCCTCTGCTCCCGTGGAGGTGGGGACATGGCTACCAGCCACAGACCTGGTGCCATCACTGCTTGGGAGCCGGGAATTCATGGGCAAGGGGCAGGGGAGAGGCACTCACCTCCCCCAGCAGCATCCCCCATCTCCCCCTTGGAGCTGGACCTCTTGTTCTGCAGGTAATTGTTCATGAGCATTTTCCGCAGCAGGTTGCCCTGCCAAGGCAAACAAACGTCACCAGTGTCCCCTCGCCAAGGATGGGGCCAGGGCAGAACCAGCTGAGCACCCCTGGGTGCCCAGGGTGGGCTCTGCCAGCCTGGGAGTGTGGCCTGCACGGACACAGATCACAGTGCTCACCCTCTCTCCATACTTGTTCCTTTTCACCAGCATCTGCTGCAGCGTCCTCAGCACCTTGATGCAGAGCTTCTCCTCTGTCTCCATGAGGTCCTTGGTGTGCTGCACCAGCCTGGCACAGCAGAGCCACTGTCACACAGCTGGGAGGGACCCGGGGGTCCCTGAGGGAACAACCCCCATCGCCCCTCCAGGCTGCAGGCACACAGGGATGCACAGCCCAGCCAGGATGAGGGTCCCAAACCCTTCCCAGCACCCCCAGCACCCCCGGGGCAGACCCAAACCAGCCTCACTTGGACAGGAACCCCCCGCTCTCGCATCGCTGGAACGCCTCCGTGCCCTCCATGAAGAGCAGCTCCGGCCGGTGCAGGACGTCCACCAGCACGGACAGCTCGGCCTCCACCAGCGGCTTCAGGCGATCCTCCAGGGCGTTGATGATGTCCTGCAAGCCACAGCCCCGCCCTTCAGAGCCAGGGGACACACGGCACGGGGACCCTGCGACGCCAGCGCCCTCCCGCCACCCGAGCCCCGCCCCGCCCCGTACCTGCAGCTTCTCGATGATGTTCTTGTAGTCCCACTGGTTGGGCGTGGTGGACACGCGGGGGAAGGTGCGTGTGGCCGCCTTGTAGCTCGAGGTGTTCCTCTGCACCGTGCTGGTGGAGCTGCTGTTGAGCAGGGAGCTCACGTGGGCGTCCAGGTCCATGGGCAGCGCGATGGAGCGGCTCTTGGCTGCGGGACACGGCGATGGGGTTGGGACAGCCACCAGCCAGCTGGCTCCCACCACCCTTTCACCTCACTGTTCACCTCATTTGCAGCAGAGATTTGGGGTAAATGCACGAGTAAACTGCTCCAGGCCAGGATGGGCTGGAGTGTTCCCACACGTCCCAAGACCCACAGCCCCACACAGGGTGGAAGCAGGCCTCAGCCTGTTTTTGGTTGGGAAAGCCCAGCGTGGGGAGGCTGCAAGCACCCTGCCTGGAATTCCAAAGGGAAATCCCCACCCGGAGCCCAGCCACCAGCAATCCTTTCCACGGTGACTCAGTGCTAACAGCCCTCAGCCTGAGTCAGGCAGCTGCACACGGAGGGCAAAGTCCTGGCCAGGGAAAACCACTGTCAGTGTTGGCTTTGTGTCCGGGCAGGGACACACCAGGGAGCTCCCAGCCAAGCCCAGGCTCTGATTATCCCCACATTATCTTAGGCGTGCTGAGATGAAGCTCAGAAAAAAGCACATCCCGGAGCTGGGTGTCCCCATCGCCAGGTGGCAGCCCCTCACCGCGGTGTCCTGCCACCCCCAGAGGAGGGACAGGGTGTCCTGCTCGCTGCTGGGCAGAGACAGCCCAGGGTGGCTCTGTCCCCTGTCCCCTGGGCACGGCAGTGGCTCCTTACCGACCATGGCCAGCGTGCGGATGCAGGACTCCACCGAGCTCTTGTGCTGCTGCTGCAGCCACGGACACTCCAGCAGCCTCGTGGTGGACTGGAGAAGCTGCACCACGATGGTCTGGTGGGTCTGGAGGAGACAGCAGCGTCAGCACACGCGTCCAAACCGTGTTTTGGGAGGCTGGCTGAGCCGCTGTCCTCCCCCTGCCACCCTGCCCAGCCCTTGTCACCTGCAGTGAGGTGCTGTTCTCCGAGAAGGGCGAGCTGAAGAAGGCGTTGATGGTGTCCAGCACCACTGTCAGCACGTACTTCTCCAGCGTGGTGTCTGGCAGGCGCTTCTCCCGCTTCTTGCACATCTGTGAGGACAGGGAGGACGCCGATGGCACCGGGGCAAGCTCGTGTCTGCCCAGAGGCTGCTGGGAGCACACTGAGCTGAGGGACGTGGCCGGTGACACAGCTCCTGTGGTCACGCCAGAGAGCCCTGACCACTCCCCAGCCCCGAGTGTGGCAGCTATATGAGGTCCCACATGTGTATCCATGCCCTGCAGAAGGCTTCAAGGGAGCCTTGGTGACACCATCCTGTCCCCATCCAAGCCACCCCTGCTGTGTCCCTCCCACCCAACCCTCCCCACGCACCTGGGCCATGTCCAGGGTGAAGTTCTCGAAGAGGGTCCAGATGTGGTTGCTGGTGTAGATCTCCTTCATCTCCACCTCCGTGTCCACATAGCAGTGGTTGACAAAGTTCACGTAGGCCATCTTCACCTGCCAGGGAGGGGGACAGGGGCAGGGACACCGTCAGGGGACAATCAGTGCAGAGCCCCAGGCTCCTCCTGGCTGCCACCCCGTACCTCCGTGATGCAGTCCTCGTGTGTCACCACCCGCACCACGTCCTCCAGGGGCAGCAGGGACGTGCACTTGATCTCGGTGTAGACGTTCTTGCCCTCGGCGCAGGCAGCCAGCAGGTCCACCAGGGAGATGTGGTACATCAGGGGGCTGTTCTCCTCCACCCCGTCCCTGGCCGCCGTCATCATCTCCAGCAGGGTGGCCAGCGAAGCCTTGTCGTTGTAGAAAACCACCACGTCGTCCCCGGCGTTGGTGAGCTGCAGGGAAGGGTCAGTGCTCAGTGCTCCGTGGCCACCACTCTGAAAAGGGATGGTCAGAAACCTCCAAGGCCAATGGTGTCCCCTCTGCTGTGGGGGATGAGCAGCAGTGGCCAGGAAAGGGGACAGGGATTTGTGTTTACAAGGAAAACCAGGCATTTGCAGTGCAATCAAAAATTGTGCGACTCCCAGACTGGCTCTTGGACCTTGCACTGAGCCCCTGGAGATGGCTGATGGCCACTGGGGCTGGCTGGTTCCAGGGAGGATCCAGCATGGCTGGAAGGCTCTTCTCAAGGAAGAAGCCAACAGTGCACGTTCCAAGAGCCTTGTCCTGCTTCCCCCGCCTCGTGCCCTGCAGGAGAGGTCCTCACCTCAGTCATGATCATGTCCTGGCACTTCTTGACGTACTTGCCCTCGGCCTTGATGATGGTGTGCAGGAAGTCGAGGTACTGGACGTGGCGGCCGTGGGTGGCCACGCAGTGGATGAAGTGCTGCGGCACCGTCTCGTTGATCTCCGAGCACAGCTGGTAGTTGTTGAGGAAGATGTGCTGCATCGTCTCCGCCTCCAGCAGCTGGGGACAAGGGGCAGAGTGAGGTCAGGGGGCTGCAGGAGCTGTCCCCAACTCCTGCTCTGCCTGGTGTCTCCTCCTGGCTTTTCCACCCCGTGCTCTCAGCCCCAGGAGCGGTGCCGAATTCCCTCCTGTGCTGCTGCCCCTCCGTGTCCTCTCCTTACCCCCGGGGTCAGGAACAGGTTGAGGTGTTTGTGCAGCAGGGCCTGGTTCTCCTGGTTGCCAGCACAAAACTTCTGCAGGAACTGGTGGGTGAACTTGAGGATCTCCATCATCTTGGCATCCCCCTGAGGAGGGGACAGAGGAGACACACGCGGAGCTGAGAGGGATGGGAGTGGCAGGAGGCCACTCAGGGTGTCCCCGTGTGCCCCCTTTGCCCTGGGCCCTCAGGACCAGCTGGTTTCTGTCCACCCACCTTCTCATAGGGGATCTGCAGCAGGTCCAGCATCACTTTGTGGGCATCCATGTTCTTCAGCAGGCGCTGCTGCTTCTTGCGCACCTGCTCGCCCACCCCGCACATCTTGTTGAGCCGCTCCAGGATCTGGTGACAGAGGGACCACGGTGGGCAGGGGCTGAGCCTGGAGCCACTCAGGATGGTCACCAGCACTGGTGCTGGTTTGCATTCCAGATGTTCCTTCCATAATCCCAGGTGTTCTCTGCTTTGCTCACAAACCTCGGCACCCCCTCAGGGATCCTCCCTGTGGTGCCACTGTAGCATTGCCACAGNAGAGGGACCACGGTGGGCAGGGGCTGAGCCTGGAGCCACTCAGGATGGTCACCAGCACTGGTGCTGGTTTGCATTCCAGATGTTCCTTCCATAATCCCAGGTGTTCTCTGCTTTGCTCACAAACCTCGGCACCCCCTCAGGGATCCTCCCTGTGGTGCCACTGTAGCATTGCCACACCCACCCAGTCCCCTCCAGTCCCCCCAGTGCAAGGATGTGACAGCTTTTCCCTGTGCTCAGCTGGCAGGAGCAAGCCAGGCTTGGACTTGTTTCTACTGAAGCACAGGAGAACTTGGAAATCCCCCCAGGATTTCACCCCTTTCCTTCCTGCCGGTGCCCCGGGGTTTGGTCTCACTCACCCCCTTCACTATCTGGTAGTTCTCGCTGCTCTTCTCTCCTGGAGCAATGACCTCCTCGTCGGCACCGTGCTGCAGGGGACACAACAGCACTGGGGTCACACTGTGCCCCTCCAGCCACACCCCACAGGACCCTCCTGGAGCCTCCCCATCAAGAGGCATCAGGTGCTGGGTTAAGGTGAGCTGCCCCCCTGTCTCCCACTCCTTTCCCACTCTGGATCCCAGTGTTTTGCTCAGGGCTCTCACCTCCTTCTTCTCCTTGTTCCCCTCCCCTGTGCTGTCCATTTTGGTGCTGCCCTTCTTGTCCACCCAGAGCTCCGATTTCTCCACCATCGTGCGGAGTTTGTCCAGCTCCGACTTGATCACCTTGTAGTTCTCCACATCCTGGGCTGAGATCAGGAGCTGGACCTGCAGCGACATTCCCAGGGGTTTCCAGTTCGGGGCACAGATCCCACTCCCAGACCTCCCTCCCAAGGAAAGGGCCAGGATCCACCCCACGTCCCCCACCCACAGCCAGGCGTGCGTTGCTCCAGGTCCCCTCGGCGTCACCTGTTTGAAGGTGTGCAGGACCTCCTGCCTCTGGCTGAAGTGCTTGAAGAGGAGCTGCAGGGAGCCGGAGATGAGTGGGGGGTAGTCGTGCATGGTCAGGTGGATCAGCACCCGCAGGAACATCCTCCCTCCCTCGTCATCCACCTCCAACATGCTGCTCGACTTCCTGGAGCGGGATGGAAGGTGTTAACAGGGAGCTCAGGGGCTGATGGGGAGAGCTTTAGAGCCTCATCCTCCTCATCACCTGCAGCTCCCAGCCTGGGCAGGACGGACAGAAGGAGAAGGGCCCTATGGCCAGGGGAGCTGTGGGGGGCAGGGACTCACCCCACACCGAACATGGCCTCGGCGTGTTCCCCGATCCGGTCCAGGTTCATGGCTGCGGCTGCAGGGAGAGGAAAGGAGTGACAAGGGTGGACAATGCCAGCCCTGTGCCTTGGCAGGAACCCACAGGAACCAACCCAGCTCCCTGATCCTGTTCCCACCAAAACACAAACTCCATCCCCCCCTGCCCCCTGCCAGCAGCAGCTGCTGGAGATGTCACTTCTGCTGGAGATGTCACCTCTGCCACCTGTGTCCTCCCAGCCCCTGGGGTGTGCTGAGCTGGGGGTGTGCCAGGAGCAAAGTGGGAGAGTTACTTGTGGAGTCAAAGGCTGGAGCTGTCCCATCGGCCGCGCTGTCCTGCATGGGGTAAACCTCCACAAACTCCTTCTTGAAGACAGAGAGCAGGTAGGAGATCCTGTAGTCCAGCCGCACGTTCAGGATGAACTGGAAGCAGCAGGGAAGGAGAAACCAGAAGTGACTGAGTGCCCTCTTCATGCCAACTGTGCCCCTGCTTGAGAAAACCACACTACACACCCCTATCCCACAGGTCCCACCACTCCACTGGCTCCAACCTGCAAGATCTCCAGGATCTTCAGCTTGGTCTCCATCACCACAATGTTCTCGTTCTCAATGCTCCTCCCTCTGTCCACTTGCTCCGGGGCAGAGCCGGCGCTGAGGCTGGGGGTGCTGAAGATGGATTGTTTCCTGCTCAGCACCATGGTGGACATCATCTGCCCCACGCCCTGGATCGACCTCCGCACGTTCTTCCCTGCGGAGGCAGCCACAGTTAGCGTGAGTGGAGAGGGAGGTGGCAGAGGACCAAGGAAAGACCCACTTGGACTGGAAAATGCTCTAGACTTAATCAGAGAATGAGCAGAAGGAACTGAATATTTATTTTGGCACAGGCAAGGGCTCACCACCCCACGTCCTACTGCACACCAGCCACATCAGCAAGCCAGTGTCTGGTTTTCTTGCCACCAAAACTGGAAAGCAGTGGGCAGACCATGCAAAACACTGGGCAGACTATGGGAAACACTTCCCTGGCCATGAACAGGGACTCACCTGTCACCTCATCATTGTAGACTGCCTGCATCATCAGCTGAGGGTTCTGGACGCAGTCGATGATGCCCAGCAGGGTCCGTGTCAGGCGCAGCAGCTCACTGAAGCTGTAGAAGCCGAAGTAGATGAGGTTGTGGGCAAGGCTGACGACCTGGGGAAGGACAAGGCAGCTCCAGACCTCGCCGTGGCAGGGGCTGAGCAGGAGAATCCACGGTGGGGGACAGGGACGTTGCAGGGGCAGCGGCAGCCAGGCCGTGTCACACCCTGCGAGGTGCCGGTGACACCGGCAGCGCCCGCACCTCGAAGGTGAGCTTGTTCTTCTCCTCGTTGGCGAAGGGCACGGCCTCGCTCACCACGTTGTTGAGATAGTCCTCCACGAACTCCATGGTGCTGGCAAACTTGTTCTTCTTGTCATCACGCGAGACGTTGAGGTTGGAGTCGTAGCTGCAGGGGGACACATCGGGGTGAGCTGGGGACAGCGGGTGTCCTCACACCCAGCTGGCAGGAGCGCTGCCCAGGCGGCTCCTGAGCCACCGTGACCAGCAGTGATGCTGTGACAGATGGAGCCCACTTCCTTCTGAGGGCTCAGACCTAGCCAGGTCACTCCACAAACGCTCCCCTGCCACGGCATCTGCCAGCCCCTGTCCTGCCCTGTCCCTCAAAGCCATCCCGAGCCCCGGCGTGTCTCACTCTTTGATGGTGATGGCTGTGGGGATCTCCGTCCAGAGCCGTGCAAACTTCACGGGCATCACCAGCTCCTGGGGGTCCCTGTCCACGTGCACATGCAGCATGAGGTGGCAGAAGGAGGCGCGCAGGTCGAAGGGCAGCATCTCATCTGCCATGCACAGGAAGATCAGGTCCACCCCCAGCTGCTGGGAGATCTCCTTGATGGCCAGGTACTGGCGGTCCAGGCACATGCGGGCAAAGAGCTTCAGCTGGTACCTGCCCAGGGGTGAGGGGGAGAGGGAGTGAGGCCGTGCAACCCTCACAGCCTCACCTGGAGAGGAGGTGCCACAGGAGCGTCACCTGTAGTAGCTGAGGACGTTCTCGTCATGGGCATTGCCAGCCCGGGCCTCCTGCGCCAGCTGCCGGATGCTTTTCTCGTGGTGGTCGTTGTTCTTGTCCGTCCAGGTGAGCCAGACCTCCTCCTCTGAGTACTCGATGCTCAGGTACTCGTGGGTCTGGGACATCTCCTTCACTGGCCTCAGCCTGGGACAGGAAAGGGGAAATCTGGAGATGCTCCCATGGATGGAGGGGCTGCACCTCAAGGGGTGACGGAGCTTCAGCAGGACCAGGCCCACCCTGCAGTGGGTTCCTTGTAGGGTGGGGAGAAGGTGTTTTTAAGGGTTTTATTTAACTTCTCATCATCCTGCTCTGATTTAGTTAAGAATAAACTTAATTGATATCCCCAACTAGAGCCTGTTTCGCCTGTGATAGGATTGGATGAGCGATTTCTCCTGGTTCTTATCCCAACCCATGAACCCTTCAGTAAATTTTCTCTCCTCCATCCAGCTGCAGAGCGAGCGGCTTTGGTGGCTGCCTGACATCCAACCCACGACAAACCCCTGACGTGGAAAACCCCTCCCTCAGCCACTCACTCTGTTTTGATGAGGATGTCGCTGTTCTTGGAGTCCAGCACGCACTTGCAGATCAGCTCCTGGGTGACGGGGATGGCGATGTGGTTGGACACGCAGAGATCCGAGAGATAATCCAGAAACCTGCCGGGGGAGAGGCAGCTCTGCCATGAGAGGGGGGCTCCCCACGGCTCCCCTCGCCCTCAGCACCCCGCGGAGGCCCCACGCTCACCGTGGCTCGCGGTTCTTGCGCACCAGGCTGACGAAGGTCTCCACCTCGGTCTTGGTGATGTGTTTCTCCAGCAGCTTGCGGTTGTTGTGCAGCAGGGCCGTGATGGTGTCCTCGGCCAGGATGTCGTAGCCGATCTGGGACTGCATCATTCCGAACTGCTTGGCGATGTGCTCCTGCAGCGGGCACAGAGGGGCCGTGAGCCATGTCCCCCTCACCCCTGAGGCTCCACGGGGACAGGGGAGTCACCCACCCCCCCCCGGCACCTGGTTCTTGCGGTAATCCTCCTGGGAATGCCGGAGCACGCGGTAGCACAGGCGGAACATGTACTGGTAGGGAGCGTTCTTCTGGTCCGACAGCTCTTCCAGCCTCACCAAGGGCCCTTCCCCGCCCTTGTCCTTGAAAGGGGCCTTCAGGATCCCAAAGATCTGCCCAAAAGCAGAGATCAGGGCTGCATCCTGCTCCGCGCCAGCCCCCTGTGCATGGCTGGACACCATGGCGTGAGCTGGAGGCCAGACCCTCCTCTGTGGGGTTTTCCATCCCTCTGGCCCCCAGAGTGGCCCTGAGCAGGACAGGACATCTCCACAGGACACGTCCCAGCCTTGCTGGGGCCCCAGGGCCACCCACCTGCTTCAGGATGTTCTGCTCCCGCATCAGCTTCTGCCGCTCCCGGTTGGGCTTGGTCACCACGATGTCCAGCACGTTCTGGCCATTGTTGGGGACATCACTGACAAAAAACACCAAGTCCTCCAGCAGCTGGATCACGAACCTGCGAAGGGACACGGGGTGAGTGGGCTGGGGGCTGCTCACCTGCCCAGACTCAGGTCCCTGCAGTGATGCTGGTGGGTTTTTGGGGCCAAAGAGCCTCAGAAACCTGCCAGGGGAGCTGCTGGCCGATCCTGCACTCCTTGATGGAGGTCAATGGCTGGATCTGCAGCCCCTATGGTTCCTGCACGTGCCAGGGTGAATGCCTGGGGGGCTTTGCTTGTGGCTTACACCAGGGATTCTGCATTTAACGCCTCTGCCCCCGCGGTCACCTCCGTGGGACCCAGGCTGGCAGGGCGGCAGCCGCTGGCTCTGTCCCGCAGGGATCTGTGTTTGCTCAGGAAGCACCAAGAACCCACCCACCTAAAAATAATACAGTGACTAAGGCGGCTGTGCCTATCGTGGGGCCATCTCCCAGCCCCTCGGATATTTTCCTAGGATATTTTTCTGGGATATTTTTCTAGGATATTTTTCTAGGAGGGGCCAGAGCTGGGCTGTGCTGTTATCTGGTTTCCTCGCCAGGCTCCTGGGAGAAGCAGGCGTGGACTGGGGGCAGGGAAGCAAAGGCAGCGCTGGCACCAGCACCAGGCAGGGGCTTCGTCCTGCTGGGGAGCCCGTGGGGAGCCCAGCACAGCCCCATCTCCAGAGGCCTTTTACCTCCGGTCGTTCTGGCTGAGGAAACCCTCGTTCATCTTCTCCACCACGTTGGCCAGCATGGAGCTGGCATCATTGGCAAAGTCCAGGTCTCGGATTTCGGACACGGGCACGGAGACGATGGCAAAAGCTTCTTTGTCCTCTTTGGTGGGGCACGTGCCCAGCTGGGAAGCAACGGAGCAGCAGCATCACACAGACAGGGCCACGCCAGGTGTGTCCCCACCATCTGCCACCACCCCTGCTGATATCAGTGACCCAGTTTGTCCCTATCAGAGGGGCTGGGGTGGGCTCCAGGCTGGTGTCCACCCACCCCTTTGGATCATCCAGGGTGTTTCAGTCCCTGGGTGCTGGGAGGGAAGCAGCACCCTTAAGAGCTCTCAGGGAATAGGGAATAAGCCCCGGGAGAGAGGAGGGAGCGGGGCCATACCATGAGGCGGATGGGCCTCTCCTCATCGATGTCGATGGGCACGTTGGTGCTCTGGATCCAGGTGTTGGTGCAGAGGTGGCGCAGCCTCACGTAGGAGTTCCTGCCAACAGCACAACGTCCTGCTGAGTGACCGCCACGGGGACACGCCAGCACTGCCCTTCCCCCAGCACTCAGCCTGCCCTCCTCACCCCGACCCCGCTGCCGTACCGTGGGACGAAGGAATCCGTCTTCTGCAGCGTGGTGGGGTCCAGCTCGAAGAGGGAGGCGATGTCGTTGCCGTGGGGCACGGCCACCAGCCGGTACTTGATCTTCTCCCCGGTGTTCCTGCGGCTGGCGCGGCTGCTGCCCCCCTGCACGGTGGGGAGGGGTCTCTGAGCCCGGCTCGGGGGTCCCCTGCACCCAGGGCATCGGGGGGACGCAGCAGAAGCTTTGGCGGGGCTGAGCCTCGCACGAGCGGAGCACAAGCGGCGTGGATGCACCTGAGCTACGAGGCCCTCCCTGATGCAAACCTCACCGACAGCGCAGAAAACCCCCCCTGAACATCCAACTCTCTCATCTACCGAGCATTTCCCCGTGGCCTGGCGAGCCAACATGCACTGAGACACCTCGGAGAGGTTTTGGCAGGGTCCTCTCACAGGAGGGACACAGGGGCACTGCTCTAAGTGCGGGGCAGGGGATGCTGTGGGACAAACTCGGCTGTATTCCCCTCAGAGGCTCTGTTTTTGGGGCATTTCCCTGCTTTTAGGCCCTGGCTGAGAGCTGGCGTGGTTGGGGCAGCGGCAGCAGCGGTTCTGCTCACCGTGGGCGCTGCTTTGGGCTCAGCCACGTCTCCTTTATAACTTGGGTTTTCCTGGAAAGTTAAAGAGGGAGATGAAAAGCAGCTGTCAGTCCTCCTGCTCAGTCCCTCCAAACCCCTGGGGATGGTGTGTGATCCCTATTCCTGCCTTCCCTGAACACAGCACGGAGAGGAAACCTGCCTGGGTGGGGCTGGAGGATGTGACCTGTGCCCAGTGCACGGTGTCTCAGCCCTGGGAGTAGGATGGGGGAGCCCAGGGGAGCAGACCTGGGCTCTGTGTGGCAGCAAGAACTCCCTGGAGGCTCCAGGCTGAGCTCCCAGTGAGCAGCACCAGCCCAGGATGGGCTCAGTCCGAGATCTTCTTTCCTCTTCAGGTGTTAACAAAGTGTCTTTGGGTTTAAAGCACCCATTTCACAGCCCTAGTGTTTACTGTTTTCCATCCTGCAGTGATAGAAGGGCCCTGGGGGTTGCCCTTGGGTGTCTTCTCCAGCTGGGGAGCACCCCCAGGATGTCCCTGCTGCCCTGGCAGCAGAGCACAGCCCTCAGTCCTGGCAGTGCCAAACACACCCCATTAGCCAAGTGCAGCAACTCCTTCGTGCCTCTGTCAGGAGGCCTTGAGCTGGCCTTAAATGGCAGCAGAAAAACCTGGCAGATGGTGCTGCCAGACCCAGATTGTGCCCCCACCCTCTGCCAGGCGAGGACACCAGGATGAGTCACGTCCCACTTCCAACGCACCGGGCTGTGCCCGTCGGTCCCTTGGCATGGGGGGAGCACAGAAACGCCCCAGCCACCCCCTCCTGTCCCCCTGGGCCAGAAAAGGAGCCAAATCCAGCCATCTGAGCAAGTGAAGCCCTTCACTGGGGGATTTCAGGGCGGAGAGTTTGGTCCTAAACCAGGTAAACGATGACGGTGGCCAGGTGTCAGCATCTCCTGTGAGCAAGGAGGAGTCGCAGGGAGCAAACTGGAGGGGACCAGAGGAAATGTTGGGCATCACTCCCTGCCTGAGGTGGGCACTGCCTTTGCAAGGGGTGCCAGAGCCCCAGGGCACGTCCCTGCACCCCTCTGCCACCCCTTACCTCCGCTGCCAGGTAGTTGCCCGTGGCAAGGTGCTTGAAGCGGTACAAGCCATTCCAGTGGCCGGCTCCCCCTCGGCACGGGTCATGGTGAACCACCTGGCAGAGGCAGGGGAGAGCTCAGGCACAGCACAGGAGGGACTGGGAAGTCTCCAAACACCCCCTGCATACCCTCCCTGCTCACCTCTACCTCCCACAGGGCGTTGGAGCTGGTGGCCGAGGTGGCCGACTGGCGCAGGGTGGTGCGGAGGAAGACGTGCAGCTTGCCCTTGTACTCGTCACAGGTGAGGAACTTCTCCTGCTCGGCGTGGAACAGCCTCACCACGTCCCCCTGCACCAGGACACAGGGGTGAGGGGCAGGGTCAAACAATCCTGGAGTCTTTCAGGTTGGAGAAGACCTCCAAGGTCATTAAGTCCAATCTTTCACCAGCATGCCCACTAAACCATATCCTGAAGTGTCTGTCCGCTCATTTTTGAACACTTCCAGGGATGGTGACTGTCATGGGGAGCCTGTTCCCATGTTTCACCACTCAGTGAGTGGAAAACTTTCTCCAAGGCTCTCCTGCAATGCATCTCCTCTTGTGACCCCTCATGCTGTAAAGGGGACGTGATTCCTCCTGGACACAGCTCCCAACTGCATAGCAGGACTGTGGGACCCTGGGGACACCAGGGCAATGTCACCTCTTTCCATCCAACCTCCCTGAGCTCCACTAAAACCTGCCCCAGGCAGCAGAAATGCTCCTCTGAGCCCAGGGGACAGGGCACCCTGCACTGCCATCACTCCCATTATCCACGCAGAGACCCCTCTGCTTCCACCCCCAGGGGATAAATGGATGTGAATCCATCACTTTCCACGTGTTTAAGGCATTAACACCTCGGGAAGGAGGATGTGGGAAGCTGGGATAAGCACAGCGCCTGGGGATGAAGGGCTGTAAGATCCTAACAATCCACATCCATCCAGCTGCTTCCTGGAGGACCTTGGCCCCGAACAATAGCTCAGCAGGGAAAGTTCCTTTCCCAGGCAACAGCCACCCTGCTGCAGGGCTGAGCACCTGCAACTGTCCCCGCACAAGAAGCCACTGCTGGCACTGCGTGGGTCTGGGGCTGTCCCCAAAAGTCAGTTTAACAGCCTGAGGTCGGTAATTGGTGCCCTCAGCTCCCTGCTGCCAGCAGATCCTAAAATATCCCACTCTGCCTCATTGTGCTGCTCTCCAGGTGATGAATTCCCCCAGGAATTACAGCCCTCGAGGCAGGAGCTCTTCCCTGCCCTTGTCACAGAGCCAGGTGGCCGCTGACACGTCCTGTCCCCCCAGACCTCCTTCCTTACCCCCTTCAGCACTTCCTCCATGTGGTCGCAGAACTGCATGAACAGGTTGATTTTCCAGCTGGTGTTACAATTGACCGAGTTCACCTACAGAGCGAGAGAGCGCGGTCACGACCCCAGGACAAAGGAAAAAAAAAGGAAAAAAAGGGGAAAAAGGAAATAAAAGGAAAAAAAAAGAAAAAAAGGAAAAAAAGGGAAAAAAAGGGGAAAAAAAGGGAAAAAAAGGGAAAAAAAGGGAAAAAAAGGGAAAAAAAGGGAAAAAAANCCCCATCCCTGTGAGCAGGACTTTGTGCCAGGCTGTGGGCAAGGTGGACCATGACCTGTGTTCTCATTTTACAGATATCTATATTCTGGCTCTGACATTCCTGTGTTTCTCAGCAAGCTGCCAAGGAAATAAAAAAAAAAAAAAAAAGGAAAAAAAAAGAAAAAAAAAAAAAAAGCCCCCCCCCCCCCCAGGCCCTCCTGTACCTCCTTGCAGCCAGCGTTGTCAGCCAGCTCGTAGTTGCTGGCGTGCAGCGGCTGCCCGGCGTTCACGGGGTTCAGGATGACTTTGTCTCCCACGACTACCTGGGGAGCAAAACGGGAAAAGGGGAGCGAGGATGAGACCGGGTGCCCGGTGTGGAGCCGAGCCCTGGCGTGGAGCTCTTTGCACACCCCTTCAGGGACTGCTGGGCCCCGTGCTCACGTTATCCCCGTTGCTCCTGAGCTTCCAGAAGGGCTGGATGAAGAGCCAGGAGCCCTCGTTGCCGGTGGCATCCAGAGTCACCCGCATGGCGTTTTTCTCCAGCAGCGCCGGCAGCCGCTTGTTCACTGTCAGGTACTTGTTGCTCTTCATGTGCAGCAGCTGCAGGAGCCAAGGGTGGGAGAGGTGAGAAGTGCAGCCCCCAAGGCTGCCCAGACACCACCAGCCCCTTCCCAGACGTGCTGGACCCGTGCTACGCCCCGTACCTGGATGACGCTCCCATACTTCACCACGTCCCCGTGCACTTTCTTGTTCTCCGTCTCGTTCTGCTTCTGTTCCATCTGGGCCGCGTGCTGCTCCAAGAGGAGAGGAGCTGAGTGTGGAGCAGCACCCTCCTCCCTCCCCAGGAGCGAATCCCAGCAGGGTCACTCACAGCTTTGGCTTTGGGAAGGGCTGGGATCAGGGTCAGCGTCCCTCTGTCCCCCAGGGCCACAGCATGGAGCACCCAAGAGCTCAGCCCAGGGCCAAGGTGTGGCCCTGACCAGCCCCAGGAAGTCCATGAGGGCTTTAAATTAAGGAGTTTACAAATTAGGACAGGGACAAAAGGGCACCAAAATTTCACCCCAGGTTTTGGGGTAACACGGAAAGAGGATGCTGGGCTCAGCCTGGGGATAAAACACCCAAAATCAGGGCTGTGGGGACTGGGGGCTCTTGGCAGCACCAAAACCAAGGAGCCAAAGGCACCGTGCCAGCGGTGCCGTGCCCAGAGATGGAGCAGGCCTGGACCTGCTGCAGCAGGATGGGTCCCCAGGAGGGAAGGCTCAGCAGCCCCTCTCCAAAACCACAGAGATTTTCCATGTGCTGGCTCTGGCAGTCGGAGCAGTGATGGGATGTTGACACATGTGGAGCGAGGCAGGAATTTGCTCCCACGGCAAATCTGGGAATGGCAAGGCAGCGCTGACAGCCCCGGCGCCAGGCTGGGCTCAGCCTGGGCAGCTCCAGCCCAGGGCTCCCCCAAAACTGTGACAGGAAACAGCCAGGGATGGAGCTGGGAGAGCCTCTGTCCTTCCCCATCCTGCTCTCACCCCTCTCACCTGAGGGCAGAGGAATTGGGAAACATCTGGAATCATGGCTTGGCACTGGGAGGGAGGATGGGGCAGCAAGTCCTGAGCACCTGAGCAGGTGAGGACTCTGAATGTGCCTGGTACCTGTCCCCACAGAGCTCTGGGTGCCACCTGGAGTCACCCTCACCACCCTGCAGTGGTGGCTGCTGCCATCAGAACAAACCCAGTGCCACACTGATGCTGCTCTGGGAGTTTAACAACAACCCCATTGCAACACGGCTCTGATGGGGCATCCAGCACCACGGGATGTCCTCAATCTCCCTCCAGATCTGAGCTCCTCCCTCGCCACCAGCCAGCAGGGCGGGCACTGGGAGCTGGCTGCCCCAAGCACGCGAGTTCCCGGGGCTGATGTTCCCACACTGGCCCTTGGATGGGGTGGGGACTGTCCCCAAGCCCAGGGATGGGGTGTCAGGGGATCAGGGAGCTCTGGGGGACATCAGCAGAGGGGCTGGAAAGCCCTCACATCTTGTCTGAGCTGCTTTGGGCCAAGAAAACACAGAGCTTAAACCTGCTGAGACACAGCAGCGAGGGGCACGGGCTCGGAAAGGCAACCACGGGCACGGCAGGCAGGGCTTCTCCAGTGGCTTCTCCACTCCACACCTGGCTGCTCCTGCCTCAGGAAATCATCTCCGTGGGCCGGGAGATGTTCTCAGCCTGTTTCTCAGCCTCCCTGAGAAGGGGCAGGCCGGAGCCCGGTGCCTGCAGAGCTCGGCAGGGCCGGGCTGAGCTCCCCACGCGCCGCTCCGGCCACAAAAACCCCGGGAGCGGCCGAAGGGAGCCGAGGAAATGGCAGAATCTCTTTAAGACAAGCCCTAAGCAAGGTGCAATCAATCAGGCTCAGAAATGAGCCCCAGGGTCCACTCGTGGCCAGGACAGCTGTGCCGTTCCAACCCCGGCTAACGGGGCAGGGAAATGGGGGTTCTGCGCGCCAGTGACCGCGCAGGGCTGGGTGTGGCAGCGGGCACTGACCCTGCCCTGGCACCTCCAGGCCAGGACAGCCTGTCCTGGCGCTGCTCAGCCCCCCCTGCCCGAGGCAGAGCTGGGCTGGTGGGGCCGGGGCTGGGCTCGAGGCCTGTTGAGATGATTTAGTGAAATCTCTCCCCAGCTTCGGTTTTATGAATCATCGGCGGGGCCTCGCCAGCTGCCTGAGGCCGTTGTGCAATGTTTGATGTGGGCCCTGGCCAAAGCTCGGGGAAGACAACGGGAGCCTTTCCCTTCCCCAGCCCTTTGGAGCACGTCCTGGAAGCAGGGCTCCCTCCTGCATGGGTGTCCCTGGGTGCTGAGGGGTGTCCCTGGGTAATGAGGGGTGCTCTGGGGTGCCCTGAAAGGCTGAAGTGTGCTCTGGGGTGCTGAGAGCTGTCCTGGGGTGTCCTGATGTGCTGAAGGCTGTCCTGGGGTGCTGAGGGGTGCCCTGAGGTGTCCTGAAGTGCTGAAGGGTGTCCTGAGGGGTATCCTGGAGTACTGAGGGCTGTCCTGGGGTGCTGAGGGGTGCCCTGGAGGGTCCTGAAATGCTGAAGGGTGTCCTGGGGTGCTGAGGGCTGTCCTGGGGTGCCCTGGAGTGTCCTGAAATGCTGAAAGGTGTCCTGGGGTGATGAAGTGTGCCCTGGGGTGCCCCAGGGTGCAGGGCTCTGCTCACAGAGCTCCTCTGCCACAGCACCTCTGCACAAGAAGCATCAGGAGGGTGACACAGCGTGGCCGGGCAGGGGACAAGGGGGAAAACTCAGCTGGAAATCCCTTCTCGTCCCAAACCAGCATCACCAGAGGTGCGGGTGCCATCACCCACCCGGCTCGTGGGCACTGCCAGCTCTGGGTCCCTGGCTCCTGCTCACCTGGAGCTTCTGCAGCAGCACCACGTCGGCGATCTTGTCCTTGTCCTGCTTGGTTTGCTTGGCCTTCCAGTACTGCTTCTGGGCAGAGTAGCGGTTCATGGGACACACTTTGAAGAGGCAATCTGGGAACAGAGCAGAGCACAGCCTGCTGAGGCTGCAGCAGCCACCAGGGTGTCCCCAGCAGGGCCAGTGTCACCGAGGGGCAGGGACACTCCTGGAAGGCACGACGGTCCCCCCATCCANTCACCTGAGGGCAGAGGAATTGGGAAACATCTGGAATCATGGCTTGGCACTGGGAGGGAGGATGGGGCAGCAAGTCCTGAGCACCTGAGCAGGTGAGGACTCTGAATGTGCCTGGTACCTGTCCCCACAGAGCTCTGGGTGCCACCTGGAGTCACCCTCCATCCCCACAGAGCTCTGGGTGCCACCTGGGGTCACCCTCACCACCCTGCAGTGGTGGCTGCTGCCATCAGAACAAACCCAGTGCCACACTGATGCTGCTCTGGGAGTTTAACAACAACCCCATTGCAACACGGCTCTGATGGGGCATCCAGCACCACGGGATGTCCTCAATCTCCCTCCAGATCTGAGCTCCTCCCTCGCCACCAGCCAGCAGGGCGGGCACTGGGAGCTGGCTGCCCCAAGCACGGGAGTTCCCGGGGCTGATGTTCCCACACTGGCCCTTGGATGGGGTGGGGACTGTCCCCAAGCCCAGGGACGGGGTGTCAGGGGATTGGGAAGGACTGGGCAACATCAGCAGAGGGGCTGGAGAGCCCCCACAGCCTGTCTGAGCTGCTTTGGGCCAAGAAAACACAGAGCTTAAACCCGCTGAGACACAGCAGCGAGGGGCACGGGCTCGGAAAGGCAACCACGGGCACAGCAGGCAGGGCTTCTCCAGTGGCTACTCCACTCCACACCTCGCTGCTCCTGCCTCAGGAAATCATCTCCGTGGGCCGGGAGATGTTCTCAGCCTGTTTCTCAGCCTCCCTGAGAAGGGGCAGGCCGGAGCCCGGTGCCTGCAGAGCTCGGCAGGGCCGGGCTGAGCTCCCCACGCGCCGCTCCGGCCACAAAAACCCCGGGAGCGGCCGAAGGGAGCCGAGGAAATGGCAGAATCTCTTTAAGACAAACCCTAAGCAAGGTGCAATCAATCAGGCTCAGAAATGAGCCCCAGGGTCCACTCGTGGCCAGGACAGCTGTGCCGTTCCAACCCCGGCTAACGGGGCAGGGAAATGGGGGTTCTGCGCGCCAGTGACCGCGCAGGGCTGGGTGTGGCAGCGGGCACTGACCCTGCCCTGGCACCTCCAGGCCAGGACAGCCTGTCCTGGCGCTGCTCAGCCCCCCCTGCCCGAGGCAGAGCTGGGCTGGTGGGGCCGGGGCTGGGCTCGAGGCCCGCTGAGATGATTTAGTGAAATCTCTCCCCAGCTTTGGTTTTATGAATCATCGGCGGGGCCTCGCCAGCTGCCTGAGGCCGTTGTGCAATGTTTGATGTGGGCCCTGGCCAAAGCTCGGGGAAGACAACGGGAGCCTTTCCCTTCCCCAGCCCTTTGGAGCACGTCCTGGAAGCAGGGCTCCCTCCTGCATGGGTGTCCCTGGGTGCTGAGGGGTGTCCCTGGGTAATGAGGGGTGCTCTGGGGTGCCCTGAAAGGCTGAAGTGTGCTCTGGGGTGCTGAGGGGTGTCCTGGGGTGTCCTGATGTGCTGAAGGCTGTCCTGGGGTGCTGAGGGGTGCCCTGAGGTGTCCTGAAGTGCTGAAGGGTGTCCTGAGGGGTATCCTGGAGTACTGAGGGCTGTCCTGGGGTGCTGAGGGCTGTCCTGGGCTGCCCTGGAGTGTCCTGAAATGCTGAAGGGTGGCCTGGGGTGCGGAGGGCTGTCCTGGGGTGCCCTGGAGTGCCCTGAAATGCTGAAAGGTGTCCTGGGGTGATGAAGTGTGCCCTGGGGTGCCCCAGGGTGCAGGGCTCTGCTCACAGAGCTCCTCTGCCACAGCACCTCTGCACAAGAAGCATCAGGAGGGTGACACAGCGTGGCCGGGCAGGGGACAAGGGGGAAAACTCAGCTGGAAATCCCTTCTCGTCCCAAACCAGCATCACCAGAGGTGCGGGTGCCATCACCCACCCGGCTCGTGGGCACTGCCAGCTCTGGGTCCCTGGCTCCTGCTCACCTGGAGCTTCTGCAGCAGCACCACGTCGGCGATCTTGTCCTTGTCCTGCTTGGTTTGCTTGGCCTTCCAGTACTGCTTCTGGGCAGAGTAGCGGTTCATGGGACACACTTTGAAGAGGCAATCTGGGAACAGAGCAGAGCACAGCCTGCTGAGGCTGCAGCAGCCACCAGGGTGTCCCCAGCAGGGCCAGTGTCACCGAGGGGCAGGGACACTCCTGGAAGGCACGACGGTCCCCCCATCCATGAGGGAGACACGGCAGGGACTGCTGGAGGTCACGTCACCGTGTGCTGGCTGCTGGATCGCCTTTAAATCAGGATAAATAATGAGTCCAGGAATTACTGCACTTCTTGGACTCGTGATTAGAAGCGTTCCCATCGGAAATGGCTGTGCTATTTGGGAAGGGAAGCTTCAGGGGGGAGAAGGAGCTCTGATGGAGCCCAGCTGCACCACAGGAGGAGAGGATCCCGGCAGGAGGGAGGCTGGGACACCATCAGCCACCTCCACGTCCCTTGTCACCCACGGGACACCCTGAGCCTGCAGAAGCTGTGGAAGGAGCCTGTGGTGGCCGTGCCATCGGGACACACACGTCCATCCCTCCGTGACCCGGATCAGCAGCTCTGGATGCTCCGCTCCCGAAATCTCTGTGTCAGCAGCTCTATTTCAAGATCCTAAAGGATGCACAAGACGCATCCCAGCTCCTCCAAACTCTCCCTGCACTGCAGATTGCCCCCATTCTCCTGTTTTCCCCCAGGATGGTGGGCGGGAAGCGCAGACATCCAGGGCCAGGCTTCGGGAACTGAAGCAGGAGAGCAGATGTCTGGAGACAACGAGGCCCTCACATCTCCCAACCCCCTTCCCGGGCTGGAAGCTGCGCGGGGCGAGGGCAGGAAGGGCTCTGCAGCCTGAATCGCCCTAATTATGCCTGAAATAGCAGCCTAGAAAGTTCAGACGCACAAAAAAATTAAAAAAAAAAAGAAAAAAAAATAAAGAAAGTCCCTTCCCTGGCTGGCCGCGGGCCCGAGGCGCCGGCGAGCGCGTATTTATTTACCTGGGAGTGCCGCTGGGGCAGCGCCGAGCGCGGTTCTCACCGGCCGGGGCCGCTGGGGCAGCGCCAGGTTTCACCTTTGGTTTTCCCTGTTTGCCGATGGCACATGCCGTGCCGAGCAGCCCGAGCAGCCCGCGGGGCCGGGGCAGCGCAGCGGCCGTGAGCCCCCGCCCCGAGCACCTGGAGCGCTCCCCATTAAATTGCTAATTAGTGGGAACCGCTGCAAAAGGCGCTGGTGGGAAGGAGAAAGCAGGGGGAGGTGAAAAAACAACCCAGGGCGGCGATTCTGAAATGGCTGCGAATGCAAGGCCTGGCTCCGAGCGTGCCCTGCCGCTGGGCTCAGCGCTGAGCCCGGTTTTGCAAGGAGGGAAACTGAGGCACGGCGGGCGTTGAGTGCGGAAAATCTCCAGCACAGTCTTTTGTTGGGAGCTGGAGATTTTGGTACCTGGGCCAAAGCACTGCCAGATTTCTGAAAGATGAATTGGGGTGGAAAAGATGGAAGGTGAAGGAAGCTCCTGCACCAGCACAGCCCAGAGGGTGATGTGGGGCTGACCTGCCAGGACCCAGAGTGGATGTGGGGGCAAAAATTCCCACCCAGAGTGGCTTTGGGGGCAAACATTCCCACCCACAGTGGCTTTGGGGGCAAAATTTCCCACCCAGAGAGGTCTGGGGGCCAAAATTTCCAGGTGACTCCTTCGGGGAACTGGGGACAGCAGTGGCACAGCTGAGGTCCCGCTGCCCCCTTGCCTGGAGGGTGGAAGCTTTTCCTGACATGCCAGAACTGGGCTGGGAAGAGGCTCGGCGGGAGGAGAAACCGCAAGAACTGAAAAGCAAATAACTGAGAGGTGTCGAGCGTCTCTGCGAGGAGCCGCGGGCGGCGGAGCCGCGGCAGGAACAGCTCCCAGGTGGGTTCTGGCATTTCCAAAGAACCGTTCGGAGCTGACCTCGGGAGGACGGTCCTGTTTTCCCAGCGGGAAGCCCCGGCACGACCCGTGCGCGGCTCAGGATAGGGCAGGGTCCGGCCACAGGATGTGGGGACGGCGACAGCGCATGAAAATCCCCTGCAGCCTCTGGCCGGGCCCGCAGGGAACAGCCCCAGCCCGTTGTTTCCACCTCGCTGCAGGCGATGGCTATCGAGCAGGGAGAGCTCTACCTTTCCGGCCATTAAAACAAACAGCTGGATATCCTGATAGGGAGCGCAGCGAGCAGGGCTGAGCCCAAAATCCTGCGCCTGGAAAAGAGATTCAACCCAGGCACACGGCCGGGCACGGGGACGGGGTGGCTGCTGCGCATCCAGCCCCAGGTGGAAGCCTGGGAATGGAGCTGCACGGGGCTGGGGGATGCTGGAGAGGCTGGATGGGTCGTTAATTAGACTCATGAATAAATTAGTGGCAGTGACTCCCATGGAGAGCCAGGTCACTGCTTGGTGGGATCCGGAGAGAGTGGACAAATGGATGTCTTGAGATGTTTTGGGGTGTGGGGGGGAAAGGAGGGTGGCCAGGGGGATGGGTGCTGTTAAAGCCACCCTGAGAAAAAGGTGGCGGCACAAGGCAGAGTGGGGAAACCGGTATTTTAAAAGAAGACATAAAATGACAACAGGGGGTACGAAAAGAGCAGCTGCCCTAAACCAACCCCAAATCCAACACCACAGTCAGGGGTCTGGGGAGATTTCCCTGCTCTCTACTCCCTGCTCGTGTGATCCAGGCACTGAAATCCTACCGGGATAAGGCCCTTCCCTGAGTGTGGAGCATCCTGAGCACAAGGGACATGCCAGCACTTCCCAGGTGGGCGCAGCACAGGGCAGAGCTGTGCCCCCATGCCATGCCATCCCATGCCATGCCATGCCATCCCATGCCATGCCATGCCATCCCATGCCATGCCATGCCATCCCCTCCCATGCCATCCCAGGATGCTCAGGCCCAGGATTAGCCCTGCTGCCGCTCACAGAGCGATGGAGCTGCCCCAGTCTCACCTCGGAATTTCTTGGGGGGGTTGTCCAGGTCTCCGGCCCCCGGCTCCACCACGCACCGATCGTCCACCAGCCTGGGGGGGGACAAAAAGCGGGAGGGGGGTCAGGAGCAGCGGGATGGCAGCAGGGCTGAGCGTGCACAGTGCTTGTGCCACCGTCACCTGGCCCGGGGTGACAAATCCAAAGCTGTACCTCCTGTTTGTTTCCCACCCATAAATCTTTTTCAGGAGCCGAACACCCCTTCCCTCGGTTCCCACTGCCTCCCTGGCTGTTTCCCATGCTGCTGCCTCGGGCACACGGTGCTGGTGCAGCAGTGAAGGACCAGGGAAGGCTCGTGGCAGTCACTCTGGGCCCTTTGCTCAGTGACCTGTGCCAGAGGGGACCCGGCCCTGCCCAGCTGCCCCCAGCACACAGAGCTCTGTTATTGCATCCTTAATCCAGCAAAAACAGGAGGAGTTCAATTTCCATTCACTGGTTCTCCCTCCCTGGCTGGGAACTCTTCCCACCAGGACACGGAGGGTGCAGGTGCTGTGGATGGAGGTGGCAGGGCCCCCCCAAACCCAGTTATTAATTAATTATCTGATCAGAGCTGCAGCCTCTGCCCATCAGATCAAGGCTCCGTGTCTCCTCCCTGCCCACCTCTGTTTTCCCAGCGTTGAGCAAAATCCCTCGGGCTTGGCCTTGGGTGCTGGGGGCCGGTTTGGGGATGGATGGGACTTTTTTTTGCTTTTCAGAGTTACCGAGAACTGCAGAGCCCGGCAGGGGGATCTGCCCAGAGCACAGAGGGGCGAGCATCGCCCGAGGGGCTCCCTGTGCTGGGAGCTCGGTGCGAGGCTCCCGAGGGAACTGGGTGCTCCAGCAAGACAGGCTGTACCCGCTCGCCCGCTTTCCCCAGCCCCGGGAAGCCGGAGCAGCTGGAGAAACTCTGCTCCTGCCCCGGAGAGCGAGAGGGAAGCGTGTCCCCACCTGCGGAGCGTGCGAGAGGACGCGAGAATGTGCCCGCAGTGCTCTCCCGGAGGGAGAATCCATCGTGGGACAGCTCTGTCCCTGGGACAGCAGGACAGCCTGGAGCAGCGAGGTGCGGCAAAGGCAAAGCGGAGCCTGCGCCGTCCCCGCCACCCCCAAGGGACTCTCGGTGTCCCCAACAAACCAAACAACCTGAAAATCGCTGGAGATGGGCGTGCTGCTCTGCAAAAGGCTGAAAACCGGGCAGATCCATCCCGCTGGCAGATCCAGCCTCCTTCCCTGAGCCCAGCCGCTCTCTGGACAAGGGGAGGATTCCTTTCTCCCGGCAGAGAGGAATTTGGCCTCGGTGCTGATGGATGGGGACCTCGGGGACCCCGGTGCTGCCGTGTCCTTGGTGAGGAGGCGTGGGCTGGCACCGGGCTCTGACACCCCTGTGCTCCTCACGGCTCCCCGGGGCCGGGGAGAGCAGCCTCAGATTTCACATAAAGAGAGAAAAGCAATCTGCCTGGTGGCAGCAGAAGCTTCAAAACAATTAGCAAAGACCCGGAAGGTTGGAAAAACCCCAAACCCACGAGGTGTGGCCACACAGGGCTGCCCTGGCTTTGCAAACGCCCGTGGGCAGCAGCGCAGGGGGGTTGGGGCTGTCCAAACACCTTTTCCAGCAGGGAAGTAGCCAGGGACATTCCCAGATCCCTGCAGGGCACGGAGCCTTGGGAGGGCAGGGAAAGGAGAAAAACCAGAGCGGCTGCAGCACCACAGGGGACATGCAAAACCAGCCCAGCCCTGGTGTCACCCGGGGCACTTTTGGTTTCTGTTCTGTTATTCTGATGGAGGATAGGGCAGAACAAACCCTTGGGATGTGCCTGGGAATGAAAACCACCGAGGGCTGAGGACACCAAGCCACGGGTGGGGCTGAGGGAGCAAAGCCCTGACCCTCAGCACATCCCCAGCTCCCATCGGTGCCCGTGGAGGCAGAAAGGCTCGATTCACCTGGGCACTTTAAACCCCCAAATCCTCCACTCTTATTGCTGGAGGTCTCTGAGGAAGTGCCTGCCCCGCCGGGTTTATTTTCAGAGGAAAAGCACACGGGAGCCGCTCCCTCCACTCGGCCCTGCTGCAGCGCTGCCCCGTGCCCGGCATCCCCGCTGGATTAGAGACAGTGACCTGCCAGCCTGGAAGTTTTAATTAGTTAACGATCTCAAGGCACTTTCAGCATCTTTAATCCCAGGATTAAAGCGTTCTTTCTATTAAACTGATGCTCTGGACGAGCATTCCTCAGTTAAAATATTGCTTAAAAAATGAAAAAAAAAAAAGGATTCTGCCAGAGTGGACATGAGCCACCTGGGAGGCTGCTGGGGCCGGGACACGCTCCCGCTAATAACCGGCATTCCCGCCGTGGGATGGGCCAGGGAAGCTCCCTAACGAGCAGCGGGGATGTGCGAGGGCACCTTTTAATGGGAAAATAGTGTCCAAGCACCGGGAGGAGGATCCTGAGCGAGGCAAGAGGCGGGATGCACCCGCGGAATGTCATTTTGCCCTTCCAAATTCCCCCCCTCGGCAGCAGGAGGGGCGGGATCCAGCACTGATGAGCCGCTCGAGGCGCGGGCGAGCTTCTGGCCGGCTCTTAGCCCCGGAGTCCTCGCCGCGCTTCCAGCGGGGCTTCCTGGTGCTTCCAAACCCCGAGCACAAAGTGATTCCCTGGCCCGGGGCCAGCGTGCGTGGCCTCGTGCGAGGCAGAGCCTTCCCCGAGGTCAGGGGAGAAGGAGCTCGTCCAGCGCTGCAAAATCCGGGGCAGTCGGACCCTCCCGACCCCTCCCCGGGGACAGCCCCCAGCCGGAGCCCGCTGGGCTGGGCAGTCGGACCCTCCCGACCCCTCCCCGGGGACAGCCCCCAGCCGGAGCCCGCTGGGCTGGGCAGTCGGACCCTCCCGACCCCTCCCCGGGGACAGCCCCAGCCGGAGCCCGCTGCGCTGGGCACGGACCTTCCACAGATGTGGCACAGACGATGCCAAGGGGAGCTCGGGCACGCCGGGGTCCCGGGGGGCTTTAGGAGCAGGGAAACCCCAACAGCGCCAGGAGAACCCCAATACAAAGCCCAGCAACCCCTGAGGTGAGGAAAAGGAGGAAGAGGAGGGTGATGAGAGCTCGTTGTTGGCCGTGGAGCCAGGTCAGCCCCTCTGGCACCCGCAGGGTGGGCGCTGCCCCAGAGAGGAGAGGGTAAAGGGAGCGGGGCAGCCACAAAAATGCAGCTTTTTGGTGCTGTCCCGGTGCCAGGAGGGCTCGGACTGCTCGGACTCCGCCTCCTCCTCCTCCTCCTCCTCCTCCTCCCCGGGGCAGGGACGGGTTCATCCTGACCCGGCCGAGCTGGAGTTACGCTTTAACCAGCTGCATCTCCCCGAGCTGCTCCACCCCAAAATCCACCTGCAACCACAGGTACAGGTGTTATTTCACCTCAAACAGCCGCCCGGCACGCAGCTGGGTTTGTCACCGACCCTTCCCCTCTGCCAGTGCCCGTTCTGAGCCCTTGAAGGCTTCTGGAGCCTGGCAGGGATGGGGCAGCACCAAATCCTCCTGGGCAACCTCCCGTGTCCCCAAAACCACTTGTGGCCACTCCAATCTGCCCATGCCATGGCCCAGCCCACCAAGGGTCACTCCTGAGCCCAGCTCTCCCTTCCCAGGGCACTGCTTTGGGCTGGCTCGACCGTTTCAGCTGGTTTGGGTATCTTGGCTCGGCATTCCCACCGAGCCCAGCCTGAGCTCCACGCCCGGCCCGGGATGTTTTTCCTGCTCACGAGCAAACGCCCACTGCAGAGAGAGGCTGAAAGGGAGGGTTTGTGCCCCGGGCCCCCACAGAGAGATTTGGGGAGCTGAGGAGCCGCAGGTGGGGCTGCAGGGCTCCCCCCACCTCCTCCTGGAGACCCCCGGGGGCTGCTCCACAGGGATGTCACAGCAGCCACCCTTAATGTGACCCTGGTGATCAACACCTGGGGACACTCCGTGTCACCCCATAAAGAAAGGATCCCACTGCAGACCCCAGGCGATCCCAGAGCCAGCTCCTCCACAAGGAAGGATGTCAGGAACGCTTCCGCAGGGCGCCCGCGTGGGCTGGCAGAGCTGTTTGCCTTGCAAATCAGTTTAGTAAGGTCCCTGTGGCAGGAGGAGCACTCTCGGTGAGTCACCTGGTCCCTTATCACAGGAGTGATTTAAGGTGTGGTTGGGTCTCCCAGGTCTCAGGGCACTAGGGAAAACAATTTTAGGAGGGAGGGGGGAAAGGACCTGCAGGAAGCAGAAGCCTGGGAAAGTGGGAGTGCCCAGCAGAGGATGTGCTGGGGCCAGGGAGAAGAGGCTCTCCAAGCAAGCCCTGCTCTTCAGGTGCTGCTGAGGAAGTCTGGAAAAACACCTGGCAAAAAGGGGGATGTGAGGGCCAGAGCTGCAAAGGGATCAGAGCTCTGAAAAATCCACACATTTCTAATTGAGCCACTGGGACGAGTTCTGGGGACAACAACCAGTGCTGGGTCCCTGCAGAGCCTCCTGCAGACCCCATTTCCAAGAGGCTGGAGGAGTGCTCAGCATCCCCTGCCTGGGCACAGCTCTGGCACTGGGACAGCTCCAAGGAGACCTCTCCAAAACCACCCGTGGGGATGCAGGAAGGGCTGGCACAGACAGGCTGCACCTGCAGGACCTGCTGCCCGCCACTGTGGCTGCGCACACGGGGGCTCTGGGCACTTGTGCACCCCAGTGCACCCCGTTTCTGGGCAGCCAGGTGGAGGGAGGCTCGGTGGGCAGCAGCCCAGAGGCCGCGTGTGCCCGGCGGTGGGTGAGGGAACGCGTGTGGGCGCAGGTATGTGCGGCTCCGCTCCGGCACAGGCGTGTGGGAGCAAGTGCATTCAGCACAGATTATAGAGCCGGGCAGCTCCTGCCCCAGGAATCCCATCCAAGTCAGCATTCCTGCCTGAGCTCAGCCTCTCCTACACGCAGCAGCGCCGGGCAGGAGCGCTGGCACGGCCCCACATCCCCCCCGGCTGCGCTTTGGGGTCCTGAGTCAGGGTCAGGAAAAACCCACCCGTGCCCCAGGGCGGCCCTGTCCGAGCCCTCCCTGTCACCCACCCTGTCCCCGTGCCACCGGGCAAACATTCCCGGCGGGAGCAGGCCGGTGGATGCAGGGGGCAGCGCTGGCCTGGCTGTGCCCAGGGTTGCTCCACACCGTTGGCTTGCACGGACACAGGAGTGACACGGGACAGGTCCCCAAGGTCTCCACTCCTGTCCTCAGGTTGGGCAGAGATCCCCCAGCCCATCCTGCCATGTCCAGGGAGCTGCCTCAGCCCGGAGCTGGCACTGCCCTGTTCCCCCAGCCCCCGGCAGCACTTGGCAGCCACTTGGCAGCCACTTGGCAGCTTGGTGACCCTGCAGCGATTCCCGCTGACCACCGGCTGTGTGGGACACTGAGGGGGACAGCGGGAGCCATCACTGCCTGTCCCCCTGGCAGCCTCCAGCCACTCTGGACAGGGCTGGGAGCACAGAATGACCCCGTGCCCAGGAGGGGCCCCGGCTGCCCGAGCTGTCACCCTCACATGTCCCCATCCTCTCCCCACCAACCCCTCAGGCTGCTCAAACCCATTTCATCCCCCCAGCCCCTAAATGGCGGGGAGCAGCTTCTGGCCAGGGGAAGGAGGGCTGAGGGTCCCTCCAGGGCCACATCCTGCCCTTGACAGTAGCTGGAGCCGGGGGCGAGCCCGGGGGCGAGCCCGGGGACACCCTGTCCCCCTGCCCGGCGCCTCTCCCCATCCCTGCTGCAGCACCCGGAGCTTCCCGGCTCCCTTTCCCACCGCGCTCCGGCTCAGCACCCCCGTCCCGTCCCGTCCATCCCGGAATCACCGTCGGGCGGCCCCGGGAGCCCCTCGCTCACCCCAAGGTGCTGATGAAGCCATTGACGGAGCCCTCGGCGTACAGGGAGACGATGTCCCCGATGTGCAGGAAACTCGACATCTCATTCATGGTTACCCTGACCCGGCGCGGCGCCGCTTCCTCCTGCAGTCACCTTCCCGGGCCGAAATCCAGCATGGGCGAGCGGAGCCGGGGGGTCCCTGCTCCGGGGGCGCGGAGGGGTCTCTGCTCCGCGGGGGGACGATCCCAGCCCGGCTCCTGCCGCCAGCAGCACCGGGAGCGGGACGGGAGCGGAGCCCCACGCACAAGTTTTACATGTGCCGGGCAGGAAGGGAGCCGGGCAGGGAGGGAGGAGGAAGACGAGGAGGAGGAGGAGGGGGCGGGGGATGAAGCTCAGCTAAGGGTCCTCATGGGCTCTGTCCGTCTGTCCGTGCCCCGTCCCGCACAGCTGCGCTACCTGCGGCCAATGCAGCGGGATCAGGAAGTCCCGCCGGCAGCAGCGTGCGGGGAGGGGACCCGGGGCCGCCCGGGACGGGGGGGGCGACGAGAGGCCCCACCCCCGCACCCGCCTCCCGTCGGGGGGGGCCGGGGGTGCGGGGGCTGCGAGCCCCGGTGCCCGCGGGCAGCCCCGGCTCCGCGACCCCGGCTGCGCTCCGCGACCCCCGACCCCCGGCACGAAGCCCCCCGGCCGCCCCTCGGGCCGCGCAGCCGCTGCACTCCAGCACGGAGCCCCCATCCCGGGGGTCCTGCCCGCGGCTCCCCCGCTTGGAACGCTCGGGGGGTCGAGGAGAGCCCCCCGCCCACCGTCCGCAGCCGTCGGCAAAAGCGAGCGGTCACTGCCGCAGCTGCCTCCCTGCCCCTCCCGTGCCGCCCCCTCGGCTGCTGTCCCCTCCTCAGGTGGCGCCCCGGGAGCCGCAGGTCCCTGTCCCTTCGGCCGGCGCATCCCAGGATCCCGCACCGCCCGCCGCAGGGAGAGCCCCAGGTGAGGCCAAGGCGGCTCTCGCTGGATTTTTCTGCCCCAGGCGAGCACTTGCGGCTTCCTGAAGCCCAGGTGGCTCCTGCCAGCTCCCAGCAGGGCCAGCTCGCACCTGCTTCGCCTCTCACCAGCGCCGTCCCCTCCTGTCCCCGCAGCGGTGCCAAACCCTGCGCGTGCCCTGCATCCCCGCCGCGGTGACACCCCGGCCCTGAGAGTGGCCCAGGGCTCACCCAAAATGCCACATCCAACCCCTCCATTACCGCCAGGAGCTGTGGGCGGGAAGGAGAGACCCCCCCGCCCTCTCCCTGCTCTCCTTTAAGGAGCCTTCCCAACACCTCCAGGCTGGGCCAGCTGCTCTGGGCTCCCAAATTAACACTGGTGGGAAAGGACCACGTCCTCAGAGCATCTTCTGGACAGCACAAGCGACCCAGTTCTTCACTTTAATTAAAACTTGCCTGCTGTAAAAACAATATCGGAACGGGAAAGGAAAAAAAAAAAAGGCAGCATGATGCTTTTCTCATTTATTTCCCTCCTGTCCTCTTTTCTCGCAAACAAACACAGGTTTTGGGAATATAAACCTTGCCCTAAATAGTGATTTTTTTTTTTTCTTTCCACTAGGAAACGGACAGGTCCCCTGGCAGAACAAAGGGAAAAAAAAAAAATTAGTGCAATTCCTCTGGGGGGGAGATGCGAATTCAGGTCCATCAGGATTAGCTGCGTTTTCAGCACAGGACAAATTTAGAAGCCTTTATCTCAGGGCAACAGAGGGGGAAAAGAGAAGATCATGAGGAAAAAAAAAAGAAAAAAACCTCACTGCTTTTAGAAGCAAATGAAGGTTTCACAACAGGAGCTCAAGGAAAGCCCCAAGGAACCAAAGACCAAAACTTCATGCCCGGATCAGCTGCTCTGAGCACAGACACGAGCGGTGCTCAGCTCAGGGGCACCGTGGCTGTGCCATGCCGGTGCCACCGGCCTCACCGGGCATGGATGGGCAAGGAAAACCCTCTGGAAGTGCAAAAAACCCCGTGGCACTAAACAAACAGACACCTGGCCTGGTTTCTGCCACTCAGGAGGACTGGGAACAGCGGGACGGAGCCTCTGGAAGCCTCTGTCCCAGCCATGGCACCACCAGGGTGGTGGCAGTGCCCAGCCTGTGCTCAGGGCTCGGTGTCCCAGCTCAGCGGAGGGTGGGGAACACAAAATATTCCAGGGGTGTCACCTTGCCCACTCTGAACCCTGGGAACGGTGACACAACATCCCCAAATCCTCCCTGGATGGAGCTGGGATGGATGAAACCCTCCCTGTCCTCCAGCCCTGGGACACGGCAGCTCTGTCCTTTTGGGGGGCACAGACAGGGACCCCCAGCACGCTGGGGATGGTGGCAGCTCCGTCCCTGTGGTGGGCACAGACTGGGACCCCCAGCCCCCTGGGGATGGTGACAGCTCCGTCCCTGTGGTGGGCACAGACAGGGACCCCCAGCACGCTGGGAATGGTGACAGCTCTGTCCTTTTGGGGGGCACAGACAGGGACCCCCAGCACCCTGGGGATGGTGGCAGCTCTGTCCTTTTGGGGGGCACAAACAGGGACCCCCAGCAACCCAGGACTGGTGACAGCTGTGTCCCTGTGGTGGGCACAGATAGGGACCCCCAGCACCCTGGGGATGGTGGCAGCTCTGTCCCTGTGGTGGGCACAGACAGGGACCCCCAGCACCCTGGGGATGGTGGCAGCTCTGTCCTTGTGGGGGGCACAAACAGGGACCCCCAGCACTCTGGCAGTGGTGACAGCTCTGTCCTTTTGGGGGGCACAAACAGGGACCCCCAGCAACCCAGGGCTGGTGACAGCTGTGTCCCTGTGGTGGGCACAGACTGGGACCCCCAGCACTCTGGGATTGGTGACAGCTCTGTCCCTGTGGTGGGCACAGACAGGGACCCCCAGCAGGTCACCAAGGTTTGTCCCCACACGAGCATGGGCAGGTGGCTTCAAGGAGAGAAAAATGAATTTTCCCAGGGGCTCAGTGGCTCTCAGCTGCCCTCAGAGTGGCTGTGCCATCCCCCTGCCCACCCTGCGTGTCCCCACTCTGCACAGGGTCCCTTGGATGCTCCCATCTGCAGGGACACTCCGTGCATGGGCTCAGAGCCTGTGGGGCGCTGCCAACAGCCTGCAGTGCTCAGGTGAGGCGAGCCCTGGCCACGGGGACGCTCCTGGTGGCCACCTTGCCATGCCAGCAGTGGCCCAGGTCCCGGGGAGAGAGAGGAGTTAAAAATAAGAACATTTCCTTCCTTACCCCCTACTTTAGGCCGTGTGACAAATAAAAACTGGGAGTTTCTGCCCCCCGGAGAGGAAGCGGCTGCGAGGAGGCTGCCAGTGAGTCAGGCCAGCAGAAATCATCCCGATTTCTGAGGCACAGCCTCCATCCCATCCCTGGCAGGGCCGGGAGCCACATTCCTTTCTCATGCTGAAATTGCTCCTTTGAAAGAGCTGCAGGGTCCCCTCCCTGCCCCAGGCCCCCGCCCTGCCCGCGGGATGCTCCCTTGGCAAAGCTCCCCTTACCTGCCCACCCTTCCCACGGGGAGCCTGGCAGGGAGCGGGCCCTGCACTGGGATGGGGTTGAATTCCCAGAACAGCCGGGGGTTGTATCCAAGCCCCCAAAGCTCCACAGGAGCCCACGTGGAGCCCAAGTTTGTCCAGATGCCTCGGGAGCAAATCCATGCAGATGGAGGGGATGGAGCAGGTGTGGTGGCTGGGTGGGTGGTGGTGCCCAAGCAGCTTCCCAGCACCCTGCCAGGGCCCCCTCTGGCTTCTGGTCCCCCCAGGAATCCCAAAGCAAGGGCGGCAACTCAAGGGTGAAACCACTTGGAAGAAGAAGAAGGAGGAAAATATCTGTGGCTGCCTTTGTTTGAGGAGGAGGGAGGGAGACACTCGGTCCCTTGTGCCGGGCAGAGCAGGGAGCGAGGGGGCTCTGCTGAGGGTCAGGCAGAGGAGGGGGGTTCTGGGGCCAGGAGGGGAGTTTGTCCCCTCATCCTGCTGGCTCTGGCTGCTCCCTGACCTCGCTGCTGTCCCCAGAGCCAGCACAAAGCCTGTGCGGAGCCTTTCACGCTGCTGCCCCACCTCCCACCCTAGAGAGAAGCTGCGTTGGGCACGGATGAAACCAGGGCTGACCCCAGGCCAAAGAAAAAGGGTTGTTTCAATCCCATTTCTCCTTCTGAGTGAGGATTTCAGAGCCCAGAGCAGCCACCACTGAACGAAATCTCTCCTTTGGCGCAGAAGTTGGGATGAGGGTGAGACCCCAAACCTGCTCCGAGCTGCAAACCCAACCCTCCCCCTGCAGCAGCCGCTTGAAAGGCGCCCCAAGGTCTGCGGGGGAAGGGCTGAGCCCCCTCGGGTGACTTCATTAACGGAGGAGACGGGAGCAGCTCCCTCCTGCCTGTCCCATCTGTGCCCCGGCCGGCTCCGGCGGCGGCTGTGCCAGCGCTCCCGCGGGAGCAGCCGCGCTCCCCTGAAATAGCTCTCAGACTGGATGACTTTGGCCCACATCCTCAAAGGTGTTGAGGCTCCGGGTTACCTCGGAGCACCCGAGCCTCCCCCACACACCCCCACAGCGGGGGCAGGAGGAGGTTTGGGAAGGAGGAGATGCTCGGGGAGACCTCGCGATGCCCTGGTGGGTCTGGGAGAGGGAAAACTGGGGGAACTGCCAGAGGAAAATGGGGTAAATTCCTCAAATGCCACACTTCTCCTCGCTCAGCTTGCTGTCCACGCATCCAAGCCCATCCTGCTCCAAGTGGGAGCTGAGAAAAAGGGAAGAACCCCCCCCCCACACTCTCCTTTCCTCCCACTCTCCCTCCTGGGAAGGGTTAAACGACGCTGGCATGGAAGACACTTTGTACTTGGATATAAAAATACAGCCAAAGCCCCGGTGGCCCAGCGCCATGCAAGGCACAGGTAGATTTCCACACTCGAGCCAATAACCTTCCCCGAGGGAAATTTAGGCTTTTTATGATTAAAAGGGGAAAAAATAATAGTGGGGAATTAAATATAGTACAGAGCGCGAGAACAATTAGCAGTTGCTGTTAGCGACACCGGGCCAAGCTTGGGACAAACGCCGCGGTTGTGTGGGAGCAGCGGGGTTGGGGACAGCCAGCGGGTGACACGGGCCTCGGCAGGTGGCCCTCGGGAGCCCCCGCTAGCCCCAGACCCCCGGGAGGAGCCTGCGGGGCGCGGCCACACCTCCCGGGCAGGGGTTTTTCCCCTCCCTTGGCTTTATCGAAAGCAAATGGGAGTGTTTGCACAGGCTTGTAACTTCCCTAATAAGCAAACACGGGTTAATTGGGGGGTGGAGCAGGGGCTGGGGCTGCCAGCTGTACCCTCAGCCCCGGGCCAGGATGGCAGGATGGGTGAGGAAGAGCCTCGTTCCTCATTTCCCATCCCTCCCGTCAGCTGCCCGAGAGGTTCTGCGCTGCCCAGCCCTCCTGGCTGACGGCCACCCCTGCCCTGCACCTCAGGTGTCACCAGTGTGCAGCCACCTTCAAAATCCCCCACAGCTGGGCCCCAAATCGGCTGCTTTTTTGCCCATTACAGCGGTGCCCATGTGGGAGCAGCACTGAGGGCTTCACTGGCTCAACCCCACAGCATTTCCATGCCAGGAAAAGCCTCCTTTACCCACCCAAGGCCTTCTCCTGCACATCAGGGCAGGACCCAGACCAGGCTGGTCCCCGCCCAGCAGGGCTTGGAGCAGCCTGGACGAGTGGGAGGTGTCCCCTGGCAGGAGGTGGAATGGGATGAGCTTGGAGGACCCAAACCAGTCTGGGATTCTGTGACAAACGGGCAGATTCTCCAGGCAGCTCCAGCAGAATCAGATCCCACAGCGTGCCCAGCCCCTGAAGACACCCAAAAGGCTCCACCACATCCCCTGCTCCAGCAGCCAGGCACGGCCTCTCCTCCAGCAGCTCCTTGCAGAGGGATTGCCAGGACAAGCCGCATTTCCTCTGCTCCCAAGTGGGCCACGCCGGCCCTCTCATGTGGCCTGTGGTCAGCACACAGCCGTGAATGAAGGCACATCTTATCAGAGCCTGGCAGGAAATGTGCTCCAGCTCCAGCCCGGGCACAGTGCCCTGTCAGCTCCAGGGCAGGCTCAGCTCCATCCCAGCCTGAGCTGGGCTTTGGGGATGCTGTGCCAGGCGGATTTTAAGCAGGGGGTACAGCAGTGAAGCTCATCTTGGGGATGGTCTGCTCTGGAAGGGCTCAGGGGAATGTCACAGAGAGAAGGGACAGAGCCAGCCCTGCCCTGGCTCCATTTCTCCCAGTAAAATCCCACATAAAATGGCTGAGCTGTGGTTTCTCCCCTCCTCCCCGGCCGTTTTCAGGCAAGTTAGTGCCAATCAGCCTAATTACAGCCCTCGCTGAGCAAACCACACGCCTTCCTTCCTGCTGAGTGACAGGCTGGGAACCCAGCGGCCCAGGGCCTGCTGCCTCCCTGGCTGGGCCAGGCCCTGCCCCTGTCACATCGGGCATGTCCCCAAGGGTGGGGGACATGCAGAGGCTGCTCACCTTGGCACGGGGTGCACGCACCCTGCCTGGGCTCCTCCAGGTGACAGTGTCAGGAAAGGGGGTGCCAGGTTGGAGCATGGCAGCTCCTGCTTGGATGTCACCAGAGATGCTCAGGGCAAAGCTGGAAGGGACCTCGTGCCCTGCTGGACCCCCGTGCCAGCAGAGCCAGGAGTGCCCTGGGCACCCTGCACGTCCTGCTGGTGTAGGACCATGGATGGGTTGGGGTGGAGGATCATCCAGAGCCACCCCCTGCCATGGGCAGGGACACCTTGACAGTCCCAGGGTGCTCCAAGCTGTGTCCAGCCTGGCCTGGGACACTTCCAGGGATCCAGGGGTAGCCACAGCTTCTCTGGGCACCCTGTGCCAGGGCCTGCCCACCCTCAGAGGCAGGAATCCCTTCCCTGTTATTCCTTCTGTGTACATATTCCATCACCTCAAACTGGCGACTGGGCATGGAGTAACAAAGCCTCATCAGACACTTTCTACCCTCAGCGGGGTGGCTGTCCCTCCCAGGTGAGGAAAACCCTCACTCCCAAACCCAAATCCTCACTCCCAAGACCAGGTGAGAGAAATCCTCACTCCCAAACCCAGGTGAGGAAAATCCTCACCCCCAAACCCAGGTGAGGAAAATCCTCACTCCCTCACTCCCAAACCCAAATCCTCACCCCCAAGGCCAGGTGAGAGGAATCCTCACTCCCAAACCTATGTGAGGAAAATCCTCACTCCCAAGCCCAGGTGAGGAAAATCCTCACTCCCAAACCCAAATCCTCACTCCCAAGCCCAGGTGAGAGGAATTCTCACTCCCAAGGCCAGGTGAGAGGAATCCTCACTCCCAAGAGCAGGTGAGAGGAATCCTCACTCCCAAGAGCAGGTGAGAGGAATCCTCACTCCCAAGCTCACCCCATCGTGCTGGCAGGTGAGCACAGGCTGGTTGCAAACCCCAGCAGAGGTGCATAAACCCTCCCAGCGTTTCCAAACCCCGCTGGGGAGGAAACAACCCAAGCAGCCGCGGGGAGGATGGGCAATATCCAGCCTGGATGTGATTCCAAGGCACGGGCACCGCTCCTGCGGGGTGCGACGGGGCAGCGCGGGAGGAGCCGGCCCGGCCGTGCCCCGCTCCGGGGGCAGCAGCGCCGGAGCAGCCGGACATCACCTCCCGGGGATGAGTCACGCTGTGCCAGGGCGGTGCTTCGGCAGCTCCCGAGGAGCTGAACAAAGCCCCAGATCGCTGTTTGCTGGAGAGGGAAGAGTTAGTCATGTTCGTCTGAGTCACTGCAGCCGGGACAAGGGACCGAGGGACAGCGCAGGGTGGGAGCGACTCTTTATTGACTTGGCATGTAAATCAATCGGGAGCTTTGTGACCATGCCATAAACCAGGACAGGCACAGGCGGAGGGGGAAGAGCCAGAGCTGGGCAGAATTTACAGCTGGGAAAGAAAAAAAAAGGGCACCACGCAAGTGCTTTATTTTGCAGGACTTTAAGAATTATAGGTGACATTACAGAGTATTTCATATCCCATCAGCAGACCCCAAAGCTCTTTGCTGTGCTCAGCAGAGCTGGATGTGTGGATGCAGCAGCTGGGGATGGCCCATCCCTGGAAATATTCCAGGACAAGTTGGACAGACCTGAAAGATCCCCCTGTTCCATCCTCTGCCATGGGCAGGGACACCTTCCGCCAGCCCAGCTTGCTCCAAGCCCTGTCCAACCTCCCCTGGAACACTTCCAGGGATGAAATAGGTGCATCTGGAGTCTACAAAGGGATTCAAGTCATTCCCAAATGTAAAGCAGGAGCGATATCTGTCTGGAAAAGCAGCCCCAGCTCCCACTGCAGCCGCGGCAGACCCGCTCAGCCCATGACAGGAGAATTTCCTACCCACGGCTCCTCGGCCGCCTGCGCCAGAGCTTGAATCATTTCTGTCTTCGAGGCAGAAAGTCAGAGGATTTCCTTGAAAATAGAGCCTTTGTTTGGCAACTATTTCTCCCATCTGCTCCGGGGCTGTGAGTGCCCTTTGTTGGTTTGATGATGGTCCCTTCCTCAGCCAGGGCAGTGCTGGTGGCACAGAGGGGACCCTGTGGCCCCAGGGCAGTGCCGGTGGCACAGAGGGGACCCCGTGGCCCCAGGGCAGTGCCACTGGCACAGAGGGGACCCTGTGGCCCCAGGGCAGTGCTGGTGGCACAGACAGGACTCTGTGGCCTCAGGGCAGCGCGAGGGGCACAGAGGGGACCCTGTGTCCCCAGGGCAGTGCCAGCAGCAGAGAGGGGATCGTGTGGCCTGTCTGAGCTGCCAGGGCAGGGAGGAACTGCTGCCTGTGTCAGAGCCCAGGTTTGGTGTGTCAGAAATACCAGGCTACATCCTTAGCGGTTTGGAATTTGGGGCACAGATCGTGGAGCTGTTCCGTGCTTTTGGAGCACCTGAAAAAAACCAGGATCTGAAGCTGGAGGCGACCGCCTGGAGCCTCCCGGCCCCATCATCCTACAAATGGGTCATAATAAAAAATAAATTAGTGTGAGTCCACAGAAGGCAGCAGAGCTCTATCGCTTTCACAGGCTGAGGATCCCCATGAATATTTCATTTAAAATATTCTCCTCTGCTGGCTCGGATCACTGGAATATCCGAGTGGCTCACATTTGTAATGCAACTTTACAGCAGCTTCGTGAGCCCTGCGAATCTCAGCCTGGACATTATTCCAGGCCTTCCTTTCCCTCCGTGCTGGTGCAGCATCCTGCACGGAGGAGGCCACGAGTGGGGCTGTGTGGAGCTGCTGGAGGTGCAGCAGGAGCAGGACAAGCCCGTGTGGCTCAGGGCAAGGCTGCAGCGAGAAGCAGCGTGATGGAAACGGGATGGAGCCATCCCACCAGCCCATCCACCTCCGCAGCTGGGAGAGCTCTCCAGCGCTGGATCCCGGTTTTCCATCGGCGCAGGGGAAGCCAGCGAGGCTGGCGGAGGCTTTCCATCAACCACGGTCCGTGAGCAGCTCCCCCTGCTCTCGCAGCACGGCGCTGTTTGTAAACAACCGCCCTAAAACACCGCCAGCAGGATGTGGCAGCGTCACGTGCGGCTGCGCCAGGGTGACAAGTGACCTCGGAGGGCACCGCGGCTCCCCGAGCACAGCCCGGCCGAGGCGCCTCCGCTTCCCACGGGGACCAGGAGCACGGTGACACCGTGGAAAGGCCCGGCTGCCCCTGCCAGGCTCCTCGCAGCAGATGACACCAGCTGCTTCCCTCGGAGGTGCCCAGAGCCCCGCAAGGAGCTGCCCTGCGGTGACTCAGCCGGGTCAAACCCTTCCTCCCGACACCTCCGTGGCGTTTGACACTTGCCCTGGCAGAGGCTGAGCGCTAATAATAACCCCCCGCATTTTCTACAGCCCTTGGCCTCGGGAAATCTCGGGCGGTTTTGCACAGAGCCGGAGTCTATTTGGAGCTCAAGGCTTCTAAGGATGTGTCAAGGACGGAGAGTTTTGGTACCCGGGAAGACATCATGGGAAGGGGCTGCTGCCAGGACAGCTCTGCTAAACCACACCGGCAGGAAAACAACGATGGCTGCGTGAATGTGCCACTGTCAGGGCCCAGATTAAACACCCTGGGGGTGACCAAGGGAGAGCGTCTCTCTCCCAGCCCTGGTTTCAGGCTGCCCAGGGCGGTTTGGGTGCTGCATCCCCGTTCTGCGACATTCCCCAGGCGGCTGGGACAGCATCCAGCAGCTCACGGCGTCACTAAAGTCTGTCCCCACACCTGGCGCAGGTGCCCAACCCCCGGGCAGGTGCGGGGAGGGAGCAGGCGAGGCCTCGGGACCGCTCCAAAGCAGCCCTGGGGCGCTCAGGGGGAAGCCCGGGGAGCGCCGGAGCGTTGAGCGCAGGCTTTGTCCCGGCAGGTCGGCTGGGTGTGCGCTTCCTGGCATACAATTCCCAGATTAGCAGGAGCCGCGCTGCCAGCAGCTCCTCCGGCCCGTGACCGCGGCGCTGGGAATGCTCGCAGGTCACCGCCGGCAGGGGCAGGGCACAGCTGGGGTGGGGATGTGGGCACGGGACGCTCCTTCTGCACCCCCGAGAAAGTGAAGGGGCGTCTCATAAATGTTTGGATTGGGAGAGACCCTAAAATCCATCTTGTGCCATGGGCAGGGACGCCTTTCACTATCCCAGGTTGCTCCAAACCCTGTCCAACGTGGCCTTGGACACTTCCAAGGATGAGGCAGCCAGAGGTTCTCCAGCCCACAGGGACAGGAACCAGCCCCTCTCACAAACCTCTGTGAGGCTTTAACCCCCTGGGATGGAGATCACCCCCAGCCAAACTGGTCCCACGGATCCTTCTGCAGTGTGGGAGGGACAGAGGCCTCTTCTTACCATGAAATTAATGAATAAAGCCCTTAAAAGCCACAGAGAATAAATAATAAAAAAGCTGGAGAGAGGAAGGGTTAGGAAAGGAGGAAAAATAATTCAACGCAGAGCTGTTTAATAAAGAAAAGGAAATAAGAGGGAGAAGCGAGAGTGTTTTAGTCACACTAGACGCTTAATCTAAAAATAATAAAAAATAATAATAATAAAAAAAAATTCCAACCAAAGCCAGGCCTTGGCAGTCGAGGCTGGAGGAGACTCAAGGGTCCCTCCCCACGAACGGGAAAGGGAAAGCAAAAAGGAAAACGTGCTATTTTCATTAGGCCGAGGGAAAAGAAGAGGCAAGAGCCGGAGCTGAGGAGCGCCTGGGGCCGAGCCGAGGTCAGCCGGTCCCGGGCTGGGGAGCGAGGCAGCAGCACCCATCCAGCTCCGGGGGGGCCGCGACGGCGGGACCGCTCCCCGCCTCTCCCAGGGGCTGGGTCTAGGGAGGGACGGACAGACGGACGCGCCTCAGTGGCACCGAGTGGCACCGAGTGGCACCGTGCCCCCAGCCCCGCTGCCCAACCCCGCCGGCGCTCCCGGGGCTGCCCTGTGCCGCCCGCCGGACCGGGGGCACCCCGGGCACCCCAGGGATGCCCAGCTGCTGGCACCCCGCCGCCCTCCAGCCCCTTTTGGTGCCCGGGACAAGGCGGACACCAGCGATTCCCAGCGGCTGCGGCTCCGGGAGCCGCGCCAGGCGTGTCCCTGCTTTTATCTGCGAACCGGGATCTGTTCATCGCAGACATGCCCGCGGCTGAAAGGAGCCTCTGTGCGGCTCGGGGATGGAGGGTTCACGCGGACAACACCCCCGGAACCCCGGGTGCTTTCCAAAGCCCACGCACTGCCGAGCCAGGAGGCTGCGGAGCGGGGCACGGAGCGAGAATCACTCGGTGAAACCCCCGGAGACCCCGGGCTCCGCTTCCCGATGTTATTGGGGAGCTCCCCAGCCCTGGATGCAGCGAGTGAGGACGCGAGAAGGCGCCCGGTCCTTGCAGGAGGGAGAAGCCGGGAGCTGAGGTGCCCCCAGGCACAAGTGCCCGGCGGGCAGCGAGGGCACAGAGCCCCCTCCCCACCTCCAGGCGGGCTCTTCCTGAGCTCCGAGGGAAGGAAGTCGCTTTTTCCTCTCTCCCGGGCTGTCCCTGCCTGCGGGAGGAGCGTGGTGGTGGCTGAGGGCAGCCAGGCTCGGCAATTCCCCGTTGGAATGGAGGCTTCCCCTAACCTGATCCTGCCCAAAGCCCCCGTCAGCCTGAAATGTAGAGGCGTTTACAAGTCCAGCACTGACCCATGAGGTGCCTTGGAGGGGAGGATCTGCTGTACAACCCCCCACAGCAGAGGGGAAACTGAGGCAGGGAGTGCTGAACCAACCTTCTCACAGAGGAGGCTCCAAACTGGGCTCATTTCATAAAAAAAAACCTCGACTGAAACGTGCTGGGTTTGTCTGCAGGAGGCCCCAGCTTTCCTGGAAGGGATTTATGGACCTGCCACTGCGATTTGAAGCACACTGGCCCAGGTGGTGCCACGATGAGATGGTGGAAGAGGCAGAAATGAGATGGTGGAAGAGGCAGAAATGAGTTGGTGGAAGAGGCAGAAATGCAGCTGTGACCAAGCACACCGTGGTGACAACACAGCACCCAGAGAGGTGTCCCAGGTCACAGCTCCAGTGGCGTTTTTCCCTCCCAGACTCACCTCAGCCCTTTCCAGAGGCTCCACCTGCTCCCAGCTGTGCCCAGCTCCTCCCAAAGCAGCCAAAAGCTTCTGCTGCTCCATCCACCCTCGGGAAACCTCCAGGGGAGAGAGAGGGACCCATCAGAGGCAGACAGGGTGAGGAAAAGCACATTGGAGTGACATTCCCAGCCTGTCCTGCTCGGCCACATCACCACAGACCTGCAGGACCTTCCAAGCTTGTCCCAAGCCTCCTTCCCCTGCCCTCACCGTGCTGGATCCCAAGGATCTGGGAGCCTTTCCAGACTGCTGAGCCTCAGGACTCGCTCCCAAGCTCAGGACGCCTTGGATTTCCTACCTGAGTGGATTTTTCAGCCCTCCCACAGCCTCCCCGTGTTTGTACAGCAGATTATCAAAGGTGGATTTGTAAGGAATTTTGTCTTAAACAGCCTGGCAGCTTTTCCAATGCCTGGGAAACACGAGCTGGCAGTGCTGGCTGCTCTGGACTCCCAAACACAGCGTGATTAACACCCAACACGCTCCAGGAGCTGTTACAGGAACCAGGCCTGCATCTGGTGGGGTTTTTTAATCAATTTGATAAATCTGCTGCGTGTGAGAAGCGCTTTGCTTTGCCCAAAGCCTCGTGTTCTGTGCTCCTGCAGAGCCCAGAGCCAGCACAGGGTGACAGCCCCGGTGTGGGGACAGAGGTGGCACCACGGGAAAGGTGTCCTGTCCCCCTTGGGACCCTCAGAGGGAACCGGGAGGAAACTCTGGGATAAACCTGATGAACAACAGGCGTTTGCTGGGTGGGGTTTTTACGATTCTGGGATTTGCTGAGGGTGCAGGAGGTGAATCCACCCACCCCCAAAAAAACCCTGGAAAACCCCTTTGAGCCGTGCAGAGCCGGTCCCTCGCTGTCCCATCGCTGTCCCCGCTGTCCCCTGGTCCCCGCAGCCCGGAGCCAGCGCTGTCTGCGTCTCCCAGCCGGGTTAGCCCGGCTCAGCTCGGCTCGGTGGGAAGTCGGAGAGTGCCACCTGGTGCTCCGAGGAGATTCAGAGCCACAGAACCCTCGGGTGCCTTGGGTTGGAATGGATCTTAAAGCTCATCCAGTGCCACCCCTGCCGAGGGCAGGGACACCTTCCACTACCCCAGGCTGCTCCAACCTGGCCTTGGGCATTTCCAGGGATCCAGGGGCACCCACAGCTTCCCTGGGCACCCTGTGCCAGGGCCTGCCCACCCTCCCAGGGAGGAATTTCTACTGAAATCCTGTCTAACCCTGCCCCCTGGCAGTTTATTTCTCTCCTGGCTCACCCCCTGAGCGGCAGCACATCCCAGGGTTTGCAGGGCCATCAGCAGCCCCCCTCAGAAGCCACTGCTCCTCCCTGCCCATCACCCTTCCCAGGGCAGGAGCCTGCAGTGGGGAAAAAAACAATCGGGAAGAGATGATGTCAGTGCTGACAAAGTGTCTCTGTACAACAGCTCGGTTCTGATGTAACTGATAGCAGCAGCTGAGCTGGGAAAAACTCCTTTTCCCTCTGCCCCCGCCCCTGCTGTGCCATTTTATCACCCAGAGCTCCTGCAATGCTCCGTGGCACAGAGCAGATGTCCCCTGGCACCCGTGGCAAACGGGGCCAAGCAGTCCCAAAAGCCAAGTGTTGACCAGCAGCATCCCAAGATTATTCCCTCTTCAACTGGGAAGTGCCATGGAGGGATGGAAGAACCTCCAGGACACCCCCGGAAGGCCACAGCCTCTGACAGGGCAGAGCTAGTGTAATATATGTAATATATGTTGCAAAGTAATTTGTGCTAAAAATTAAAAGTACAGCTTTTTTTTTTTTACCAAAGCTGAGTGACAGGAAAAGCAGAATGCACCAGGTGATAAGGGAAGAAGGAGTCAGATAGCAGAGGCAGATAGCTGTCTCCAAGGAAGTGTATTCCAGAGGATTTTTCCATCTGACAAAACCTCAGTGATACGCATTTGATGTGCATTAACGATAATATTTGTTATTGTTATTTGTTATTGTTGCCAGAGAAGTTTATTCTAGATTTCACGTAACGGAATTCCAAAAATAAGATGAATTATTCACCCAAAAGCTTCAACACACGGCAAAGAAGAAAGGTAAACTACAATTAATCTGCTAAAGAAGATGAAGCAACAAAGGAGGCAAACAGCCTTACTCTGATATCCCAGTGCTCCCAGTCTGGGGGCTCCCCTGGGCTGCTGCAGCCCCCAGCTGCTCCCAGCTCCTCCACTCTGGGCTTCTGTGTCCACCATGGGACCCTCAAGAGTCCCCTGAGGAGCTGGAGCAGGGAGGGCTGGCTGGGAGCTCGGGTGGCCACCGGGGTGGTCATTGGGGTGGCCATCGGTGCCAGCGAGCGGCTCAAAGGGACACAACGGACACAGAGCGCCCTGAGCCGCAGCCCTGGGGCTGGGACAGGGGCTGGGACAGGGCTGGGGGACAGCACAGAGGGGACAGGGCTGGGAGGGGGACACAGGCACAGCTGGGAGCAGGGGCAGAACAGAGGTGAAGCCTCCCCAAAACCAACAGTGGCTCAACCCGTGCCACATTCCCACCCCCAGCCCTCAGATTCCCCCCAGCAAGGGGAAGGCTCAGGGAAGCTCCTCCAGCAGCCAAGGGCCAAAGGGAGGACATAAAACCTCCTCCGTCCCGGCAGTGGGTCCCTGCCACTCCTGTCACCACTGTGTCACCCAGCCAGGGCGAACAGCAGGACCTGCTCCTCCCTCGGCCCCTCAGGCGCGTTCCCCGCGGTGTTTTCCCAGGAGCGCAGCCTGGGGCAGGGCAGGATTTCCCCACAGTGTCGCTGTGGCTGCGGTGACAGCGGACAAAGCTGCTCCGCGGTCCCTGTGAGGCGCTGCTGGAGCTCAGCCCTGCTGTGCTCCGGGACTTTCCCCAGGCTCAGCCTTGCCTCGGGAGCCCACGAGCTGCTGGGGTGCAGAATTGGGTTTATTTTACCTTCAAACCCCCTCATCTCAAAGTGCCGCGTCATCCCGGCTGCTCAAAGCCGGGCTGCTCCCACCTTCCAGCTGCGCCCTCCCGTTCCCTTCCTGCCCACGGGAAGGGTGTTCTCACCTCGGGCTGGCACCTCGGGAGGGCTGCGGATGCACAGCTGAGCACAGCTCCCTTTCCCCAGCCCTTTCCCCAGCCCTTTTCCCAGCCCCAGCACAGATTTCGACACCACCAAGCGCGCTCTAAAACGCCACGAGGATCCCGAGTGCAGCGGCTCCATCCCCACAGCTGCCGCACATTTCCACCAGCAAACAGATTTCCTTTTATTATTTTTTTTTTAGTTTCCCCACCAGCCAAAGGAGCTGCTGAAAGGAGGAGCTGCTGAAAGCTGGGAACATTTCCCACCAGCAGCGGCGATCACAAAGCCAGGGCGGCAGAGCCGGCTGGGAATTGTTGGTTCCACATCCCCAAGGCTGTGCAGCAGCACGGGCTGGCTGCTCGGTGGAGCTGCACGCAGGATTTACAGCGCTCCTCCAGCCATCTCCTGGATGCTTCCTTCCCACCATCCTTCCTCGATGTCCGTCCTGGCCATTCCCATACAGAGCTGGTCTTTTCCAACCGGTTTCCCGTTATCCCTGAGGTCTCCAACCCTCTCCAGCAGCCTTTGGCAGACATGGGGAGTCCCCGCTGCACACCCACAGCTCAGTCCCCACAAACCCTGCACTTGCATTTGTCCAACAATCCCACACAATTTATCTTCCACACCTTTCCCTGCTCGATTGGGAGCTGCCAGAGTCGTTATTGGAGGAATTCTGGTTTCCAGCTGGAAACTTCTGCATCGATGCACCACAAAAAAGCTGCCTGTGCCAGAGGTGGTTCACTCCCAGGAATTGCTTGGGAATTGGCTGCTCAGTGCCACTTTCCCAGCTGGTTTTCTGCAGCCAGAGCACTGAGGTGTTGTGCAACACACTCGAGGTGGAAGGGAAGTGGTTTGCAGGGAGGAAGGGTTGAGATGGGATTTGTGATTGCAGTAGTTCTCCCAGGATGATCCTGGGGATGCTAAATCTGAACTGGTGGGGAGGAACAGCCAGGAGCAACCCAGATTGATGTGAGGGGGTGGGCAGAGGCACAGGACTCGTCCTGCAGGAGTCAGGACAGCTTAAAGCTGGCCACAGCTCACCCTGGCTGTGACCAAGGGCAGCCACCACCAGCACGGGTCAGTGGGGTCCCCCAGAGTCAGGGACATCAGGCCCAAACAGCCACATTCACCCCCAAAACTCACACCAAGAATTAAAATTGGTGGTGGGACCTCGACCCCCACTCAGGACCCTCTCTGTGGGCACACCTGGGAGGAAGGCAGCCCCCTTGCTGCCAGCCTGGTGGGCACAGTCCACATGAGCTGATTCCTTGCTCCATTATGATCTTCTTGCCCTGAAGGCCAGCCCTGACTGGGACACCTCTCCCCAGTCCCTGTCCCCACAGCCACTGTGGGAATCCATTTTTTTGCCCTCCTGCAGCTGCTTTTCACTGTCTGTGCAGCCCCACCCTCAGCAGGGTGTGCCCAGGCCCTGCCCCCAGCAGCCCAAACCTCCGAGGGACCCAGAGCAGCACCCTCTGCAGCCGGGGGCCGGTTTTCCCTGGAAAAGCTCAGCCAGGAAGCCGAGAATTCCAAAATCCCTGGCTCCGGGGCAGAGGAGATCCCGTGCGGCCCTCAGAGCTCTCCTGCCATCGGGCAGACAGGTGATGCGATAATCAGCAGTCAGGCGCCTGCCCAGCCCAAAAGCTCTGCTTATCTGGCATTTTCCAGCCCCAGCAGCGTCCCTGGCAGCGTCCCAAGGAGCGAGGAGAGGAAAAGCAGCTCGGGCAGATTGCTGAACCCTGCAGGGCTGAATCGATCTCGGCACTCCTCGAGCTGCTGGGATTTCCCCAAATCTCAGCGGATTTCGAATTCCCTGAGGCACTTGGTGGCAGCCGCCTCTGCCACCGGTGACTTTTTTTCCTGTTGGATCAGCACAAGTTCCCTCCCAGGAACCAGAAACTCTCAAATCGTTACTTTAACGAGGCTCTCGGCCGGGGAACAGACAGAGGGCGAATTTGAGGCGCAACCCTAAAGAAAAGCTCCGAAAAGCGCTGGAGAAGTCAAGGGAGGAGCCGAAGATCTCCGGGAGGGTCCAGGGGTGGCTCGGAGTGTGCGGTGCCAACCCCGCAGCCGCGCAGCGCCCCGGGCTCGGGAGATGCTTCAGCTTCCCCCGAACCCCCCCAGGAGCCCGCAGAACCCCCCAAAAATCCCCCGGTGCTCGGCGCTGCCCCGCGCCGGGGTTGGTGCCTCTAGAGGGAGCTGAGTCCTGCGCGGCTCCGCGCCCGCCTCTATCTATGGTCAGCGGGGTTGGGTTTGTACTTGATCTATTTTTTACTCTTCTCTCCTCCTCCCCGGCCCCGCGTGCTTCCTTCGGCTGTGCCGCGCTCGGGCGGGAGGACGGAAGGGAGTGGCCGGAGCGGTGCCGCGGGTCCCGGCAGGGATGCGGTAGCTCCCGGGATATCCGGACCCGCTGCTCCGGGACGCGGTGAGTGGCGAGGGCACCCCCGTTTTCCCCTCCCCAGACTCCCCTGGGCTGGGTTATCGCTGTTCTCCGGGCCCGGCCGGGGCAGGGACGGGCAGGGACGGGCAGGGATGCAGCGGCAGCCGCGGGCTGCGGGCGCTCCGGGGTGCGGGAAGGGTGACACGGACAAAGTGCGCGGTGGTTCCTCAGCGGCCGCGCTGGGTGCGGGAAACCCCCGGGCCAGGGCTGGAGGTCCCGCTCCGAGCGGGTGGCTGCTCCAAAGGGGGAATTTACCTGCCCCCAAAAGGGAATTTCCCCTTGTTTAACCGTATTTTCTCCAGCTGGGGTTTTTACCCCGCGCTGGTGACAGTTGCTCGCGGCATCAGTCGCGCAGGGCCCGAAGGGCTCAGGGGAGGGGACATGGGTGGGCAGAGCTGTCCCTGCTGAGGAACAGGTGACACCCGTCCTGCCACGCGGGGCTGTGACCTGGACACGGGCGTGGCTGTGCTGTCCCCGCCGGGGACCCCCGGCCACGGGCACGGCTTTGGGGGGGGACCTTGGCCGGATGGATGTTGGGGGTCGTTTGCCACCCTGGGGCCGTGCTGAGTGGGCAACCCCCGAACTGGGCAACCCCCGAACTGGGCAACGCCCGAACTGGGCAACCTCCCCATTTTGCTGCCCTGGGGCAGGGGGAGGGATGGGATCAGGAATCCTGTGGGATCTCTGTCCCGGCAGGGATCGCTGCCCCGCACGGCCTCATGGAATCACTGCCCCGCAGCAGAGCTGCCAAAGGCCCGTCCCAGGGGATGCTCCATCCATCTCCTGGCACCCATAGCACATCAGGGGCTGATTCCAGTGCCCCATGGCTGGGTTTGGATATAGGGATTGCAGCTGCTCCTGTGGATCCTCGTGGATCTGCTTCCCTCTCCCACCGTCTTCCCTGAACCCAGGGCTCAGGAACTTTGCTGTGGAGAAAAGCTGGGAGAAGTGATGAATGTGGCTTAAAGACACCCAGGAAATGTGTCTGAGACTTCCAAGAGGAGGAGATGAGGGGGAAATGAGGAGCAGTAGAGGCAAAGGTCTTTTTTTACTTGGGAACACCTGGGGGGTTCCAGGAAGGTTCGTTCTTGGCATGGCAGGTGCTCCTTAATAAGGATAAGAGCCCTGTGCCACCTTGGAACTGCAGCTAAATCACATCCGAAATTCTGGCTGCTGCTTTCAACCCCTTGCAGCCTCCTGTAAGACCCTCATAGGGTGGATGAGACCCTGCAGCTTCCCTGACACCCTCCCTTGAGCCCTGACTCAAACCTTGGAGGGTTTTCATTTCCTGCAGCCCCAGGCTGTTTCTGGGTGTTTGGGTGTCGTCTCCTCCTTCACACCCTTCCCTGTTCTCCAGCGCGGTGTTCCCGTGACAAAGGGGGAACAGGGAAGCAGGAGGAGCACGGGCAGCAGCTCTGCAACGTGGAGAGGATGGTCTGAGGCACTCTGACGCCTGCAGAGACGGGCAGTGAACTCTTCTGGGAATCCACATGAGCATTTGGGGCCGGCAGTGGTTGGGGCCGGCAGTGACAGGGCTGCGGCGTCCTGCGTCGCAGGGAGGAGGGCGCTGCCAGGGCGCAGAAGGAAATCGAAAACAAAAGTTCCTGCAGCGGCTTCAGAATGAAATGCAACTTGAAATCATGAGTCATCAGCCTCCTGTGCTGCACAGGCAGCCCGTGCTCCAGGAAGTCCTCGCTCCTCACAGCCCTCACTCATTCCCGGCAGGAAAAGTCCCCGTCACCCGTGGGCAGCCCTGGGGCGCTGTGGGACACAGCCCTGCTGCCCCACGGGCTGAGCTGGAAAAGCTCCAGAGGCTCCAGAGCACCCACACCCTGCCCAGCATCCTGTGCCACCTGAGCAGTGGCACTGTGGGGTACAGAGGAAATTCCCTCTGTTCCCGGTTCCTGCAGCTCCAAGGAGCTGCTCCCAGCCTGGGAACAGCTCTGACTCCTCCCGGTGCAGGTAGGCTCAGCCACGGCCTGGGAAGGCAGAGGATGAAGCACGGGAGGCTCCTCAGTGGAGGAGGAGATGGACACCATCCCTGGGGATCTGCACATCTCAGGGGATGGACACCATCCCAGGGGATCTGCACCATCCCTGGGGATCTGCACATCCCAGGGGATGGACACCATCCCAGAGGTGGACACCATCCCAGAGGTGGACACCATCCCTGGGGATCTGCACATCCCAGGGGATGGACACCATCCCAGAGGTGGACACCATCCCAGGGGATGGACACCATCCCTGGGGATCTGCACATCCCAGGGGATGGACACCATCCCAGAGGTGGACACCATCCCAGGGGATGGACACCATCCCTGGGGATCTGCACATCCCAGGGGATGGACACCATCCCAGAGGTGGACACCATCCCAGGGGATGGACACCATCCCTGGGGATCTGCACATCCCAGAGGTGGACACCATCCCAGAGGTGGACACCATCCCAGGGGATCTGCACCATCCCTGGGGATCTGCACATCCCAGGGGATGGACACCATCCCAGAGGTGGACACCATCCCAGAGGATGGACACCATCCCTGGGGATCTGCACATCCCAGGGGATGGACACCATCCCAGAGGTGGACACCATCCCAGGGGATGGACACCATCCCTGGGGATCTGCACATCCCAGGGGATGGACACCACCCAAGGGATCTGCACCATCCCCGGGGATCTGCACCACCCCAGGGCAGGGAATTCTGTGATTCTAAGAGCCAGGAGAGGCAGCTCTGGAGCTGATCTGGGTGAGGGGCTGGCAGATCCCCCCAGAGATTTACCTCTGGTCCCAGCTGGTGATCCTCACTGCGTTCTCAGCTCTTCCTTGGATGGGGGTGTTTGAGGTTGGAGAGGAAGGGGGAAATCCTGTCCTCCCATCCTCAGAGTGTAGGAAAAACCAGCATTTCCATCCTGGTCACCAGGCTCAGGCCCCTGAGTTCAGCTGTGCCAGGACCTTGTGGTTTTTTAAGCCAGGCAGAGCTGCTTTGCACTTCCACTTCTATACCCTATCCCACACCAAACAGGCTGAACCTCTTGCCTTACATTTATTTTTCCTTCTGAACAATCTCCAGTGTGATGCCATGAGCTTGAACCACGTTGTGCACTTCTCCCATAGCCGTGGGTGGTTATTTATCCCTACCCAGCACTTCCTTTATTTTCGTCTGGGATGCAATTTAAATTCGGGGGTGTCTCATCCATCAGTTCAGGCTTGATCTAAATCAGAAAAAGTAGCAGCTCAGGCTGGTGGAAGTGAGAGCTCTGGAATGTCCAGATGTCTGTTAATCATTAAAATGTTCCCTTAAGAGGGCGCAGAGCTTGGATGAACTGCTGCGTTTTTTTTCCCTGTGAACTTCAGGGAAAAGATCAGCTTTGTGTTTAGTTCTCATTTAATTTTCTTGTTTTCTGAGGGGGGAAATGTAAAGAACAAAGGGAATTAGAGGAAATTGGAGTCCTGGAGGAAATCAGGGCTCATCTCATGAACATGTCATGGCAGCTCGGTGTGGTTGGAGTCAGGGAGTTGCAGAGGTTCTGGAAGTTTTCCAGCTGGTGCAGGACACATTTTCAAAGAGAATTCTCAAGGAGAATGTCCTGCACCAGCCTTACATCAGCCCAGAACCACAGCAAGGAATTCCTGCCGAGTGAGGTAACTCAGCCGTGAGGTGAAAGCCCAGAACTCTCTCTGGGTACAGAATTAGTGCGAGGAAGGGAGGAGCCAGCTCTGGCAGAGATAAAAGCAGTTGGCTCTGCCAGAGGGGATTCCTCGGGCCACTCCAGCATCTCCATCACCCTTCCAGGTGAAGCTGCCATTCCCAAACCTCTCTGCCATGGCCTCAGGGAATGAGGAGGATCCTTCGGGGGCGCAGGGACGCCGGGGGAGCCGCGGGTGCAGCTCAGGTAAAGGGTTCTGGGGTGCTCAGGGGAGGGAGCAGCTTCAAACCTTTATTTTTTTATTCATTCCCCTGCTGCCTTCCTTTGGCAAGGTGGGATTTCCTGTCTCCAGGGCTTTTTCCAAGGCTGGGATAACAGATCAGCTCCATAATGAACTGAACTGAACGGGGAGGTGCTCAGTGCTTTTGGGGGATGCCAGGGGCTTGGAGCATCCTGCTCTAGTGGGAGGTGGCCCTGGGTGGAACAGGGTGGGAGGTGGCCCTGAGTGAGCTTTAAGGTTCTTTTCCATCCCAAATAATCAAGGATCGTGTGCTTGGCATTGGGTGGGCAGCAAGGTGGGATTGGAAGGCACGGAGAGAACAAAGTGCTGGGAGCTGCCTGCTGTGGTGTGAGGGTGTGGGATGTTTGGGGTTTAAATCACAGAGGAAAACACAGTCTGGGTGGGTTTGGGGGGGTATCAGGTCCTGTGTGCCCTGGCAGGGCAGTGGTGACGAGCTGGGAGCACTGGGTCACTCTGTCCCCCTGTGAGCCCAGCCCAGCCCTGCTCCGGTTAATGGGTGAAACTGGGAGTGGGGCCCACAGGAAAAACCCTCAGCTCCCAGCTCATCCCAACAGGATGAAATGTGGGATACAGTGACTCCTGGTGCTGCTGGGCAGGTGAGGGTCAATCAGCTGAGTCAGCTCTGTCAACACCCGGGCTGGGAGCTGCTGGGGATCGGGGTGGTGGTGGAGCTCAGCCCAGCTCAGGGCTCTGGCACTGCCCTGACAATGGGATTTCTGCTCTGATGTTGCCTGGGCTCCTCTCTCCCTCTCAGTGCCAGACCCTGTGGTTGCACTGGAAGGAAAATATCCGGTCCTTGCCATGCCAGGTACAGAAATCCACAAAAAGGAGCAGCTGTCTGCTGATTTCCTGTTGAGGCCAGCGAGATGCTGATGTAAAAACCAGTGAGAGATCAGGCCCTGAGCACGCTGGGTCACAGTCCCAGTTCCTGTTCTCTGAGACACTTACTGGCAGTCCCAGCATCCCTCTGCTTCCCAAAACTCAGGAGGAGTCGGGAGGAATTCCATTTCTGGAGTTTGGAGGCAGCAGAAGCCTCATGGGCCCCAGTGGGAACAGGGATGTGCAGCTTCCACTGTGGGATTGAGGGGTGGAAAGAGGCTTTGTCTCAGGGATTGAGCCTGGAGTTCCTTTGGGGCTCTGCTTGTTTGCCTTTGGATGCAGCAGAGATTTCTCTCCTGCTCAGGGATTTGCCTGGGCAGCGTTGTGAGCCCTCGTCCTCCTCGGCTTGGGCACGGCCAAGGTGCTGCTGTTTGTGCCAAGGCTGGGGGCACCTTCCCCTCCTGGGGTTTTTAGGGCACTGTGGATGAAGGCAGGAGCTTCCTCCTCCTGGCAGTGTGTGATGGAACAGGAACAACTCTGCTCACCAACACCAGAGTTACAGCAGCTTTCCTGAGCCCGATTCAGGACCTGGAGCAGAAAATCTCCCTTTTTGAGGGATGAGTTCCTGTCTCACAGCCCAGGCTGCCCCTCAGCTCTGCAGGGAGGCACTTTGGGGATGCTGCTCCTCCTCAGGTGGGGAAGGTGCTGGTCCTAAAGAGCAGAGGGAGGGGAAGGTTTTGTGCTGTGCAGATCCCTGGGGCATGGCAGGTGTCCATCGCCTGTCTGGGAGCTCTGCTCTCCAGCAGGATTACACCAGCACAGGTCACCCCGATCACCCTTCATGGAATCACTGTACACAGATAACAGGAACCACCAGGGGCTGCCCGACTTGCTGGGATCCAACCCAAACCCAGCTGCTCATCCCACACTCAAATTGAGGTGAGGTGGAGCTGGATTTCTTCCCTGGGGGCAGAAATCTCCACGGGCTGCTCTCCTTCCCAGGGCTGTCTTCTGTTTCCAGGCTGGAATCTCCCTCTGTGCAGGGAGTTGATCCCTGTCTCCAAGAGGTGGGGCCAGGTTTTTCACCAGCCACTGTGTCACGGTTTAACACAGCCTGGCTTTTAGTTAAAGAGAGGAATCCAGCAGTTACGGAAGTGATTCTGTGCGAGGAGCTGCTGGCAGCTTCCTCTGTGCCTGGCAGAACCAGTAGTGGGCAGGCTCTGAGAACTGGCACGCTGCTAAACCACTGAGGGAGCCGAATGCGCCTCTATGAAGGCACACGAGGAAGCAAACCAACCCTCTCTCTTGCTTCTGCCTTGGGAACGGAGAAGGTTAACCCCACGGGGAGGAGGAGAAGGCCGCAGGGACAGGCCGTGGCTGGTGACATTCTGGTGACATTGAGCCCTGTTGCAGGCCCCGGGAGCAGCTGGGCGGGGACACGGGCTGCTGAGATTCTGCCTCCCCGTTGCTGCCGTGGCTGAGTTCCAGCAGCGCTCGCTGGGCAGGGCGAAGGGAGGCCATGGGCCCGTGCTGAATTCTGGCCTGGCTGCTGAGATCCCAGGCGCTTCCTCCTGCCGCCTTCCCCAATGCCACCGAAGAGTTCTCCACCATAAACGACTCCCAGCAGGGGTGGCAGGGCCATCAGCAGGGGTGGCAGGGCCACCGGCAGGGGTGGCATGGCCACCGGCAGGGGTGGCACGGCCATCTGCAGAGATGGTAGGGCCATCACCAGGGGTGGCACGGCCATCTGCAGGGATGGCACAGCCGTCGGCAGGGGNGAATTCATGGAAAGTATGGAGGGGGATGGAGCGTTCAAACTGAGCAAAAGTTTGAACTAGACGTGAGCAAAGGCACCCATGCTGAAGCAAAGCAGACGTTGAAGTAGCTGTGATCCAAATGAGAAGCTTGAACAGAGAGAGATGAGTGGTGAAGACCCTTTGACCCCAGGAGAAGAAGAAGACCTCTGTTCCCAGAGATGAAGATGATCTCAGAGATAGATGAAGAGAGCCCTTGCTTCTGAACAGCTCATCCTCAAAAGTGTACCCCGTTGGCCAAAGACTGAGCCCTCGAAAACAGTTGCGGGGAAAGCTGTAAGTCGAGGGGAGGGACTCTCACATGTCCATCTCCTGGATTTCCATCTCCCAGGTGGCTGATTCACTCTGACATTGAAGTCATGAGAAGTCATTGAAGTCATGTTTCTTGTGGAGAAGTCTCCATGGCATAGTAAGGGAGACTCCTCTTCCTGAAGGAACTGAAGAAGGACTTTTCTAGAGGTGGTAAACTGAGTGAAAGTCCCAGGTTTTGTCTCTTTACATTGTCAGTGGGAAAGAAAAGAGGGTGTGGGGGGAGGAGAAATGTTCTGAAGGTTTTATTCTGATTCTTATTATTCTTTTAGTTCTGTTAATTAAGTTGTCTTTATACCCTTTAAAGTTTCGAGCTTGCTTCGCTCTCCTCCTAAATCTTATCTCGCAGCAGAAAATGAGTAAATAATTCTAGTAAGTGCACTGGTATTTGCCCAGCACTAAACCCACTACACCCCGTCACTGCCTGGAGTGGTTGTTTGAGTGTTTAGGGCTGATGGACATTTTTGGCCAGAGGTCCCAGTTTTTCCCACAGCACAGCTGCTCCCGGGAGATGGGAGAGGTGAGAAATAAAGGATCAGACACAGAAATGCAGGTGTTGGATGTTTGGGGCTCTCTGGGTCGGGGCAGTGCTGCCTGTGCTGTGGATCCAGGGTGTGGATCCCGATGCTGAGTGAGCTGGGGATGGAGGGAGCAGACACGGAGCAGCCTTGGAGCAGTTCCTCCCTTCCAGAGATCCCCGAGCAGCTCCAGAGCTCCCCTTGGCCCTGCTGGCACTGAGAATCCACCAGGCAAACCCTGATCCAGATCCCTTGAGCAGGAGAGATCCCGAGGGAACCCCAGTGGGTGCTCGGGGTAGCATCTGTGGGAAGGGGGAGCGTGTCCTCCTGTCCTGCTGTTACTAAAAATAGCTCCTGGGGTAGCTAAACCCAGGGATTATTTTGGTGCAGAGATTTCCTCTTCTGTCCGGCCGCGTGTTTGCCCTCCTCTCCCTGAAACTCTGACTCAGTTGGTTTCGTTTTCTGGCTCTCCCTGGAGCGTCACCGATTCCCAGAAGGCGAAGGATTTGTTTGCCACCAAAACAAATCGTGTGTGAAAACAAAACCCAACCCCTGGAAACAGTGACAGGAGCTGTCCTTTCCCTTCAGCTCTGCTGGGATAACCTGAGCACGGCAGGTCCATCCAGGACATCCATCCAACCCTGTGAGGAGGATTTGGTGTGATTTGGGGGTTTGGGGACGGGGTTTGTGGGGCAGCACTGCCAGCACAGCTGTGCCCTCACTTCCCAGCCCTGGGCAGGAAGGTCTCAGGTTGGAAATGCAGATTCTGGAGAGCTGCGTGGCCAGTCTGGATTTCTGGGATGGTGGGACAGGGTTTGGCTGCCATGGAGCTGCTGCTGGAGGTGCTGGCCCCCAAGGACGGGGTGATCCCCCTCTCCTGGACAGGATCCCACTCCTGTCCCCAACAAATTCTGATCTTGGAAAAGAGACTGTGAAGAACGATGTTCCTGGTCCCTGTGGGGTGGCTCAGTGGGGCTGTGGGAGCCACTGTCCCTCTCCAGGTGCTTCTGGAGCTGCTGAAACCGAGCTCCAATCCAGGACATGCCTTGGCAGAGCGGGATTTCCCCGGAGCCATGGAACGTGTGTGATGAGGGATTGGTCACCGTGGGGCTGAAACGCCTCTCTGGGGGCTCCCTGCTGCAGGGGGGCTGGTCCTGGCCGTGTCCCTGAGCAGTGTGGGGACAGGGACACGTGTGTCGGCCTGGAGACGGTTCTGTGGGGACAGGCACACGTGTGTGGGCCTGGAGAAGGGTCTGTGGGGGCAGGGAGAGCTGTGTGGGCCTGGGGAAGGATCTGTGGGGACAGGGACGCGTGTGTCGGCCTGGAGACGGTTCTGTGGGGACAGGCACACGTGTGTGGGCCTGGAGAAGGGTCTGTGGGGGCAGGGAGAGCTGTGTGGGCCTGGGGAAGGATCTGTGGGGACAGGGACGCGTGTGTCGGCCTGGAGACGGTTCTGTGGGGACAGGCACACGTGTGTGGGCCTGGAGAAGGGTCTGTGGGGGCAGGGAGAGCTGTGTGGGCCTGGGGAAGGATCTGTGGGGACAGGGACGCGTGTGTGGGCCTGGAGATGGTTCTGTGGGTCTGGAGGTTTTTGTGTGGGCATAGGGATACCTGTGTGGATCTGGAGAAGGTTGTGAGGATGCAGAGAGACGTGTGTGGGTCTGGAGAGCATTTTGTGGGGACATGTGTGGGTCTGGAGAAGGTTATGTGGGTGTAGGACACCTATGTGGATCTGGAAAAGTTTGTCAGGGGACAAGGGTGGGTCTGGAGAAGGTTATGTGGGGACAGGGCCACATTTTTGTCTGGAGAAGGTTGTGAGGGCGCAGGGACACGTGTGTGGGTCTGGAGAAGGTTGTGTGGGGACAGGGACACGTGTGTGGGCCTGGAGAAGGTTTTTGGGGAAAAGGACACGTGTGTGTGGGTCGGGAGATAGCTGTGTGGGGGTATGGACAAATGTATGGCTCTGGAGAAGGTTGTGAGGGCGC
>WAAE01010666.1:329-13457 GCA_013400495.1 Nicator chloris
TATTTTTATTTTTATTTTTATCACTCTATTTTCCTTTTGTTTTTGCTTTTCCTCGGATATTTCCTCCTTCCTCCTCACCCCTCCGGCCTCCCCGCAGGGCTGGGGGAATCCGAGTTGATCATTTGGGATTTTTTTTTCTATTTTTCCGATGGTTTTGGGTTTTTTTTCCGGGGTGATGGCAGCAGGGGGGGAGGGGGGATGGAGCTGAATTTTGGGAGCATCCAAAGCTGCTGCTTTTCCCAGGAAATTTCAGGCTCTTTGGGTAAAAACTGTGATTTCTGGGATGTTGTTTTTGCCTCTTCTTTGATTTGTTTTCACCTTTTTTTCCCCCCCGTTCTTACCTCTCCTGATCCACGTCCTTCCCTTTTCCCGGGATTTGGGATGGATGCGGGCTCCGTTCTTTTTCCAGGGAGGAGGGTTTGCCTTTTATTTTTTAATTATTTTTTTTGGCCACAGATCGCTTTATTTCCACTGTTTCGCTGTGAAAAATAAAAGAAAAAAACAGAGAAAGAAGCAAAAAAAAAGAAAAAAAAAATTCCAAGTGTCTGTGTGGATTTGTGGGATTGGGGAGGGGAAAAGGGGAAAATTGAGGAATTGGGGGGAAATTAGAGCGGGGAGAAAAAAGAAAGGGGGAAATTTCCAATTTAGAAAAGGAATAGGGAGAAAATAGAGGGAAAAATAAAGGGGGAAATGGGAAAAATAATGGAAAGAAAAGGAAAAATAAAGGCGAAATGGGGAGGAAGAAATAAAGGGAAGAGAGGAAAAATGGGAGGAAGAGAAATAAAGGGAGAAATGGCAGAAAAAAGAAATAGAGGGGAAAAGAAAGGAAAAAATCGAGGGGGAAAGAGAAATAATGGAGGTAATAAAGGGGAAAGGGATAAATAAAAGGGAAAGGGGAAAACGAGGGGATAGAGGGGGAAATGGAAGAGAAATAAAGGGAAATAGAGGAAAAAAACTTAAAATGGGAAATAGAGGGGGAAAATAAAGGGGAAGCAAGAAGACAAGGGAATAGAGGACAAATAGGTAAATAAATAAGAACGAGGCGAGAAAAAGGAATAAAGGGAAAATAGGGTGGGAAAAGAGGGAAATAGAGAAATTAAAGGGGAAATGGGGAGAGCGGAGGAAAAAATAAATGGGGAAAAGTTAAAGGAGAAACAAAAAATAAATAAATGAGGAGAAATAGAGGGGGAAATGGAAATAAAGGGGAAATCGAGAGAAAATGAATAAAGGGGAAGCAGGGGGAGAAAAAGGGGAAAATAGAGGGGGAACAAATAAAACTTGATAAATAAAATCGGGAAATAAGGGGAAACAGAGTGGGGAAAGAAGAAATAAATGGGGAATAGAGAAATAAAGGGCGAAGAAATAAGAGTGGAACAGAGGCAAAACACACGAACAAATGGAAAACAAATAAAGTGGGAAACAGAGGAAAACAGAGAAAAAAGGGGAGGGAAAATAAGGGGAAAGTCCCAGAGGAATAAAGGCAGAAATAAGTAAAAAAACCCCAAAATAAAGATGGAAATCAGAGCGGCGGAGCTCGGGGCTGTCCCAGAGGGTGGAACGGCGCCGGTCCCGGGACTGAAGGAGGTTTTTAGAGGCGGGAATGTCCCGAAATTCCCGGAATTCCCGGAATTCCCGGAGCGCGGACGGCGGGCCCGGGACTATTTCCCGCGGGCGGAGGGATAGGGAGGGCGCGCGGCGCCTCCCGGTACACCCAGCGGTCCCATGGTGTAATGGTTAGCACTCTGGACTTTGAATCCAGCGATCCGAGTTCAAATCTCGGTGGGACCTCGCGCTTCTTTTTGCCTGCCGCCGCCCCGGGGGCGAGGAGGGAAGAGGAAAAGACTGGAGGAGGATGAGAGGGGGCGAGGATCGCACCGGGAGCGCCGGACCCGCACCGGCGCCCGCCGTGCTCCATTTTGTGCGTGGGCGCCAGCGCTTCACGGCGCAGGCGCGGGGGGAAGGCGGTGGATGGAAGCCGACGGGCACTCTCCGTGTTCCGTCGCTGACTGGCTGAGTGTGATGTCACTCTGGATCCCAGAGTTGCTATTGGCTGGCCGCGCGCTTCGCCCCGCCTTCCACCGGCGCGGCCCGGAGCCTTCCCGGGAAAATCGCGGTCTCCGTTTCCATCGCTGATTGGCTGTTCCGTCTGTCACTCTCACATTTTTATTGGCTGAGAGCGCTCTTCGCACCGCCTCCTCCTTTAGCAGTCGGTAGCCCCTCGGGGCGGGAGGGGTCGCGCTCTCCGTTCCCCATCGCTGATTGGCTAGACCTGCTGTCATTCTCCCAAAATCGCGTTTCTACTGGCTTCAACCTCGCTTTGTACCGCCTCCTACCTCAGCAATCCGTTTCCCCGGGAGCGGGTTCGCGCTCTTCGTTCCCCACCGCTGATTCGCTGAGCGGGATGTCACTCTGCCAATCTCGCGTTGCTATTGGCTGGGAGCGCACTTTGCCCCGCCTCCCCTTCAGCGGCTCGGAGCCCTCATGGCGGGTTCGACCCCTCACGACGCTGAGGACCCCTGTGGCACTGCCCTAAGCCGCTGTTGGGCCGGCAGCGTCCCGAATCCCCTCAGAGGCGGCTTAGCCGGCTCTGACGCACGTTCCCAGCCATTTAACGTCGATTAACGGGTCAATCCCCTCCGGCCACGGCCCGGTTATCGCCCTGGATTAGGGGCAGCTCAGGCCCCGGTGGAGCCGATCCCCTCAAGGCAATGACAAGAATATACGATTTTTAATTTTTTTTTTTTTTTTTTTACCTAATAGCCTGAAATTGTCTCGGAGCATGGGCCAGGAGAAGAAGCAACACCTTTGGCTGCGCCCCAAAGTTCATTATGGAGCTCCATCAACCCCCCAAAAAACCCCTACCAACTCCATCAAAAATCGGGATTCTACACTCCCAAAAAAACCCCCAGCAGAACCATCAAAAACCCCACCAAAAAGCAGGATTCAGCCCCACTGTGCATCCCAAGTTTTAAAAGGTTAAAAAGCGCTGAAAGACAGAGGGTGACAGACACGTCAGTGGCAAGCCGACATTTGGGACGGCCAGGTCTGCAGCCGTGGCAAATAAAAGCCACTTTGGAGCGAAAATAAAGCCCGTAAGTGCTGGGTTTTGGGGAGCATTTCCTGCAAGGGACACGGAGGCCGTGGCGGTGCTGGCGGGTTTATTGAGCATCTGCGAGAAAGAACAAAACCACCTCGATTTTGGGGTATTTTGGGGGCCCAGGGGGTGCGGGGAGGGGGGTTCTGCCTGCAGGGGAGTGGGGGGGCCTGAGGAAAATCCACGTTTTTTCCCCCTGCTTGAGGAAAATCCGCTTTTTCTGCCTTCTCCTCCCGTTTTTAGGGCGTCTGAAGCGCCTTTGCCCCGTGGGTGAGGCTGAGCAGAGATGCAGCAGGCAGGAAAACACCGCTCCGGGTGGGATCCAGAGGGATTTCCTTGGATTTAAAGCGGCCTGGGAGAAGGGTGGGAGAGGGTTGTTCCTCTGGGATGGGGACACAGCCCCCAGGGACTCCGAAATTCAAATTGCTGCCGCTTCTCTTTTGGGCTGGACGTTTCTGGGAGGGCTTTTCCCCAAGATTAAATGGTGCTGGATTAAAAAACAAACAAACAAACAAACCAGAACAGCTCCAAACAGCAAACCTCGCTGAATTCGGAAGCCGGCTGCACTCCGGAATTTGGGTTTTTTTTTGTTTGTTTGTTTGTTTTTGTTTTGTCTCCCTCCTTCCCGTGCTTCCCAAAAGGGGATTAAATTTGTCCTAAAAAAACCCCAAAAAACAACCGGGGAGCAGCAGGATCAGGGCACAGCTCAGGGCTGGAGAGGCTCTGGATCCCAAAGGGATGGCTCCAGGTGACACCACGGTCACAAGGCTGATTTTCCAGGGATTTTCCAGAGGAGGAAGCGAGACCCGGAGGAGGAGGAGGCGGTGGCGTCTCCCTCCTTCCCGTGCTGATCCCAGATGGAATCCCGAGGGAAGGGAGCGCTCTGGGACCTTTGGGATGAAGGGAACAAAGCTCACATCCCCTGGGAGCAGGTGGGAATGCCAGGCTGGGGAAGGGCTCAGACACAGCTCGCTGTTTCCACCATCCCCGACCCGCTCAGGCTGCTAAAAAAAAATGCAGAAGTTTTGGTTTTTGTTTTTTGCTCGTGGGAAACCAAAGCTGAGCTGCGAGCCCACAAACGCCGGCGCTGCAGCCCCGGCGGCGGCGGGGAAGGGGGTGGGGATTTGGGGGTTTGGGTTTGGGGTTTTTTTCTCTTCTTTTTCTCTTTCGCTGCCCTTTAACTGTGCTAGGGTTCGGTTCTGGGCTGCCCGAGGTGAGCCTAGAGGGGAAGCAGGATGCTGCCGACAGTCCTGGGGTGGGCAGGGGGGCTCCCGGGGGTCAGCTGATGGTGCAGCCGCCCTTCTCCTTGAAGGGGTTCTTGTCCTCGGGAACGCCCTTGAGCAGCGGGTCCTCGCCCGCCATGGACTCGATGTACTCCTTGATCTCCTTGCCCGTCTTGGAGACCTGCCGGGAAGCCGACACTGCCAGTGCCCGCCGGGCAGGGACAGGGCAACGGGGCATCCCAGAGCCACCCCTGGGCTGGGCAACGGGGCATCCCAGAGCCACCCCTGGGCTGGGCAACGGGGCATCCCAGAGCCACCCCTGGGCTGGGCAACGGGGCACCCACCGGCATGGGGGGGTCCCAAAGCCACCCCTGGGCTGTGCCAGAGCTACCCCTGGGGCATCCCAAATAATCCCTGGGGCATCCACTGGGATGGGGCATCCCAAAACCACCCCTGGTGCATCCCAAAACCATCCCTGGAGTGTGCCAGAGCCACCCCTGGCGTGTCCCAAAGCATCCCGGGGACAAATAACCCCTATCCCAAATAACCCCTACCCCAAATAACCTCTTGGGTGTCCCAAAGGATCCTTGGCGTGTCCAAAATAACCCATNGCCGGGCAGGGACAGGGCAACGGGGCATCCCAGAGCCACCCCTGGGCTGGGCAACGGGGCATCCCAGAGCCACCCCTGGGCTGGGCAACGGGGCATCCCAGAGCCACCCCTGGGCTGGGCAACGGGGCACCCACCGGCATGGGGGGGTCCCAAAGCCACCCCTGGGCTGTGCCAGAGCTACCCCTGGGGCATCCCAAATAATCCCTGGGGCATCCACTGGGATGGGGCATCCCAAAACCACCCCTGGTGCATCCCAAAACCATCCCTGGAGTGTGCCAGAGCCACCCCTGGCGTGTCCCAAAGCATCCCAAATAACCCCTAGGGTGTCCCAAAGCATCCCTGGGACAAATAACCCCTATCCCAAATAACCCCTACCCCAAATAACCTCTTGGGTGTCCCAAAGGATCCTTGGCGTGTCCAAAATAACCCATGGGGTGTCCCAAAGGATCCTTGGGGGTCCCAGATAATCTCTGGCGTGTCCCAGATAACCCTGGGATGTCCAAAATAACCCCTGGGGTGTCCCAAAGGATCCCTGGGGTGCCATGGACACCTGTCCAGGTGTGGGGCTGGGAGGGGAACATTTCCCTGGAGGGCAGAGGGGGGTGCGGGGGCTCCTGCCGGGGTTTGGGGGTCGATTTCAGGGCTGGGGCTTCTTTTCCTTCAGGAAGGAAAGTCCCCCTCGGGTGCCAAAACCGCGCCGTGGGTGCCGCGAGGAGCTCACCATTTGCCTCTCGTTCTTCACCTCCTTCTTCAGCTGGTCCAGCTCCATCTTGAGCAGCTCCTTCTCCGTCATGTCCTGAGCCATTTTGCCCTGGAACTGAGGGAACAGCTGATTGTTGGGATTATTGCTGCATCCCAACAGGATTGCCACCCCCCCAGTACCCCTGATCAGCGCCTTGGGGCGTCTCCCCAGCTTTTCTAAGGAATTAAACACATTGCAGCTTTCATTTCCTCCAGGTTCCTACAGCACGGCTCCTCCACCGCCCTGAACTCCATCATTCCCACGCCCCCAAAAGTTTTTGGGACCGCGGAGGTCGGGGGAAACCCAATTCTTTTTCCCCTCAAAAAAAAAAACCCCCCGTGTTGCTCGGATCCCCGGGGACTCCCCGGGAGCTCCGCCAGGAGCCAAGAACGGGGGGAAAGCGCCAAAATTCACCTGGAGGCAGCGAAGGCACTCACCTGGGGGGGCCGGGGGCCCGCTCAGAGCGCCATGGAGGGGAGAGGCTGCGGGGCGCGGGGCTGCGGGAGCCCCGGGGCTGCGGGGCTCGGGCAGGGCGGGCCAGCAGATGTCTTTGCTGGCTAAGCTGATAATGGACTCAGCAGCCTAAGCCGGTCAGGTGTTGGGAATTAGCCCCAAGCCCCGGCTAATCGCCCCGGGGAGGGGCCGCGCCAGGAAGGGTGGGTGGGGTCCGGCCGGGACACGCGGGGAGCCCCCCAGGCCGTGCCCCGGTGGCAGAGGGGGTGGCGAGTCCGGATCCGGCCTGGAGCGGCGGGGCTGACCCCTGGGGGTGACCCCTGGGAATGACCCCTGGAATGACCTCTGGGAGAGATCCAGGGACTGACCCCTGGAAGGACCCCTGGGAGAGATCCCTGGGAGTGACCCCTGGGCCTGACCCCGGGGGGTGGCCCCTGGGAGTGACCTCTGGGAGGGATCCAGGGACTGACCCCTGGAAGGACCCCTGGGAGAGATCCCTGGGAGTGACCCCTGGGCCTGACCCCGGGGGGTGGCCCCTGGGAGTGACCTCTGGGAGGGATCCAGGGACTGACCCCTGGAAGGACCCCTGGGAGAGATCCCTGGGAGTGACCCCTGGGCCTGACCCCGGGGGGTGGCCCCTGGGAGTGACCTCTGGGAGGGATCCAGGGACTGACCCCTGGAATGACCCCCGCATGACCCCTGGGGTGTCACCGCAGCCTCCCCCAGTTTGGGAGGGTTCCCGTGCCGAGGGGAGGGGTGGCAGCAGCCGGGGCAGCTCTGTCCCGGTGCCGCGGGTGCGAGGAGCAGCACCGGAGGAAATCCATCATTTCCCCCGGGGCTGGGCTCAGGAAGAGCCCGGCCCCGACCTGGGGCTTCTCCCGTGCAGCCGCCGCGGCCGGGGACAGAGCCCGGGAGGCCCCGCGGGAGCCCCTGGGCGTGCAGGAGCAGCAGGAGGGGCTGGAAGGGCTTTCCAAGCACGGGGAAGCGGGAATTTCCTGCGGCCCCGCCCGCGGGGATGTGAAACGTCCCTAGCGAAGGACGCGCTGTCCCCGCTGTCCCCAGCCAGGGGGGCCGGGCACCTCGGGGGTCACCGCGCCCGTCCCGCTCTGCCCTGCGCGGGGCTGTGCCAGGGAGCGGCACCTGGCACGGGGAGCATCCCGGGATCCAGGAACCTTCCCTTCCCTTTGCCAGGCGGGCGGGGCCGCAGCCGGGGGCAGTGGGTGTTCCCTGGATGCCTTCCAGGATGGGAAGGGGCTCGGCCTGGACGGGGCTGGGATGGGTTCCTGGATGGGGATGGGTTCCTGGATGGGGCCAGGATGGGTTCCTGGATGGGGCCGGGATGGGTTCCTGGATGGGGCTGGGATGGGTTCCTGGATGGGGCTGGGATGGGTTCTGGGATGGAATGGGGATGGGTTCCTGGATGGGGCCAGGATGGGTTCTGGGATGGGTTCCTGGATGGGGCTGGGATGGGTTCCTGGATGGGGCCGGGATGGGTTCCTGGATGGGTTCCTGGATGGGGCCAGGATGGGTTCCTGGATGGGTTCCTGGATGGGGATGGGGATGGGTTCCTGGATGGGGATGGGTTCCTGGATGGGTTCCTGGATGGGGCCGGGATGGGTTCCTGGATGGGTTCCTGGATGGGATGGGGATGGGTTCCTGGATGGGGCCGGGATGGGATCAGGATGTGTTCCTGGACGGGGCTGGGATGGGTTCCTGGATGGGTTCCTGGATGGGTTCCTGGATGGGATCGGGATGGGTTCCTGGATGGGTTCCTGGATGGGGCCGGGCTCAGCCCCAGGCCCCACCAGGGCAGCGATGGCTCGGGGGTGGTGGGCACGGGGAGCAGAGATGGGAGCAGGATGATTTTAGGGTCGAGATCCTTTTGGGGTCAGGATGATTTTAGGGTTGGGATCCTTTTGGGGTCAGGATTCTTTTGGGGTCAGGATGATTTTAGGGTCAGGATGATTTTAGGGTCGAGATCCTTTTGGGGTCAGGATGATTTTGGTGTCAGGATGATTTTAGGGCCAGGATCCTTTTGAGGTCAGGATGATTTTAGTTTCAGGATCCTTTTGGGTTAGGATGATTTTAGTGTCAGGATGATTTTAGGGTCAGGATGATGTTACCATCAGGATCCTTTTGTGATCGGGACAATTTTGGGGTCGGGATCCTTTTGGGGTCACTCCCCGACGCTGCAGCCCCGGTTCCCATCCTTCCCCTCTCCCACCCCCGCCACGGCCCGGTGCCGCCCCACACCCGTCCCTCGTGGGGCCGGGGCCCCGTGCCCTCCTCCCCGCCGGCCCCACACTTGTCGCAGGCAGGGCGGGGTGTCCCTCGGGGGGACGGGGACACCGCGGCGCCCGCGGGCCCTGCGTCAGCACCGCCAGCGCCTTCAAAACGCGGCGGGGAGGAAGTGCGAGCCCAGCCCGGGGTCAGCGATGTCGGAGCTGGAGCGGCTGCGCCTCAGCCACATCCCCGAGGGCCGGCGGCTGCTGCGGGACCAGCACGGCAACCTGCTGCGGGTGGCCGAGTACTGCCACAGCAACTACCTGCAGGTCAGCCGGGGGGCCGGGCGGGGCCGGGGGCAGCCCCGCGGGGGCGTCCCCAGGGGTGCCCGGGGCAGGTTTTGCCCTCCTGAGTGGTCCCGAGGGGGGCCCGGGGCAGGGTTTGCCCTCCTGAGTGGTCCCGAGGGGTGCCCAGAGGAGGTTTTGCCCTCCTGAGTGATCCCGAGGGGTGCCCGGGGGAGGTTTTGCCCTCCTGAGTGATCCCCAGGGGTGCCCGGGGGAGGTTTTGCCCTCCTGAGTCATCCCCAGGGGTGCCCGGGGGAGGTTTTGCCCCCTGGGGTGATCCCAAGGGGTGCCTGGGGGAGATTTTGCCCTGCTGGATGGTCCCGAGGGGTGCCTGGGGCAGGTTTTGCCCTCCTGAGTCATCCCGAGGGGTGCCCGGGGGCGGTTTTGCCCTCCTGAGTGGTCCCGAGGGGTGCCTGGGGCAGGTTTTGCCCTCCTGAGTCATCCCGAGGGGTGCCCGGGGGCGGTTTTGCCCTCCTGAGTGGTCCCGAGGGGTGCCTGGGGCAGGTTTTGCCCTCCTGAGTCATCCCGAGGGGTGCCCGGGGGCGGTTTTGCCCTCCTGAGTGGTCCCGAGGGGTGCCCGGGGGAGGTTTTGCCCTCCTGAGTCTTCCCGAGGGGTGTCTGGGGAAGGTTTTGCCCTCCTGAGCGATCCCGCGGCGTGCCCGGGGGAGGGTTTGCCCTCCTGAGTGATCCCGAGGGGTGCCCGGGGGAGGTTTTGCCCCCTGGGTGGTCTCGAGGGGTGCCCGAGGGAGGTTTTTCCCTCCTGAGTGGCCCCGAGGGGTGCCCGGGGGAGGTTTTGCCCTCCTGAGTGATCCCGAGGGGTGCCCGGGGGAGGTTTTTCCCTCCTGAGTGGTCCCGAGGGGTTCCTGAGCGGGGCAGAACCAACGGGAAATGTGCTGAGCTATTCCGGGAGCTGAGACAGCGTCCCTGCCCGGCTGCTGGCGCCACCAGGTGTGCCACACGTGGCCTCCTGCTGGCGTGGCCAGCTGTCCCCAGGGGTGGCCGGAGCCTGGGACACTCGGTGACCTCCGGAACCTGCCGGGACACCATTCCCGGCGGGAACCCCGGTGAATCCCCCGCCCGCCGGCCGGCGTGGTGGAGCCAGGGGAAGTCTGAGGCATTTGGAAAGCAGAAGGAAACGTCTCCGCTGGCGGTGCCACAGGCGGGGAGGGCTCGTCCCACGGCCGGCTGTGTCCCCTGCAGGCCAGCGACAAGAGGAAGGCGCTGGAGGAGACGATGGCCCTGAGCACGCAGTCCCTGGCCAGCGTCACCTACCAGGTCAGCAGCCTGGCCACCGCCTTCCTGCGCCTGCTGGACCTGCAGGCGGCCCAGCTGCGCCAGCTGGAGGCTGACATCACCTGCGTGGCACAGGTGGGACCCTCCTGGGGGGGTGGCTCAGGGGAAGGGGCCCTGGAGGGTTGGGGACCCCCCCTGTGCAGAGGCAGCTCCTCGCCGGGCAGGGACTGGGCTCGGGAGGGTTTTCCTGTCACACCTGCAAATCCCAAAGCGCCCCGAAATCTCAGGGTGGGAGCTCAGGGCGTTGGCCTGGCTGCCATGCTGTCCCCGTGCTGGAGCCCGGCCTCGTCCTCGGGGAGCTTGGGGACACTGCTGCAGAGCCACCCGCCCTCTTCCTGCCACCTGGGAGCCACCTGGGAGCCACGGGAGGGGGCAGGACCCTGTGGAGCAGCAGCAGAGCAGCTCAGGGGGTGGCTGAGCCCCTCACATCCCCCCTGCCGGTGCCATTTCCCCCATCCCTCGCTTTGGGAAGGGTCGGAGACACCACGGTGACATCAAAGCCATCGGGGTGACATCAAAGCCGCGGAGACTGTGACAGTGCAGCAATCCTGATCCTCCCGCTGTCCCTCCCGGGCAGGGACACAGGGCTGGGGGGGGGCTGCAGGAAGGGGGGGACAGCCTGGGACGGCACTTTGGGGACAGTGTCACCTGGGCAGAGGGTGGACATCCACAAGGAGAAGGTGTCGCGGCGCGAGATCGGCGCGCTGACCGTCACCAAGAGGTTCCCGAGCTGCCAGAAGGTGGTGGCCCCCCCGGACCCCCCCGTGCTGGAGCCCTACTACAGGAAACCCCTCAACTTCAGCGTCCTGGACGACGTCGGCCACGGGATCAAGGTCAGGAGGGGCCCCGCGGCGGGGCTGGGGTGGCGTTTGTCGGTCCCCGGGGTCCCCGGTGTCCCCCGCGCTGCCCTGAGGGGTGGCTCAGGTGCCTCCCACATGGAGAAGTGGGGTCTGGCCGTGCCCTGCAGCCCGCTCAGCTCTGGGGGCCTGGCACCCCAGAGCCTTTCCCAGCTCTGGAAAACCCCAGAGGAGGGTTCAGAGTCCTCTCAGCCCCACAGAGCCTTTCCCAGCTCTGAAGGGTGGCCATGAAAGGGTTTTGGAGGCCTCACAGCCCCACAGACCCTCCCCCAGTACAGAATTCCCCCCGGGGAGGGTTCAGAGCCCTCCCAGCCCCACAGACCCTCCCCCAGTACAGAATTCCCCCCGGGGAGGGTTCAGAGCCCTCCCAGCCCCACAGACCCTCCCCCAGTACAGAATTCCCCCCGGGGAGGGTTCAGAGCCCTCCCAGCCCCACAGACCCTCCCCCAGTACAGAATTTCCCCCTGGGAGGGTTCAGAGCCCTCCCAGCCCCNCCCAGCCCACGGCCCGGGGTAACTGGGGCGCGGCGGGCGCGGTTCCCACGCTGCCGGTGCCTCGTGGCCGCCCCCGCGGCCGCTTCCGCTCCCGCTGCTCTGCCCCGAGCCCCGGGGCCGCTTCCCTTTTCGGGGGGGATGTGGGGCCCCGGGGTGCCCGGGGGTGGCGGGGCGGGGGTGGCAGCCCCCCGTGCCCGTGTGTCCCCGTGCCGCAGGACACCAGCACGCAGCTGTCCCGCACCGGCACCCTGGCTCGGAAAAGCGCCAAATGCTCCTCGGCACAGGCGGCGGGGACGCTGGGGTGAGCCGGGCCATGGGGAGGGAGGGGACTGCTGTGTCACCGAGGGGTGGTGGCATGGGGCGTGCGCTCTGTCGGGGTGCCGTGCCATCCCATTGATCCCATTGATCCCATCCCATTGATCCCATTGATCCCCCTGATCCCATCCCACTGATCCCACTGATTCCACTGATCCCATTGATCCCATTGATCCCATTGATCCCATTCCATCCCATCCCATCCCATCCCATCCCATCCCACTGATCCCATTGATCCCACTAATTCCACTGATCCCATCCCATTGATCCCATCGATCCCATTGATCCCATTGATCCCATCGATCCCTTTGATCCCCCTGATCCCACTGATCCCATCCTACTGGTCCCGTCGATCCCATGGATCCCATCGATCCCTTTGATCCCCCTGATCCCATCCCATCGATCCCATCGGTCCCACTGCTCCCATCCCATTGATCCCGTTGATCCCAGCGATCCCAGTGATCCCAGCCCGTCCCAACCCAGCCCATCCCATCCCATCCCCCCCCATCCCATCCCCTCCCACCCCATCCCGTCCCATCCCACTGATCCCATCCTACTGGTCCCGTCGATCCCATGGATCCCATCGATCCCTTTGATCCCCCTGATCCCATCCCATCGATCCCATCGGTCCCACTGCTCCCATCCCATTGATCCCGTTGATCCCAGCGATCCCAGTGATCCCAGTGATCCCAGTGATCCCACTAATTCCACTGATCCCATCCCATGGATCCCATCGATCCCACGGATCCCACCGATCCCATCCCTGCAGGAGGAGCAGNCATCGGTCCCACTGATCCCATCCCATTGATCCCAGTGATCCCATCCCATTGATCCCATTGATCCCATTGATCCCATCGATCCCATCCCATTGATCCCATCAATCCCACTGATCCCATCCCATTGATCCCGTTGATCCCAGTGATCCCAGTGATCCCATCCCATTGATCCCATCACACTGATCCCATCAATCCCATCAATCCCACTGATCCCATCCCACTGGTCCCGTCGATCCCATGGATCCCATCGATCCCACGGATCCCACCGATCCCATCCCTGCAGGAGGAGCAGCCGTGTCCCCGAGCCCGTCCAGCCGCCCGTGGTTCCAGAGGGGAAGCTCTCGGCAGCCCCCGGCAGCTCCTCCTCACCGGCGCTCAGGTACCGGCACCGGGACAGCACCGGGGGAGCCGGGACAGCACCGGGACAGCACCGGGAGCTCGGGGCTTTGGGGGGAACACAAATCCCCCAAAGGGTTTCGGGGGACTCGTTGCCCTCGTGTCGAGAGCAAAAATATCCTTTAGGGAGAGGGGAAATGGTGGGGAGATGGTGGGGAAAGGATGGGAGATGGTGGGAAACAGAAAGGGGAAATGGTGGGGAATTGGGGGAATTGGGGGAAATGGGGGAATTGGGGAATTGGGGGAGATGGTGGGGAATTGGGGGAATTGGGGAACTGGGGGGGCTGGGGGGAATGGTGGGGGACTG